>SKCR01026025.1:0-515931 GCA_019454045.1 Zanthoxylum bungeanum | reverse complement strand
TGGAGGACAACAATGATTTTGGCATTTCAAAGCATAGGGGTGGTGTATGGAGACATAGGAACTTCTCCACTATACGTGTATGCCGGCACTTTCTCGGAAGGAATAGAAAACAAAGATGACATTCTTGGGGTTCTATCACTCATTATTTACACTCTGGTGCTTGTGTCTTTGCTTAAGTACGTCTTCATTGTGTTGTGGGCTAATGACAACGGTGATGGTAAGTAATGGATTTAGTACTCAACATTAATCCTAATTCAAGTAATTAAGGGTCAGGATTCAAAAGGAAATTAATAATATTATTACTGTTTACATGGGCATGCAGGTGGAACATTTGCACTCTATTCGTTGATATCCAGGTATGCAAAAGTGGCCTTAATTCCAAATGATCAGCCTGAAGACAGGGAGCTTTCGAACTACAAACTTGACACTCCTTCCACAAATTTAAGACGAGCCTACAAAATCAAAGAGAAGCTTGAGACCAGTAAAGCTGCCAAAATCATTCTTTTCCTTGTCACTATTCTGGGAACTTCCATGGTGATCGGAGACGGGGTTCTCACTCCTTGCATTTCAGTCCTTTCGGCAGTCAGCGGGATCAAATCCCTCGGACAAAGTACCTTTTTTTCCTTTTGACAACGTGACATCCAAAGCTGGCAAACATAAATTTATTTTTGTTCCTACTTAGATGATTTATTTGTTTTTTTTTTTTTTGGGCTGTAGATACTGTTGTGGGGATTTCAGTAGCAATTTTGATAGTTCTATTTGCTGGTCAAAGGTTTGGAACGGATAAAGTGGGCACAGCATTTGCGCCGGTGATAATCTTGTGGTTTTCATTTATAAGTGGGATTGGACTCTACAACTTGTTCAAATATGACATTGGAGTTTTACGTGCATTCAACCCCAAGTACATTATTGATTATTTTAGAAGAAATGGTAAGAAAGGTTGGATATCCCTCGGTGGAGTCGTTCTCTGCATAACAGGTGTCTCTCTCTCTCTCTCTCTCTCTTTTCCAAATACAATTTGAGAAGCAATGTAAAAATAGAGTCGTGACATTAGTTTTGTTTTAACATTCGATCGACCAGCTAGCTAGCACATAATTATAATTCTCCTTTATGCTCAATATAGGGACGGAAGCTATGTTTGCTGATCTAGGTCACTTCAACGTCCCAGCTATACAAGTAAGTTGCAACAAATACTAATACAATTGTTATGTCTTTTGTTCTTGTTTAAGAAAATTGTCGTGTACGTGTTTGATTACTTTATAGTTTACTTGACTTTAGATCACGTCCCTTGAAAGTATATAAAGGGATAAAATTTTTATCATAAAATTATATGAACAAATAAAATGATGATAAATATAATACAAAAACACATGGCTATTATAGTGAGAATGTCAAACACGGACTTTTAATGTGTCTCAATTTCTATTTGAAATGGCTAGTTGTATATTAACTTTCACCCGATGTGTATCAATTTTCATTCGAAATGGTAAGGAATTATCATTTTCCACTCTTAATTTGTGGAAATTTATACACTTTAGAAATTTTTGATTAAAATTAATACATAATAATAAAAATATTTGATATTGACTGAACTTTTGCCCATTTTCCGATTCTCATATATGAGAATTCTTAGGTTCAGGTCATGCGAACATTTTATCTTCTGTATATATAGTAATAAAACAACGTTACTAAGCTTTATCAATAAAGCAATATTGACGTCCGCATAATTCGTATATGAGCCGACCAATATATATATGAGTTAGACTATTTTTATTTAAAATTTTCACATAAAATTTCAACATAAATTTTCAGCTATTGATCTCATACAATCAATCAAATGGTGGGAATCATATATGTGTGAATAAAGAATTTGTAGGTATAATATTAATATTATTTCACGGGTAATTAATACAACAAAGTCAACAATAATGGTATACTTGATTTAATTGGGATATGTAATTTGTATTTTAAGTTATGTGTCATCAATTATCACTTTACATGTGGTATGTATCGGTTGACTTTATCTTTCAAATTCTGTAATAATATACACCAATGATCAAATAATGACATCTTATATATCAAATGATTCACATCGATCACTTAAAATACAAACTATATATCCAAACTAAACTAAATTTGCGTATATCACTCTTAAAACAATATCATAGTATAAAGTGCCGTATTATTGAATCTTAAGAGACGAAACAGCTTGATTTGGGGGACCCATCTAAATTTTGTCAGATATTTAGAGAGGACGAGTCTTTCATCTTTTATGACTTGGAACGCTCAAAAAAATTTTAATTTCTCATTTTATCACTAGCATTTAAATATAATATAAAAAACACGGTTAAAAGACAAAAAAGAACACATTTAACAAAAAAAAAAGAACACATTTAACAAGTTCGACTCCCTATAATGGCAAAAAGTCAAAATTCTCTCCAAAGTAGGAGTAGAATTATCCTTATATTTGAGTGGGTATAAATATTTCATCTCTAATATACGTAGAATCTGTAGATTTGTATTGTAATAAAAAAAAAAACAAATAAATTAATTAGTTTTAATAGGCAGAGGTCTAAATTTATCAATTAATATGTGAAAATGTCATATTAATATCGTTTGACAAAGACGAGATTGCCCTTACCTAATAACTTATATTTTCAATCAAGTGGCTAATTAACATATTTATATGAACCAAGCTGGTGAATATAAGATATTGTTTTGTCTGTTCTTATCAAGGGCATAATTGAAATTCCCAATATGTAATTGCAGATTAGTTTCTCTGGCATTGTGTTTCCAGCGTTACTGTCGGCTTATTGCGGGCAAGCAGCTTACCTCAGAAAATTTCCACAGCACGTTGATGATACATTCTATAAAGCTGTTCCTGGTAAGTAGAAATATTAACGAGTGTTTTAAGGACACTTTTTAAGAATTTATTTTAAGAAAATTTTGATTGGGAAATTAAAAAAATAATAAATATTTTGACAATTTTTTTATTTCTCATTAAAAAGAAGTTAAAATCTTCCTAAAATGAGTGCATAAGAGAACTCGTTAACATGACTCTTATTATTATTATTATTATTTTTAACCTTAGTTCCCTTTATCCCTACCCCCGCTCTTCCCCATTTCAAGAATAAAAATGATAAATTTTTGTAGTGGATTTCATTACAAGACACATTGAAGCTATATATACTTTTACCAATTTCTTCTCTTGATCTATAGAGTAATAATGATGAATAACTTTTATATGCAGATGCATTGTACTGGCCACAATTCGTTGTAGCTGTAGCTGCTGCCATTATTGCCAGCCAAGCCATGATATCAGGAGCATTTTCAATTGTCGCTCAATCCTTAAGTCTCAGTTGTTTCCCTAGGGTTAAAGTTGTTCACACTTCACCTAAGCACGAGGGACAAGTCTACATACCCGAGATCAACTACATTCTTATGATTGCTTGTGTCATTGTCACTGCCAGCTTCAAAACTACCGAAAAAATTGGTCACGCTTATGGTATAAGCTCAAACGTCCTTATAAAGGAACAATGATAATTAGTACATGTACTATGTATATTTTTCTATTGAAAAATGATAAAAAGGAACGGAAGAGTGATAAAAACAAATATGATTTGTTTTAGTCATCACTATTTTATTCAAGTCGTCTTCT
Source organism: Zanthoxylum bungeanum (assembly GCA_019454045.1). Lineage (NCBI taxonomy): Eukaryota > Viridiplantae > Streptophyta > Magnoliopsida > Sapindales > Rutaceae > Zanthoxylum > Zanthoxylum bungeanum. Next base: position 512,273 of record SKCR01026025.1, on the reverse strand, counting down.
TTTTGTGATGCAGGAATTGCTGTGGTTGCGGTGATGGTGATCACAACATGTATGGTTGCTCTTATAATGCTTGTTATATGGAAAACAAGCATATGGTTGATTGCTCTTTTCTTTGTGGTGTTCCTGGTCATAGAAGGGATCTATTTTTCAGCAGTTCTGTACAAATTTACACAGGGGGGTTACCTTCCATTGGCATTTTCATTAGTCCTGATGATTATTATGGCGACGTGGCATTATGTTCACAGACAAAGATACCTCTACGAGCTGAACAACAAGGTTTCTAGTGAGTACATCCGAGATTTGGTTTCGAATCCAAACGTAAATCGGATTCCTGGAATGGGACTTTTATATTCAGAGCTTGTCCAAGGAATCCCTCCGATTTTTCCCCACTTCATTTCCAACATTCCGTCCATTCATTCCGTTATAGTTTTTGTTTCAATCAAGCCAATCCCAATAAGCAAAGTGGCCTTGGAAGAACGATTCCTGTTCCGACAAGTTGAGCCTAGAGAATACAGAATGTTCCGCTGTGTTGCCAGATACGGGTACAAAGACAAAATTGATGAACCTGGAGAGTTTGAGCGGCAGCTGGTGGATCAGTTGAAAGAATTTATCCGCCATGAGAATTTCATTATCGAAGCGGCAGGATCTGCTGATCAACAAATCCCACATTCTACTCTGTTAGTTAAAGGATCTAATTCATCAACAGTTCACATTGAGGAGTCAGTTATTCAGCAGCGTACTTCATCTCACACGTCTTCAAATTCAATTCGGTCGATTAATATTGCTGCCGCCAATTCGACAAATTCCTCAAACAGGATGGTGACTCAGCCGCTCCAGGGAGCTGAGGAGGAGATGCAGTATGTGCAGAAAGCCATGGAAAGAGGTGTGGTTTATCTATTGGGAGAAACGGAAGTAATGGCCGAACAAAATTCGTCATTGTTGAAGAAGATGGTTGTGAATAGTCTCTACAGTTTTCTTCGGAAAAATTTCAGGGAAGGGGATAAAACATTGGCGATTCCCAAGAGTAGGCTTCTCAAGGTTGGAATGACATATGAGATATGATCCAATTTTGAATGAACTTGCCTTTAAAATGTGTATAAATTAAAAGAATGTGATAGTTCCCATTTGTGTGATTGTGTTTGTGGGGGAGGATGTTTTTTTTTTTTTTTTTTAACTAATTAAAATAATGATATGATGATATTTTGTGATATTTTTGTTATTATTTAATTAAATCCTATAAACATATGCATTTATGAGTACAAGGTTCAGTAATCACAAGTAGGTATGTAAATGTAATTACTGATTAGAAAGAATGACCTATAAATATGGCAAAGAGAATCCAACACATAAGAATGAGACATGCATGACACATGAATATATATATATATATATTGAAAGAAAGTATCTACTTTCATAAATAAATTATCTGGATAACAAGAGTTGGATGTTTGGAGGGTAGTCTCCCTTCCAAACAATCCCATTTACAACATGAATAGCAAACTTTGCTAGATAATGAGCTATTGTATTACAGTCCCTAGATATATATGACACCTTAACCTGTTGATAGCTCTCCATTATCTCATGGATTTCCTCAATGGTCCAAGCAATCTCTAGTTTACTTTCTAATCTTCTAGATATTAACTTTGTCACCGTGAGAGAATCGGTTTCTATAACGACAGTGAACATTTTTTCCTTAACTGCAATTTGTAATCCAAATAACAAAGCCTTAGCTTCGAGTATCTCTATATCATGGGACATCTTACAATTCTGGACCGCCGCAATTAGAACTTTTCCTTCAGCATCTCGTATAACAACCCCTAAGCCAGCAGCATCATATTGAATTTGGGCAGAAGCATCCACATTGATCTTAAACCATCCATCCGGAGGAGAATTCCATTGTTTCTTGCTACCTCTGCATGACACATGGATATTAATACATGCATTTAATTCATTCAATTAATGGGTATAAAAATTGTATATTCTCTCATTTTTAATATATTAGACATCTATGAATTTGGGCTTATAGTAAAAATTCACCCTCACTCGTGTATTTATAATTCGATTAATGTTTGCCACCAGAATTCAATAATCTGAAAGTCAAAATTTCGCACTGAAGTTTCGACCCCTGGCGAATTTATTAAGAGTTTTTTTCAAAGATCAGAATGATATGTATCTGAAAATGGAATTCTTCAAAAATCCTAATTGATGTTTTCTATCCTATTTACAGAGAATCGTAAGGAAAATGATTATTCATGAAGTGTTGTGTTTATCAAACACAACCCAAATATTTTTCAGTTAATCATGAAGAGTTGTGTTGATCAGACACAATCTTCTGATTGAAATGAAAAAAGAAAAACGTTTTTAAGGCAAGACACTTAAATATATTCCTTTAAAAAAAAAGACACTTAAACATATTTATTAATCATTAGCCAAGTCAATAACACAACCACACACATCCAAGTCACAGTCTTACTCTTTCAATTTCATATGAGTGTATACACTTATTATAAACTCTTTATTTTCCATTTCATTCTCCTATTTGGGACTACTCCTTCTATTCGCTATACAAACCTCTTACAGATTTGATTTATTCAGATATAACATTGTAACCTTCTATCTCTCTCTCTCTCTTTTTTTCAATTTTATTTTAGTTTGATTGTATGTTTTCTCTCCTTAACCTAAATATTGATAAAATTGTATTTTAGTTCGCAATTGAATAATGTGTGGTCTATGAAGGGGAAAAACAGAAAGAATATCTGTTTTTCGATGTTTAGTGTATTATTTAAGCGAAGTTTTTGTCAGTTTATTTAGATGATATTTACGAGATTCTCAATGTTGATTATTTGGCTGTTGATAGTAATTTGTCCGCACCTTGTCAATATAATGTTAATGCAAACAACATGCTTGTTTCTTTTGACTTGCATATTGGGAGTAATGTTGCAAATCAGCTTACATATCAGTTTAGTTTCTGTATTTGAAAGGTTTTTCTGAATGAAGCTAACAGTTATTTCTTGTTCATGACTTTATTTTTGATCTGCTCATATTTTGTCACAGGGATTGTGGTTCGTATATTATACAGATTGGATTCGAGATCAACATGATGATAACTGTAAGAGCATACCTGGCCTGCTCAAGGAAAGCCAGAAGATCAATATGAAATAAAAATTAAATGCAGGTGAAAGCGTGCAGCTGAATATCAATATCACACTTCCGAGTTTTGATTCTTCAACCTAACTGTTTCTCCATTAGATTGACAGTTTCTCAACCAACTTAATCGTGTTAAAAATCTTTGTTAATTTTATTCTTCATCATTTTCACATAAACATTGCAGAGAAAATGTCAGAAATTTTGATGCCAAATAAGAAAGAATGTGCCATATAACACAGCTTTACCAACTAATTAATTTGTATGAACTGTGATCTAGCTTTCCCACTCATTTAATGTAACCTCAGTAACTATCTAGCTTTTCACACCCAATAAACAAAACAGAGGAATTTGTTCTTAATAATAATACCGATTTACTTTAAGGAAGTATCTTTTTAGTTTTCAACATTTAAGCATATCATATTGCTAATTAAAACTACTCTTCCGTCTTATCATATGTGCAGAGTTCGAACCCTAGAATTCTTGTTTCAACCCGAGATTATACCAATTAAACTAACTGTGATCCAAAACTATTTTTACACATCTAAAAGATCTTACACAGCTTAAAATGGGAAATTCTGGGTTCAAAAATTAGAAAAATTATTAATAATTCCATGTTCCTGGCTGAGCTTTTGGATTGGGTTGGTGAAGGGATCAAACATGTTAAAAGTCTTGCAGAATTTGTTGGGTAGCTTTTGAATCTGTAGGGGACCTCATGAAATAAACTTTGAACAGGCCACACCCGTTTACTTGATCACATAGAATATTGACTCTGAATTTTTATTTCATTGAAGATTAAAATTAACAATGGAAACTTAGAATTTATAAAAAGAGATGAACTTGTGAAAATATATAGTTGATTAATTGTGAAAAAGTTTCCAAAAGACTTAGGTAGAGTTGCACTAGCAGTCTAGCCACTACCCAAAGTGGCTTAACATTACTACTTTGACAATTTTATTTAAGGAAATTTTAGGATGATAATGGAAACTTTGTGCTCTTTAATGTCATTAGATTAAGAACACAATTATAGCCTGATATAGAAACCGTATAAAAGATAAAATCCAGCCGAAAACTTGCTGGTTCAGTATTTAGAAAATTCAAAACTGTGGACTAAGTGTTAACAAAATTCTGGTGAAACATATTAAGATTCTGAAATAATCACATCCGTAGGCGGCATCAGGAGTGAGCTGACCATGTATAAATTCGATATTGATTTTATAATTTTTCAATTTATTTTTATATAATAAAATATTTAGTTGAAAAAAATTGTCACTCCTAAAATAAAATCATACTTCCGCCCATAATCATACCCTCACAAAGAAACACACAATACATTTTCGATATACTTTATATTCTCATATTTTTTCATTTTTCTTCTGCACACAACGTTATAGGCCATGATCATTAGGAACAACGCCGTATACAAATGGTCCCATTGGTATATCATTCAAGTACAAGAGAGGCTCCAATTTCTTGACCACAGTGGCCATTGTGGGTCTAGACTTTGGGTTATGGCTAAGGCATTGGTGAGCCAATGCAGCTAGCTTCTTGGCCCCTTCGGTCGAGTACTGACCTTCAAGTCTTGAGTCTATTATTTGTTCAAGCTTATTAAAGTGTTTCAGCATTGGCCTTGCCCATTCCACCAAATCTCTCTCTCTTTTACAACGGCTCTTGTCAACCGATCGCCGGCCGGTTAACAGCTCTAGTAGCACAACCCCAAAGCTATACACGTCGCACATAGTTGTCAAGTGACCTGCAAAAATTTTACAATTAAAAAGAAATCGGATTTCAAATTTTGCTCATATGAGTGATATAGACTTAGAATGTACCAATTTTTATGTATTCAGGAGCTGCATATCCTTCTGTGCCCATGATACAAATTGTAATGTGAGAATCATCACATTGTAGACCGTCTGTAGCTAAGCCGAAATCTGAGAGCTTAGCATTATAATCCTTCACAAAAAATTAAAAAAAAAAAAAATCAGCTATATATGCTCATAAAATGGAAGATCTTGGAAAATATAGGATAGAAAAGGAGAAAAATTATTACTGAATCTAATAAGATGTTTGAAGCTTTAAAATCTCTATATATGATTGGGTTTTCATCTTCATGGAGGAAATCAAGACATTGTGCAGCTCCTATTGCAATTTTTATTCTTGTTAACCAAGGTAAAGTTGAAGAAAAATCTGCATTACTCCCAAAAAAAAAAAAAAAAACACATATAACATTAATTACTAACCCAAAGTATAATCACTTATTATAAGGTAGCATTTGAGAGAAATTAATTAAAGCTATGCATACTTTTAAAAAGTTGATTATCTAAGTTGCCTAATGCCATGTATTCATAAACAAGAAGCCTGTGCTCATCTTCACAGCAATATCCAATCAAATTCACAAGATGGGGATGCTTCAATTGTCCAAGAAAGATCACTTCAGCCTGAAAAAAAAAATCACAAAAATCAATTAATCATTATAATTAAGAATTAACTGCTAAACTATTACTGAAGTAATTAGTAACAAACATTAATTACCAGCCATTCTCTATGGCCTTGGGAGCCATTCAAATCCAAAACTTTAACAGCAACAGGTTGTGGCTTCAATCCAGGCCTGAGGTTGTCATAAATGCAGCCTTTATACACTTTACCAAATCCACCTTCTCCCAAATAATCACTTGTTGAAAAATTATGTGTGATCATTTGTAGCTCCTTGAGTGTAAAAATATGCAGATTTGATCCAATTACCAGGGAGCTTGATAATTCATGTGGTGAAATCGGCGAGCTGGGTTTACTGATCAGATCAGTGAGTGATAATCTCTGCAGAGAAACTTGCTTGGTAACATGAACTTTAGACATTGAACATGGCTTGCTGCTTTTGGCCTTGACACAAACAGGAAGAATAATTTTCCAAGTGAAACTTTTTATGAGAGCCATGTTTTGTTTTATTTTAAGATAATGTACTAGGCTTGTGCTTCTATAATTCTAGTACATGACTTTGGTTCAATATATAGAGGCAGTTTTTAAGTGATTAAAATTTGCTTAATTTAATGAGAAAACAATTAAGGGATGTGTGTTACTGCTTATTTAGAGGCTTGAAAATAAGTCCATTGACTTTGTTGTCATATTGATTAATCATTATACTTAAGAATTAATGATCTTTTGGAGTCCTATTATATATGGATTTGCTTTGGATTTTTGTCATATGATATATATGCTAAATTTGATTTTCTTAGTAATTTCCTGAAGCCGCGTTCACTTGCAAAAGCTTATATATATTCGTGTACCCTTTAAATTCATACTAATTAATTGGGAATATTTTTTTAAGATAAAATGATTTATTTTCATAAATGTAACTAAAAATCAATTTGTATAGTTTAAGATCATTGATTTAGGTTCATTTGATACATAATTAATAGCCAAATTGGAACTTTATAGTGATTTCAAGTGCTGGACTTTTGGAGACTGCCCGAGAAAAGAGATTACTGGTAAAATATTTTTTCTAATTGCAACATATTCACTTGTATTTTCTCAGCTTTTACTTGCACTAAATTTTAGATCTAGTTTGTTTTAACAATTTTTTTTTCTATATAACAATAATATTTTAACTCCGTGTATAATGAAATTTCGATTTGCTGAGTGTTTTTAATTCTATGTATAGTGAAATTTCAATTTTTCATAACCGGTTTTAAATTCAGATAAAAGATGAGGATTGTGTATTTATGTTAAGTATCGACAATCAAAATAAAACTTATCGAATTTCTATAACATTGATCCGAAATAAATTTGTGCTACTATACTAGCATTAAGGAATTTATGTTGCTGATCCTATCTAATAAAAAAAAATTTGTTCGTTATATAATGCTAATATTTTATTGTTATGACGTTTTTATTTCCAATTTCTTTGGAAATAAATAAAGAATTAAAGTTAGGTGTAATTTTTATAACAAGTTACCATCAATTGCATCAGCTATGGAATTTGATTCAATAACTTAACAAGAAGATAACAACAAAAATTGTACATCTCTCTGCAATTACAAAGTTAATTAGTAAAATAATTTATCTCCAATGGTGGGCCCCTCCATATCTTTCAATGTTAATTATCTTTCTATAATTATATTCCTTCCCCGAATCACCTATATATTAATGAGTAGGAAATTAAATCATACTTCGAGTAATTTAATTTATTTTCATTTTTTTAAATGAAATATCAATAATAGCGTCAACGAGTGAATATATAAATAATTTTCAATTATTAATACGATTACGATTACATGTTATATTATAATAAATATGAAATATTTATTATAATATAACATGTTTTGCTCTAATTATTTTATCACATGTAATTTAGATTAATAGTTATATTTTCAATGCAAAACTTATCAATCACAACATATGCAACTGTTACCTAGCTACTACAGCTATAGGTTTTGCATTCAAAATATAAAACATATTGTGGTTGATAAGTTTTTTTTTTGAATTACAATTCTACGGATATATAATTTAAAATCTATTGAGATATTCAATACATACAATTATCGCACACCCAGATATTTATGTCTATTAAGAGACGAGCCCTAACCGAAAATCTAACCAAAAATATCTACTCCCACTCAAATAATTGGAGAAAAATCTACTCACAAATCACAATTTTTGGAATTAAAGACAACAGTGACTCGAACACATGTTCTCCCCCAAACATGTTCTCCCCTTTGGGGGAGAACATGTGTTACCGCCCCAGTGGCAAATATTAAAATTTCCAATTTGTAATTATTATTGTAACTGAGAATGTGAATGAATATTGTGTGTATGATTATTATTGTGACTGATAAAATATATATTTATATCATATTTGTAACTATAATTATAATTAAAAATTGTGATTAAAAATTGTGTCTATGATTGACATTATGATTGTGTTGTATATGTGAATGTGACTTTGTAATTGTGGTTATATGTGATTATGATTGTGTCCCCAAAGGGTGTGGCTTGGTGGTGTAGGGTCCAGGATCTCACCTTGAGGTTCTGGGTTCGAATCCAGGGGTGCACTTCTTGTAAGAGCCTGGGATAGCCGGTGGTTTTACCTGCGCCGCGGCCCAAAATGGGTGGTTTGGTGGCGGGGTTTCCATCGTTTCCAAAAAAAAAAAAAAAAAAAAAAGTGATTATGATGTGTGACAGTGAATGTTGCGACATATCGACTTTGGGTTTATAGAAATAATAATTTAAGAGAGACTTTTTAATGAAAGTTGTATGTATGAATGTTAATTGTATGTAGCATTTTATAGATTGTGATTTTGAGATCAGATGAAGGAAATATGAATATTTGAAAATAATTAATCGGTAACTTATAAGTGTAAGGGTCATTGTTGACCTATTTTTTGATCAAAATATATTAATAATGGTACATGTTTTAAAACTTATGATTTGTAAATTAATAATATGTAATTTTTTCTTGAAACATTTTATATTTCAGGAGTTATTTATTTTTAAATTTAAAATTGGAAAACAATCAATTTTTGGCACAAACATGTACACTGTTTATTTACTAGATATATTTATGTCATTTGATATACATATATATCTATATAATAAAGGAGAATGGTGTTGGAGGAAAGAGAGTGTATCCAACGGCTCTCTTTATGTGGCTTAATTAACGGCTCAAATCATTTCATTGGTAATTTGAGGAAAGAGAGTGAATTGATTGATGGAAATTGTCAAAAATTTTCAAATTTTCAAATTAAAAATAGAAAGTTAAAATAAAATCATTTAATTAAAAAATAAAATCATTTAATTCTGTAACACCGTGCCGTAGGCACGGGCCAAATACTGTAACATCGTGCCTACAGCACGGGCAAAAATTGTAACACCGTGCCGTAAGCACGGGCAAAAACTAGTATATATATATGGACTAAATTTCATATATATATATATATATATTTAACAATTCACTTTGTAGGAAAGGTTTATAACCTCAAATTAACAACAACAACAACAATAATAATAAGATGATTATTGATAAATCTAAAGAAGGGCCTTTTAACATATTTTAGAATATGTAATTAATTATTATAAAAAGTATCTTAAGATAAACCTAAACAATGATATACTTTATATGTTGCTTTTACTACATCAATGAGTTAATCCCACGTGAAATGTGTAATGCAACAATTTTTTATTTTTATTTTAATAAGATCTTGAGATGAAATTTCAGAATGTTGAATAAAGAAGTTTGATGGAAATTGTCAAGGAAAGGCTGCTACAGCCCACATAAATGGCACTTTGCCTCCAAATTACTAAATCAAAAGAATTTTAATGATGGGTTTTTTACTGTGGAAATCACTTAACAAATTACCAATAATGGGATTTAGATTCGTGTTGAATTGAGATTTATATTAAATTTTTAATAATTTATGATTGATAATTATTAATTAAAAATATAAAATATTAAAATTTGTGTGATAAAAGATCATAAAAAGTCACCAAATTCTTAATCATGGTATAGCCAATCACTCTTCAAGATTTTGTTGTCTGTTTTCACATGAAATCATTTGTTCATGAAATTTCTTGTCCGCCTGAATTGTCTGTTTTCACATGAAATCATTTGTTCTAAAATTTACTGTCAGCCATAATGGTTATTACCACACCAAAAAAAAAAAAAAAAAAAAAAAAAAAAAAAAAAAAAAAATTACAAATGATCAAAGGATCTAAAATGATTTCTATAAATAAAATATTTTTAATGAAAATTATTTTTAAAAATAAAATTAATTTTCAATACTTGGCTTGAAAACATTTTCCAAAAAGTATTTACAGATATTTGACATTGCAATATTTTTCATAAAATATTTTATAATGATTCAGAATTTTATTAATTTATAAAAATATAATTGAAAAAAGTTAAAAAAAAAAGTCAAGATTTATGGATCTAGTCCAGATATATTCAGATCCACGTGAGTTTGGATTTTCGAGACCCATGTCTAGAATTTTCATTAATTTTATACAAATATAATTGAAAAAATATTTTAAAAATCCAATTTTCTAGATCCGATTTGAGTATACTCAAATATGGATCCACGCAGAGCAGGAATTTTAGGATCCGAGTTTATAATTTTATTAATTTTATACAAATATAATTAAAAAATATAAAAAAAAAAGTTTGAATTACCGAATTCGGGACTGATACACATCCACGCGGGTCTAAAATTTTGAGACCTGAGTTAAAAATTTTATTATTTTTATATAATATAATTGAAAAAGTTAAAAAATATATGGATTTCCATATCCAAATCCATATCCACAAGGGTCTGAAATTCCGAAATTCATGTCCAGAATTTATTGATTTTACACAAATAAAATTGAAAAAAAATAATTAAAAATTCTGGATTTTTAGATCCAATGTGAATATACCCGCATTCATGTCCATATATTTGTTCTGAATTTGGATACGGATCAAAATCCACCAATACATCCAGATTTTACCATTTCTTGAAATAAGTTGTGGAAATTTTTGACAATAAGCTGTGGAAATTTTAGAAGCGGAAAAAATTCCGTAAAATGGCTTATCAATTTGTATTCTGTAAATCATTTTTTAAAAATTGAATTAATTTTTTCATTAATCGGAAAATAAATTATATTGATCAAAATTTTCATAAATATCCCAAGTATCATAAATTGCAAAAAAAAAAAAAAAAAAAAAAAAGTTTTCTAAAAATCATTTTACTTTGCGAATCAAATGAACCCTAAGATCACCGCAAAAAAATAAAATAAAAATGATAACTCTATATCTTACAAATTTACAATGTACTTACAGATTTTGCTTAGTGTTTTTAATTTAGGGAGAAAGCTCTCTAAGTCCTTAATTTTTTTCATGATATCTCATCAAGTCTTGATTTTTTCACAATTCGTCAAGTCCCAGCCATCAAGAACTAATAATAACATATCCATTTATTTTGATATATTCGTTTCAGTCCAATCCAGTGAGTATGCCAATTCGCTTGAAAGTCTCAGGTTCTTTATATCTTCCATTTCATAAGAAAATCTTACCCTTAATTTATAAATAAAAATGTGACAACAACAATGATGTGCATACATATAAATTAAAAGTTCTCTCTCTTTCGATTTTTTCCTCACCATTTATGCTCTCTGCGATTTTTTTCTCCAACATGCTCATGATTCAGTCAGTTGATCTTAAGGTTTCAGATCCATTAGAACCACCGATTTTTTTCTAATATATTTTTTCATTTCAAAATTCTTATATTTATTTTTTTTTATGGGGTTGAAACATAAGTGGTGGCGGCTGTTTATGAACCCAAAGTTGGAAAAAAAATCATGAGAATACTTACATTTAAATAATCTGAAAACCTAAATTTGGCAAATTGATAATTTCTTATTTTATTATTATTTTTTAATTAAAAAATAATTATTTGCTAATGAGATTATATACACGCTATATTGTTTTAATATTTAGTCCAAATTTAGGTTATTTAATTTGCTGTATTTCCTTGTGTGTTAGGGAAATAAAAAAAATGAGATAATGTTGAATCGGATCGTGCAAATGAGACGTATTAAGTATCTCCACTTCATTTACCTGAAGTGATGAAATTTCTTTTTAAGAGAAAAAGCCTAAATTCTTATGATCTCGTTATATTATTATAGTTCTATTTTAATGATCGAAGTTACCTTGTAAAAAATTACATTCAAAATTTGTATGCTTTTAATATATCACATGAGTCTCATAATTATTGATATTAGAATTCTTTTTTATTACTTATAAAATTTATAAAGGGCAAAAAAGAAAAATAAAAAAATAAATGGATATATTACCATTTGTTTTTAATTATAAAGATTTGATGAGGTATTATGAAAAAATCATGGATTTGACGGGATATTTATGAAAAAATTGGGTATCCCTTTAATTTAATAAAGCAATTTTACATGCAAAAAAAAAAAAAAAAAAGATTATTGTAAAGAAATTAATCTCAACAAATATGGCCAAACAAAACTACGACCATTTCAGACAAAACCTGGCCAATTACACAACACAGATTAAAATATATATATATATATATTTAAAGCTTGGAGAGGAAAAAAGCGAGAAAGAAAATTATGAGACAACTCTCGACTTGTTCGTCCGAAAATCTACAAACTGCAGAATCAAAGGAAAGGAACAATCAATCAGTGATAGTACAAGGAGATACAAGGTTCATCAATATTCGGGGTACGCTTAGCTTACAAGTTTACTTTACCTCTCTGTCCGTTCAATGGACATAGTTTCCTATTTACACAAGGAAACTCTGGGTGGTAAGTGCAACAATTCATCCTTTTGAGAAGAAGACGGGGACGGGGTCTGACAAGAAGATGATATGGCAGCATCCGCGAACAAAATTCGATAACCTGAATCGTATGCTATCTGAAACCAACGCTTCCATTCTGTTGGACTCTCAATTTTTCCATCAGTGACTGATAGAATGATTTCAACGCCTTGAAATCACTACCCTGCAGAAAAGATGAAATGTATTTACTACCGTCTCAAAAACAGAACTTTAATTAATGAATGTTCCATTCGGCTATAAGATCCTGAGTTGAACTATTATATCATATGGTTTTGGTTTACTAAAGAAGAAGGACCACAGTCCAAACTGTCCCATAACTAATGTATCACTCAAAAGCTCAACATAAGATCCATTGTGATTACTATAGGGTGGGGCTATTTGCAATTTAAAAATACTCGGAACACTTGTCATTTAAATAAATTAAATATTACTAATATATCCATTGTGGAATACACTATTAAGGACAATTTTATTAAGTGAAATAAACATGTTATTTTCTTATATCTGCATCTAGCATAACTATCTTTTTTAAAATTCATCTAGCAGAATCATTGAACTTAAAAGTTATCATGATTTAACTTTGATATTTTCCTTATTTCTCTTGAATCTAGTTCATCATAAAAACACTTATAAGAAGATGAATGAAACTCATAGGCTTGATACATTTGTCAGTGAGTATAACTATAATCAACTCTCTATGTCAATGTTTCAGTTATTACAAAAAGGAAGAAGCCATACAAAATTAAAAAGAAGCCGAGAATTTAAAAAAAGAAGAGAGAAGAAATGGCCCAGATTGCAGCTTGAAGACCTTCTTCAATACAAAAAATGATAAGGAATTTGAAGGGAAATTAACACTGGTATGTTGTTGAATGAAAATATGAGACATTTCCAAGAAATTGTGCGTTGTGTGTGAGACTGTTATTTTTGGTAGTTCAAAAGGGGGGAAATACGTGTTAATTAATCAAAAAGTTCAAATGGGGATTATTTTGGAATTTAGAAGAGCGTTGTATAAACTTTAGTTTTTAAATGTGTCCAATGTCATAGTGGTGTTCAAAGTATTTTTTAGAGTGCAAATAGCTCCACCCGATAATATATCCTTAATTATGTACAAGTATGGAGCATAATCCCATTACCTGCAACTTTTGGCAATATTCCTCAGCCAAATCTTGAGGGCAATGTGCTGATGGAAAGACTTTTGTTACAAAGTGAACGAGAAAATCGTTGCCAAACTTCTCATACATGACCTTCTGAGCCAACCCAATTTCTCCAAACAAAAAAAGCTGCAAGGAGACTCAGAGTAACAAGTCCCGAATTAATAGGATACACAATAAGCTCATTAGAGTTTTCAACAAGAATAAAAACACCAAACTACACAGCCAAAATCATCTATTAATCATTCCCATGCAAAGAACACTCCATTTTACCTTGCATATGTTCTATTATCACTGATACTTAAATATGTTATACACAGAACGAACAAAATACAATTAATACTTCATTGATACCACCTTGTCATTTTAATTTAACCAAGTTCTAACTACCATACCCTACAATCTTGGTAGACAAAAAAACTTTTAGGATCTGATCAATTACTCCAGAACTTGGCTTTTCAACAAACAATGAGACGAAGCTAACAAAAAAGGAAATTGCGAAATAATAAACCACTACTACTAGTTCACAAATCTTACACAAAGAAAATGAATAAGAACAGAAATAGATTATTCCTACCGTATTAGCATCACCAAACTCAAAGGATTTGTCAAGAACGCTGTAGAAACAACAGTTCATTGCAAAGGCTTCAATCATAAAACTGCGGAAACCAGGTACCTAAACAGCAATAAAAGCTTATCCAATTAGAGCAACATAAAAAAATATATGAAATCTCAGTAGAGAACATACCTTTTCTTCCCCAAAAGGCCCGGCACACCAATCTTTGATTAATCTAATAAATATTTGCACACATGCCTACACATAGGGAAAAAGTTTAGATTCACTCTATATTGCTCTAAAATTTCATATAGACCAAGCCGGTGAGCAAAATGGAGAAAAAAACCCAAAACAATGTTGAAAGAAACTCCCAAGTAGTACACACACCTTTCTCACAAGATAATCTTTATGATTACAAGATGTGTACAGTAACAATTGCATTATCGGATCCAAGAAGGCTCTGCTTTTGGGGGAAAGGAACACTGAAGATAGATCATGTGTGGCTATCACATGAAGAAATGTATAAAATGTCCTTTGAAGCTCTTGAACTTCACGAATTTCCTATAAGAGAGAGAGAAAGGCCTCAGTACACAAAGTTGCTAAATGTACCTAGGAGTCTGGCATTACAAATTTTAGCTATTGCAATCAAAATCTATGTAGTTTAGCATAGTTTTATCGGCTAATAACTAAAACCTGGCATTTAAGCAACTTCAGATACTGTTTAAGCCTTTAAAGTAGGACCAACCTTGCAACCAAGATATATAATTCTCATTCGAGTGCATAGTTTATTTTGAATGAATAAAATAAAGCTTAAACATTATCAATCACAGACAAGATTGCACTGTAAATTCAAGGAACTGAATATGCTTAATGAATGACAAATGCACCACTGAAAGAGGGCAACTAAAATAATCAATGGTTGTTTATGAGAAATATTATCGTTGTAATAAGTTTCCTCACCTCAGTGTTGGTTCCAGGTCCGGAAGGAAAGGTATCCCTTGGGATGAGATTGAATATCCTACCAGCAATAGCGGGAAATACTTCATCCAATATGTCATGCACCAAGGTGTTGAATTTACATATAAGTTGATTGAGTAATACAAGAAATCCGACCATTTCCTTTGGCTGCAACAGGCCACATATCCAGAATCAGAAAATAACCACAGAAAACATACCGAGTAAACAACTAATGTCACTGATTCAGCACAATTACCGTAATTCCAAAACGTATCAATAAAAAAATAATTCACACCTCCCACCCCCATGAGATTGTATGGAAAACAGGAAAACATACAAACAACATTACTCAAAATAAAATATTTTCCCGTTAAGGTTCAGGGTAAAATTGAAGTATGCAACAGAGAGCGTGAAGGAGAAGGGAACAGATGTAAAATCACATCCACCCTGTTTCTTTCTTCTTCTTCTTTTTTTTTTTTTTATGAGAAACTTTCACATCCACCCTAAGTAGTAACATCATTTGCTTCAGTTTATAGTTTTAGGACATCAACATATAAACTAAACACAAATAACGTAGCATGGCCAAGATTTGTGCTTTGAAATAAAATACCCTATCAAAAGGATTATACTAAAAAGTAATTTCGCCATACCTCACTTTCTGCAAGCAATTGCTCCAATGCCTTGGGGAGATACGGAAATACAGATGCTCCTAATGTGTCCACCATCCGATGTATGAAGGATGTTACCTGTGAATACCAAAATACCAGGTTTAGGCAAGATACATAGTAACATAGACCATAAAACAAGAAAACTCACTCACGTTAACAAATTTCTAACTCTTACCTTGCACCGCACAGACTCTACCTTTGGAAAGACCACGAGAATTTGGAGGAGGACATCCAATGTCTGGATCACAAAGAAGCAAATAAAACATAAATATTAAGCAACAAGATAATAAGACAGTTCTCACTTCTATATGCTATAGCTGCTCCATCCATATGCAAGACACTGAACCAAAGAAAAAGCTGTATCACAATCTACCAGAGTGCAACATCACAGATGGTATAAGATACCCCCATTTAATATTGCCCATAAAAAAGGGCAGCGTCTAAAGAAAGAAATTGCATAATAGCATAACTCCCTGCCAGAAACATAACAGACCAATATGTCAGGCAGTAATATAATTCCAACTCATACATTCTAGGAAGGTACATCCGCAACTAGATAAAAGAATTGAAACAAGGGTCTAATAGGTAATGTCCAATCATCTACACTTATGCGCGTTGCTAAAACTACAAATGAATAACTGTAAAACTAAATGCAATCCCTTCTTGAGTTCCCCATGCTTTGTAATTTGTATCTATAAAATTGACAAAAAGGCTCCAAAAACAAAGCATTATGTATGAGAAGCATAAACAAGTCTCCAATTCCAACCTGCTTAAACATGAGACCAATTGCCGGGCGACAAGAGGTTACAAGACGCTCACTGAAACCCTGGATCACAAACACACATTGTGAGGACAAATTCAGACTATATCAAGCGACAATGATAATAAACAATAAAATCAAAAGAAAAAAATTCACAAATATAAGAACAACGTTATGACAGTTACACCCGATTCATAATTAGTTTGATTAGAAATGCATGACGACCCTGAGACAAATTGGCTGTCATCTAAGTTTAAGAGCAGTACCTTTTGAGATATAACCTCCAATAAAATGCAACAAGTACCATAATAAAAAGTCAAAGATGAGAAAAGCACCTTGCTAAGAGAATTGATAGCCATAATTATCTCCTGTATATTTGCAACTTTGGCAGTTGACTCTTCTGGATTTAACATTTTCGCATTCAGAAGTAATGCCTGAACCTGAATACAAACAATTCCACTTCAGAAACCATATATTAACTGATTGTTCACAAAATTAGGATATAACACTTGTGTAAACTATAACGGAAAATATAATACTTCAAAGTTTAGGCACACAAATTATATACAAAGAGAACGAGGGATCCAGAGATAAATATAAACTAACCTGTTGGCAAAGGGGAGAGAGCAATGAAGACAGATAATCAGATTGCTTTTCCGGCGGTACATCTTCCATGCCAATTAATAAACCAATTGCCTGCAAAAGTTAGCCTGAGTTAGAACAAAAGAGAGCACCCTAAGACTTTCTAATATTTATGAATGTGTATGTGCATGCATGTCTACATGGAAGAAAGTGGTGATCAAATACCTCAAAGATGTGACTACCATCTTCAGATCCAGAAAGTTCTTTGGATGTATAGTTCATACTTGTAAGTCGAGCAATTGTATCTTGCAAGCTCTGAAAAAATCAAATAAAAATTCAGAGGACATTGATGGAAAGAGTGAGTACATAAACAGGATACAATTGATTGAAGGTAGAAGAGAAGCCGAGGATACCTGCAAAATATTTTCAATGAAAGGGACAAGCTTCGCTTTTAGCATCTTCACAACCCTCATAAATAAATAACTTGCCCTGCGGCTCACATGAACATTTGGATGGTGTATACCCCTCTCATCAAGAAAGGTAGCAAGCACAACAGGAATATACCGAGTATTCTCCTGAATGAACTTCATATATCTTGTCACAGTCTCCAGGTAAACAAGTGCCACTAGCCTATTAGAATGGCATGACAGCTTTGTTTGCAAAAGCATCGGCACCAAATCACTCAAGAGTCCAGCTCCAGTTCTCAAAGCCTCATCACTCATTGACTCCCCTAGTGCATACAAAAGGGTAAGTGCAGCTTCCACCTCTTCAACATTTCTGTCTGCAGATGATGTAACAGCAGTAGCTAATGAATTTCTGATGAATACATGAGTAACCTCAGGCGCTACACGTCCTACACTACGCAGCAAAACAAGCAAATCCTTTCTATACTCCGCCATTCTGTCTTCCTCTTCTATCCCAATTTTATCCAATACATTGAGATTATTTCTGTACATAGGATCGTAACGAATGTGAGTACGAATAACTTCCAATATCTGACCCAAATGCAAAATTTGTTCCTCTTTCAATGGAGAAAGGCTCTTCATGGTGGCAACATAACCTGAAAGGAATTGGACATTACTGAATGTTGTGTCCACTTCACAATTCTGCATCACATACAACACTGATGGCAGGACTTCATTCAAAAGCTTCATTGAAACCCCGTTAGCATTTTCAGCATTTAACTGTTTAACACACTCCAGAACCTCCACTGCATACCCAGTAAGCAATGCAGCTACTTTCAAAACCAACTCTGATTCACCACCTTCAGAGATCAATCCAAAAACCCTACTTATCTGGAGAGTTTGCAAAAGGGTTAGCTTCGAATGTGGATCCATCCTTTTAGAAACCACAGCAAGAACGCACCCCACAGCTGCACCACGGAATTGTTCTGACAATCCATCCGCCAAAATCAACTCAAACAATAAAGGAATAAATGCATCATTCGCAATCAAATTAATATCAATCCAAGAAATATATCTCCTCATGCAATCCAACACACTAGTACAGACTTCAAAATCAGAACTCCTATACATTGACACTATGTCATACCATGCTCTAACAATCTGATCCACACATTGTTGCCTCATTGCATTCTTAACTCTCGCTGCCACTGTTATTTCCTCAGGAGTTCGCGGGTAATCTAAACTAATCAACTCATCATCCAATGAATTCAATACCCGACAGAACATGTCAATCACAATAGAACCTTTACTTAAATGATGCAAAAAATCTACAAACATGGAAGACCAGATTAACGGGTACTCAAAGTAAATCAAAGTAACCAACACTTGTGCAAGCTTGTTCCTTATAAATGCAGGACTCTCCAATACCCTCACTGCACTCTTACCATCTATCAACTCATAACAAGCCATCGAAAACACGGATTTCCTAATGAAATTTTTCTCTTCTGAGCTCATCATTGTATATTTAACCCTAACTACCTCATGTAAAGTCTGTAAACACCAAAACTGAACCTGAACAATATTGCACAACGAAAGCTTTTCAATACAAATACTACATATTGATGGGGTCTCTTTAATATGCTGACAATAGTTCACTGCCTGTGATTTCAACATTGAATCAATAGCACCTGATTCATCAAAGCTAAAGAGTATAGCTTTTTCGAGATCATCCATTTCTTTAACTGTTCAAAAACCCTCAAATCTCAATACCCAGCAAGTTTTTCTTTACTTTCGCTTAAAATCTCTGATAAAAACCAATTACCCACCAAATTTATCTCACTTTGTACTGGAATCTCCAAGAAAGTTTTTGACTTTTTCAATAATATCGAATTTTAACTTGATTCTTATCGAATTTCTCTGGGGTTTTCAAGGGCTTTAAGTACAGCAAAGAAAATGGTTTTTGAGGGCTTACCTTATATTGTGATCAGATGAAATTGAGGGATTTTATATGTATATTTGTGTGTACTTAAAAGCCAGGATTTTTGAGTTACGCAGGAAACAGAGAAACCCTATGACATGTATTTAAATTTATAGGATTTTTTTAAATATATAATTCCTCCATTCATATGGAAATTATGTGAAAGGGAGGAAGAAGGGTTGAAGGGGGGATTTTATAAGAGGAATTTAATTAATAAAAAAATTACCCTTGCAATATTGAAAATAGACAACTGGCAGTGATTAGATGCTCTTGATTCCACAATAGAAATGGTAGATTCACCCATGATGAAATCATTAAAGATTGTGATATGGGATTGAGTGGGCCCATATTTTATATTTATCAATGAAATCGTCATGTCCTTCGATAACCATTAATTAAATAAACGCCTTCATTAATCGCGGTTGAGTTTAATTAAACAATTTAATTAGCGAATCATGTACGCAAGGGATTAATATTTCATTACAAGTCCATTGTGATTAAGCCCAAGCCCAATAATAGCCCAAGCCCAATAATAGCCCACCTTACCTTTCATTAACGAGAGCCAAGCCCAAATGAGTAAATGTTACCTTTTTTTCTTGAACGAGTGCCAAGTCCAATTCCTATTCTACCGGAGTCTATTTGAATTTAATATTTGTTAATATATGATTGGTTTGGTTGATGAAAATAAAGAGAAAAAGAAACTTGTCCTGTTCAGTGGAAGATAGCCATTGAGGTTTCTTACCATTTCTTTCAAATATTAAGTGTATTATTAACTCGTTTCTGTAATGAAATGGATAATTATATCTCATTATTTTGTATATGTACAGCTAAAATTCTCGAACACTTCATAAATATTCACATCATTTTTTGTTTATAAATTTCATCTATTTAGACGTAGACAAGACTAATAAGGGTGTTTTTGTTTTGCCATAAAAGTTTTTCGGGAAAATATTTTGGATATTTACGAAAATTTGATCAATGTAAATTGTTTTCCGATCAATGGAAAAGTTTAATCATTTTTTTGGAAATGACTTACGAAATATAAATCCCTAAATCATTTGATGATAAATAATTTGTTATCTCTTCTCCAATTAAAGCTTCTATGTATAGTAAAATATGGACATGAAAACTTAGATGTTTGTTTTCATTTATAATCTTATTTTGTGCGGATCTGAAATTTTATTATCTTGGGTCCTAAATTTTTTGCCCTAACGTAGGCCCTTCGGTCTATGCGGGTCTCGGTTGGATTCGGGTTTTTTTTTTGTCATCCGTACTTTTAATCACCATTAAATATATTCATGAAAAAATATTGAACGCGTCAAACATCTGAAAACGCGTTTCAAAAAATATTTTTCGACGACAGCCAAACATCATAAAACACTTTCCTTTCTCAAAAATGATTTTCATGGAAAATATAATACTTATGAAAATCATTTTATAGCCAAAAAAAACATACCCTACAGTCGTTAATTTTAGATAATATTATAGTCAGAGGCGGAGGCAATATTTTATATTTTAATGGTGTTTAAATTTTGTTTCCACTATTTTTTTTAAAAAAAAATGTTCCAACAAAATATTTAAAAAAAAAAACTTGGAATAGATTCAAGATTTGGACTTGGGCATGAGTAGCCCACTACAATGCCGCCATTAATTATATAATACATTTATGTCAATAACTCCTTCTAAATATATATATAATTAACTTAGAGCCCTGTGTGGGTTTTTTTTTTTTTTTTTTGTTTAATATGTTTGATTTATAATTTTTCACTAAATTTTCATACGTTTTATGGTCTTATCAGATATAAGATTGTAACATCATAATATTTATAAAATAACATGACTTGTTCGCTTATGATTCGAAGATTGGTTTGTTTCGATTGATCCTATTAAAAGTGATAGTGAGTTTTTAAACGAAAAATGGAAAAGAAGCATAAAAAAAGTAGAAAAGCTTATAACTTATTAAAATATTAAAAGATTCAATATCCACGAACGTTCATATATATCTTCCTAGCAAATTTTAGTCGTGATCTTCGACACTAAATTGTATAGTCACTTGAGCTTGTAAAATCAGACGTAATATACAAACTCAATAAACGAAGTTAAGATATATGTAATAAACTTGTGTTTTTAGTTGGTAACAAGATAAAGTAAAGACACTTTTTAGTAGTTCCATATTTGATTTTGTATTTCTTATTTTAGCACACAAATTAATTAATTGTATTAGTTATTTTATTGGTGTTATATTTGTTTTTCTCTAGTTTAGTTATAATTTGCCGTATATAAACATATATTTATCTTATCTTAGTTAGTTGTTTAAAAAAATATGGAAAATTATCATACATGTCCACTCTGTTGTGATTCTTTGATCACTCTAAAATGTGTTTGAGGAAAAACTGAATGCTTTTCTATTACTCACAAGAATATAATACAAAATTATTTAAACTTTACAAAGCAAAAAATCTCACTCCACTCTCTATATACAACTTTGGGATGATTTTCACTCACTGCAAGTGCCTGTATTTATAGGCAAGGCTTGCACACAGTACAATTGTCAACAAGACAACAGTAAATCCCTGATTTTGTGGCAGATTTCATGACAACACCGAAAGTTTGTTTGACTGTTTCCACCAAAATCAACTCCACCAAAAGTTGATGTGCATGATTTGTTTTCTTCGTGCATGTATTTGAATCTGACAAATTTGTTCTCACTAAGGGGGGAACATTTGTAGGAAATGGTTACCTCTCTGAATGGCTCTTCAAACTCAATGTAATTGATGATGCTATTATTAATAAAATAAATAAGATTTTTGTTTACTTGCTTGAATCTTCTGAATTATGGCATGCTAGACTAGGTCACATAAATTTTAAATGTATGCATAGAATGGTCAATTTTGGTTTGCAGCCTAATTGTACAAAAGATAATATGCATAAATATGAAACTTGTGTTGAATCAAAGTTTGCTAGCAAGTCTTACAAATCTGTGACTAAAAGATCAAATGAATTGTTAGAATTAATTCATACAGATTTGGGTGATTTTAAATCAATACCAAGTCGTGGTGGAAAGAATTACTGCATCACTTTTATAGATGATAGTAGTAGATATTGTTATGTATATTTGATATATAGCAAAGATGAATCTTTGAATATGTTTAAGACATATAAAGCTGAGGTGGAAAATCAGTTAGATAAGAAGATCAAAATTTTGCGATCTGATAGAGGCGGAGAATATGAATCTAATGCCTTTGCAGAATTTTATACTTCTAATGGAATAATTCATCAAACAACAGCACCCTACACTCCTCAACAGAATGGGGTGGCTGAACGGAAAAATAGAACACTAAAGAATATGATAAATTTCATGCTTAACAGTTCTGGTTTACCACATAATATGTGGGGTGAAGCCTTACTTACGGCTAACACCATATTGAACAGAATTCCACCAAAGAATAGTGATCAATCACCATATGAAAAATGGAAGAAAAGGCTACCGGCATACAAAATCCTGAAAGTATGGGGTTGCCTAGCAAATGTTCAAGTTCCCTTGCCTAAAATAGTTAAACTTGGACTTAAAACTATTGATTGTGTGTTTATTGGATATGCTAAAAATAGTGCAGCATACCGATTTCTAGTAATTAAATCTGGAATTTCGGATATCCAAGTAAATATAATTTTTGAGTCTAATAATGCTGAATGGTTTGAGCATATATTTCCTTATAAGGATAGACTTAATAAAAATAAACGTAAAGAGCTTGAATTTAGTCAAGACAACGATGTTGATGTTGCCTCTTCATCCGGTGTTCAAGATAAGGTTTTGGAACCAAATAAATCAACATCAACTCTCCAAAAGGAAGAGTTAGAACCTAGAAGAGGAAAAAGAATCAAGGTAGCAAAAGATTATGGACCTGATTTTTTAACTTTTCTCACGGAAGCTGAACCTCAAACATATCAAGAAGCCATAACTTCGTCTGAATATATTTATTGGCAAAAGCAATAAATAGTGAAGTAGAATCCATTCTACAAAACCATACATTGGAATTAGCAGACTTACCATCTGATTTCAAATCGATTGGTTACAAATGGATATTCAAAAAGAAATTGAAGCCTGACGGTACAATTGATAAATACAAAGCTCGTTTGGTAGCTAAAGGATACCGTAAAAACAAAGACTTGATTTCTTTGACACATACTCACCAGTAACCAGAATAACATCTATAAGGATGTTAATTGCGATTGCAACAGTTTATAATTTGGAAATACATCAAATGAATGTAAAAACTGCATTCTTGAATGGTGAGTTAGATGAAGAAATTTATATGGAACAACTTGAAGGGTTTGTAGCAAAAGGACAAGAGAAAAAAGTATGTAAACTTGTGAAGTCGCTTTATGGACTTAAACAAGCGCTCAAACAATGGCATGAGAAATTTGATCATACAATGTTATCACATGGATTTCAGATCAATGAATGTGATAAATGTGTTTACATCAGGAAAATGAATAATGATTCATATGTCATTATATGTTTATATGTTGATGATATGCTCATCATGGAACCAAATTTAAGTGTCATAAATTCCACAAAGAGAATATTGAATTCGACCTTGGATGTGAAAGACATGGGAAAAGCTGATGTTATCTTAGTAATTCGAATTCAACGAAGTAGTGATGGTTATATTCTTAGCCAATCACACTACGTGGAAGCGATTCTTCAGAAATTTGGACACATTGATAGTAGTCCATCTAAAACTCATTTTGATCCTAAGAGTACATCAAAGAAAAATGTTGGGGATAATGTATCACAACTAGAATATTCTCGTATAATTGGGACATTACAATACATCACGAATTGTACTAGACCAGACATTGCCTACTCTGTGAATAGATTAGCAAGATATACGAGTAATCCTTCAAAGGATCATTGGGATGCTTTAGTTAGAGTATTAATATATCTTAAATACTCAATGAAGTATGGTTTACATTACACAAAATATCCACCAGTTTTGGAAGGATATAGTGATGCCAATTGGATTTCAAATGATTCGGAAAAAGCAATAAGTGGATATGTGTTTACACTTGGATGCGCTGCAATATCTTGGAAATCATAAAAACAAATGTGTATAGCACGTTCAACCATGGAATCAGAATTCATAGCCTTGGATAAAGCTGCTGAAGAAGCAGAATGGCTAAAGAATTTCTTGGAAGATATTCCAATGTGGCCTCAACCTGTGACGGCCATATGTGTGCATTGTGACTGCATGGCTGCTATTGGGAGAACAAAGAGCCATATGTATAATGGAAAGTCAAGGCACATAAGACGTAGACATAACACAATAAAACACATGCTCTCAATTGACATTATTTCCATTGATTTTGTAAAATCAAAGGAGAATATTGCAGATCAATTAACAAAGAGTATACCAAAAGAGCAAGTGTTATATTTATCGAGTGGAATGGGCTTAAAGCCAATACAATGAGAAGTAACTTAGCGGAAACCCAACCTAGCTAATTGGTAAATCAATTCTAGGTTCAATGTGGCAAACTAGTTGGGTGAAACTTAAGTAGTAGAGCATAACAAACTGCGCATTCCTATGATAAGAAAAGTTATGCTATCTATGACGATAAGGATGAATGATTAATCATTCTTAATGACACTAACAGAAGAACGAAAATTAGTATTGCATGATACTTATAATCGTTGTGTCACCTATATAGGAGTAATGTGGGGTCGCATTTATGAGAATCCAGGATTGTTCAGGACCAAAATGAACACAACCGTATGAATTGAAAGGTGTCAAAATTTGATATGTGTGATACTTATTGTCTTAATTTATGAAATATGATGAACAGTTCAATGTCTCATATACACACTGACTCATCGATAAATCCAATAAGTACTTACCACACAAGGTTCAAGTCCAAAAGACACCTCTCATGATGCGTATCGATTTTAAGTTTTCTCCGGATTATGATATGTATAGTATCGCCACTATTTGCTATACAAATGTGAGGTATTGTAGGAGTTTGTATAGCAAATAGGGGGAATAAAAAAGTAGTCCCACATTGGAAATGTATATGGAAATTGAAGAGTTTATAAATGTTCCTTAAACATTTATATTAAATTGGAAAAAGCTTGGGCTTGGGCTTAGGCTTAGGCTTGATGAATGGTTAGTTTGGTATTAGATTTAATTAATATATATTTAATTAAATCAAAGATGGGTCTGAGGATTCATTGAATACCTTACTTACTTTAAAAATGTTTTTTCTTAATTAAATTTTTGGATTTAAATTAGAAGGGTGTGTCTGATCAACACAACCCTTCTGAGAAATTAGAAAACGTTTTGCAATTCATCCTATATATATAGAGCAGTTGTCACAGAGATGTGATACATATTTCCTGAACAGAAAGTAATTTTCCATACAAACAAATCATTTTGATCTTAAAAACAAACACCAAGTAAGTTCGCCAGGGATCGAATTTTCAGTGCAGAATCTTCGATCATCAGATTGTTGAATCCTGGTGGCAGACGTCCGAAGAACTACAAGCACAAGAGTATGGGCGAATTTCTGCTATAGGACATAGCCTTATGTGCTAGCCTCAATCTACAAAGTCAGTTTGCTGTTTTTAATTTTCGATTACTTGTATTGTAAGTTTCTGTCGATTCTAATTTATTTTGTTGATTAAGTTGATGGTTTTGGTTCAGAAGTTTGTAATATTGTATATAAGTTTCTGTTTTAATAAATTCTATTACATTCGTTGATTTTTCTCCAACATGGACAACTTGCATGCTTGATGTAAAACTGGATATTACAATTCTCTCCCTCCAGCAGCATCCGAAATAATTGTCATCTGACAGTGATCCCAGCAATGTCTCTACACAGCTCTAGCTTGTCTCGGGTAACTATTTTCGTTAACATGTCAGCTGGATTCTCATATGTATGGATCTTTACTAGTCTCAACAGTTGTTGATCCATCACCTCACGTATCCAATGATAGCGAATATCGATGTGCTTCATCCGGGAATGATACATTGAGTTTTTGCTCAAGTCCAGGGCACTTTGACTATCACAATGTATCTTGTATTTTGTCTGTTTGATCCCTAACTCTTGGAGAAAACACTTTAACCACAACATTTCTTTTCATGCCTCAGCTATAGCGATGTACTCAGCTTCTGTTGTGGAGAATGCAATACACCTCTGCAATCTTGACTGCCATGACACAGCTCCCCCTGTAAAAGTGTGGATGAAACCTTATGTAGATTTCCTACCATCAAGATATTATGTCATATCTGAATCTGTATAGCCTTACAAGATTGGATCAGCTCCCTCATAGCACAGACGAAACTTTGATGTACCTTTGAGGTACATGAGAATCCATTTCACTGCCTCTCAGTGTTGTTTTCCAGGGTTAGAGAGAAAACAGCTCATTACTGTAGACGCTGGTTTTCACCCGAGGTCCACAATCGAGATTTCGTTGAGATGAGGGCACTGGCGATTCTGTAAAACAAATGTACAGTGAGCGGGAGTAGACTACCCACCGGTGTGGTGGGTGCCGGGGGCACTCCGACGCTCAAGTCAGTGAGGGAATTGAGGTGTAAAAGTCATAGAGGGGGGAATAAGGTCAGATGTTACCTTGATCCTTGCCAACTGCCGTAAGGGCGGTAGATGAAAGGTTTAGAGAGCTATTGAGAGAGTAGTATTGAGCTATGAGTATGAGAGCTAGAAGTTGAATCCCCTTCCTCGTGGAGCCTCGCTTCCTATATATACATGTTGTAGTAATGTGTGTCTTTATTGCTATCTGATTGCTCGTCCGTTAGATCGACTTCATGAGGAGCTATTACTGCATTTTGCCCGTTTGTAGGCTAGAACAGATGGTTTCATGAATGGTGTTTATGACCTTGGGCATTACGTGGGCTGGCGTTGGGCTCCTAGAGCCTTGATTATGGATTGGGCGTGTGATACTTTATTGGGCCTAGGTTTGTGGATCTCTGGGCCTTTATATACATCAAACCTTGGGGGTTCCTTTAGTGAGAATCTGTGATGGTAACTTGGGCTTGGATCCATGTTGGGGGCCTAGTATTGGGCCCGAAGCAAAATGTCGAAATTGCCCTTGGACCAAATTTGGCCCGTACAGTTTGTCCCATACTCTCTAAGTCAAGGAGTCCTTGACTTGGAGAGTACTTGATGCGTGTGTAGCTTGGGACGAGGCCATATGTAGGCATACTCGAGTGTTGATGCTGCCTATTGGTTAAACGAATGTAAAGCTATGAGCCTGACTCTACAGGAGCCTTTGGGGAAGTACCTAATCGATTGAACCAGATGAAGGTCGAGATATAAGTCAAGCAACATGTGTATTCCATGTCTACAACTTGACTCGACATGAGTCAATGGGGGATGTCCCCAGTCGACTGGACTTGATGAGTCCAGAAAGATATAAGTCATACGACATGTGTATTCCATGTCTACAACTTGACTCGACATGAGTCAATGGGGGATATCCCCAGTCGAATGGACTTGATGAGTCCAGGAAGATATAAGTCATATGACATGTGTATTCCATGTCTACAACTTGACTCGACATGAGTCAATGGGGGATATCCCCAGTCGACTGGACTTGATGAGTCTAGGAAGATATAAGTCATATGACATGTGTAATCCATGTCTACAACTTGACTCGACATGAGTCAATGGGGGATGTCCCCGGTCGACTGGACTTGATGAGTCCAGGAAGGTGTAATTCATACGACATGTGTAATCCATGTCTACAACTTGACTCGACATGAGTCTATGAGGGATGTCCCCGGTCGACTGGACTTGATGAGTCCAGGAGGTGTAATTCATACGACATGTGTAATCCTGTCTACAACTTGACTCGACATGAGTCTATGGGGGATGTCCCCAGTCGACTGGACTTGATGAGTCCAGAAAGGTTAATTCATACGACATGTGTAATCCATGTCTACAACTTGACTCGACATGAGTCAATGGGGGATGTCCCCGGTCGACTGGACTTGATGAGTCCATGAAGGTGTAATTCATACGACATGTGTAATCCATGTCTACAACTTGACTCGACATGAGTCAATGGGGGATGTCCCCGGTCGACTGGACTTGATGAGTCCAGGAAGGTGTAATTCATACGAAATGTGCAATCCATGTCTACAACTTGACTCGACATGAGTCAATGGGGGATGTCCCCGGTCGACTGGACTTGATGAGTCCAGGAAGGTGTAATTCATACGACATGTGTAATCCATGTCTACAACTTGACTCGACATGAGTCTATGGGGGATGTCCCCGGTCGACTGGACTTGATGAGTCCAGGAAGGTTAATTCATACGACATGTGTAATCCATGTCTACAACTTGACTCGACATGAGTCAATGGGGGATGTCCCCGGTCGGCTGAATCAGATGAAGGTTCAGGATAGTTTTTACTCTACTAGACCTGATGAAGGTCTATGAAAGTTATCTCTCATTCTTCTGATGATGGTACGTCACTTCTCACTCTTACTGGACCTGAAAATTGTCAATGAGGTTTTATGGTCGAATTGACCTTGCGGAGGTCTAACTGAGTCTTCACTCTACCAGATTTGGTGAAAGTTTATAGGAGACCGTACTTCATTAGATCTGATGAAGGTCAGGATCATCCCCATATCTTAGTGTCGAATGAGATCCTAGTCAGGTGCGAAGCTTCAAATTGTAGTGCCAACCGGGACTTCCTTGATTGCCTTGCTTGTGTGTGGATCATTTTTCTAATGTTATGTATTGTGTTGGTGGATCATTTTTTTTATTTTTTATTTTTAAAAAAAAAATCTTGTAGCCTCGCTCATGTTTCGATGTCGTCACCAGTAGCCTCACCAAAGAGGCGTCAAAGACCCACAAGTCAAGCAAAATAACTTGTTAAAACGAAGAAGTTACAGGGCTTGAAGTTGAAGCTACAAGAGCCCAATAAAACCTCAAACACAGAATATGAAGCTCTCAAAAACAAGATCATAGCAACCAAAAATCAGGCTGGGTCAACCGAATACCAGCAACCACAATCGACACTTCCAGATTTAGGATAATGAAGCAAATTGCAGGCTAAATTCCATCAGCTCAACCACAACATCCAAAACTACTAGAAGGAGCCTCCACATGGAGCTGATTCAGAGCCATTTCCAACTAATGTACCAGGCGTCCCAAGTACATGCCGGTCCAGGAGGCAGCCAAGGAAAAATGCAAGAAGATGGGCTGAAATATTGAGCAGGACCAAACCAAGAAAGTACACCCACGATTAAACCAGAACCCCAAGCAATTGCATTCTAAGAGACTCGAGATTCCCAATAATTTTTGGATCAACACATCTCCTATGTATTTTTGTGGCAATTGGAATGTAATGGTTGTGTGGAATTTGGCCTACGACCCTCTCCTGTTGAACCAAATAATGTCTGCAAACTGTTCAAGGGAATGTCTCAAAGGTACTTTAATTTAGACTCTTCGTCGGTTGATGCTTGAGTGGATGGTATGCCATCAGAAGTCAGGTGCGAAGCTCTGGCTTTACCAACGAGCTGACTGTTGATGGTTGTTGGTCTTCTGTTCTGCTAGCCCATCGATTGATTGAAAGTGCAAGCCTACGAAGCCCTTGATGTTTCCGTGTTCGACCCCAAACAAAGAGAGTCTGTAATTTTGTCGGTCCAGGCGTCGATAGTATGCCTCAAATATACCTGTGTGTTTATTGTCTTTTGGCCCATCCTTGTCATCTGAAGTAATTGGGGGTGCCTTCCGTTAGAATAACCTGAGCATCTTTAGCCCTTCCTATAATGTCTGAGGTCATAAAGCTTGTATGCTCTAGCTATGCTTCTCTCTGAAACCACCTGAAGCCAACTTCCTTGGGCCTAAGTGTTTATGAGTTTGAAGATAGCTCGTGTGCTCCAAATTTACACCTTTTATGTCCTTCATGCTTGGTCGTCTCAAAGAAGTTGTGTCGGGTGGAACAGTCTCCATTTATACAACAACCACAAAATTAGGCAGCAATCTTCCTGCCCAATAAATTCCTAAACCAAACTCCCAAAGTTTCTTCTGAACAAAATAAGAGAGCAATACAGAAAAGAATTATGAAGCAACCAGGTCACTAATTAAGGTTTCCAGTTGTCGTCTCTATCTGATCAATTGAAATCAACAATAAGGCTTTTTGTGGGTGGGTATTCATTAGGTATGTTGAGGTCATTCCTCTTATAGCTGCTTACACAGAACCCCTTCTCTGATTTTAATCTCCAAACATACATTACAACTTTTTACCCCTAACTCCACCAAGTAGCCAAGCAACAGGACATTCGCGAGACTTAGTAATGACCATAACACCACTTGAGCCACGACCAAGTCGATTGGCGAGATGGAGCTTTGGAAGGTCGAGTTCGGTCCTTTCGTTGAGTCGACAAGTCTCGGACTCGCCCGTGTCAACAGAAAGATGACGAGGAACAGAAGCCAAAACACTCTCACAGTAAACCTCTTGAAGCTTGTTAACAGTCATTAACTATTCACCTTCATGCAGCACATCACTTCTTGACAACTTATAAAGGTTTGATTTTGAAGAGGCCACAATGGAGGCGACAGTGGTGTGAGGCAATTTTCTAGGGATTGAGGGGCTTTTTGGGAAGTAAATTCCGCTGGGTTCGGCATACTGGCGAGGGATAAAGGGTTTTGCTGTAGAAATTAGGATGACTTTTTTTGATAAAGCTTCTTTGGACCTTAATTTGTCGAGTGGGGCTCATCCTTCAGCACTTACTTCAAGCTACACTTGTGTGGGCCTGTTTGATGAATTGTCTAATTGGGATTAGGACGCTCATGGACTTCTTAAGAATTGGAGGGATGTTTTTGTTTTGTGTCGAGTGAACCAGTTGAGCATAGCAGAGAGTGATGTGACCTGCGTATGGCGTTCTTCTTTAGCATATAGTGCATCGTGGCTTTATTGGCACTGGTTGTGAGCTCCATGTCGAATCTATTTTCCAACATTCATGAGGCCCATAGGAACAAGGGTGTTCATGAAAGGCTGTGTATTCGAATGGTCTACGCCTGGTCACAGGTAGCGCGTGGTGGAGCGTTGTCTTCGAGTGGTGTATTTTCTTTAAAATGAGTCTCACAATGTCAAGTGAGACTCTCACCTCTTAACGAATCTTTACAAGCGTTAATTGGAGCTTCCTCATTGAGTAGAGTCTACACCCTTGCAATGTCGAATGAGATGGAATCCTCATGGTGTGCCTTCATTTGAAGCATATTCCTTGAGCCAAGGTCAAATCCTCGTAATATTGGGTGGGATACTAATTTGTTTTATCCTCAACTAAAGCATCCTTCTTAAGCCGGGACTACATCTTCGTAGTGTTAAATGGTGTTTCTGCCTCTAGTTAATTATTCTTCCTTATCGTGTGGGGTGGAACTTTTAGCTATGACTTCTTTATTCTCGTTAGGAATGGAACCTCAACTATCTTGCTAGGACTTCTTCCGTCTCATGTCAAATGAGATCTCAAACTAGTGACAAGCCTCATATTGGGAGTATCGAATAGAATCTCAAGCAAATGACAAGCTATATACATAATAATGACAATTGGGACATCCTCTAATACACTAATATCGAGTGAGACATCCCTAACAAGTCCTATGCCTCATTGTAAATGTCGACTGTGATTTCTTTATCAATTATCAGGTTGTAAATTGTAGTGTCGACTGGGATACCATAGCAAGTCTCATACTATAAATGGTGGTACCAACTATGACATCTATTACAAGTCTCATGTCTTGCTGATGTCGACTAGGACATTTAAAAAGTGCTAGCCATACCTGGTAATGTTGACTGGGACATCCATGCCAAGACTTCATTCGGGTATTGCCTATTGGGACACCGTCTTCATGCCAAGTACTTGTTCCTGGTAGAAGTCCACGACAGACAACCCAATCACGTAATATTGAGCTGAAGGCAATCCATGCATTCTAAGGAAGATGGCCATCATTTCACTTGTAGTGAGAGGTTAATAACAATCAACCCATGGATCGTTATGTGAGAAAGGGTCGTAGATAGAGATGTCTTTGCTTGCTAAGAATCGCTAGGGCCCCACGGTGGGCGTCAAACTGTAGACGCTGGTTTTCACCCGAGGTCCACAATCGAGATTTCGTTGAGATGAAGGCACTGGCGATTCTGCAAAACAAATGTACAGTGAGCGGGAGTAGACTACCCACCGGTGTGGTGGGTGCCGGGGGCACTCCGACGCTCAAGTCAGTGAGGGAATTGAGGTGTAAAAGTCATAGAGGGGGGAATAAGGTCAGATGTTACCTTGATCATTGCCAACTGCCGTAAGGGTGGTAGATGAAAGGTTTAGAGAGCTATGGAGAGAGTAGTATTGAGCTATGAGTATGAGAGCTAGAAGTTGAATCCCCTTCCTCGTGGAGCCTCGCTTCCTATATATACATGTTGTAGTAATGTGTGTCTTTATTGCTATCTGATTGCTCGTCCGTTAGATCGACTTCATGAGGAGCTATTACTGTATTTTTCCCGTTTGTAGGCTGGAACGGATGGTTTCATGAATGGTGTTTATGACCTTGGGCATTACGTGGGCTGGCGTTGGGCTCCTAGAGCCTTGATTATGGATTGGGCGTGTGATACTTTATTGGGCCTAGGTTTGTGGATCTCTGGGCCTTTATATACATCAACCTTGGGGGTTCCTTTAGTGAGAATCTGTGATGGTAACTTGGGCTTGGATCCATGTTGGGGGCCTAGTATTGGCCCCGAAGCAAAATGTCGAAATTGCCCTTGGACCAAATTTGGCCCGTACAATTACACCCACTGTGTGTGCAATATCTGGCTTGGTAGATACCATTGCATACATTAGGCTTCCAACAGCTGAAGAATATGGTATTGATGACATATTCTCTATCTCTTTCTTGGATGAGGGGCACAAACTCTTACTCAGTTTGAAATGGTGCGCTAGCGGAACGCTGACTGGTTTGGCTTTTTGTATATCAAACCTCCTGATTATCCGTTCAATATAACTCTCATGTGATAGCCACAACTTCTTGTTCTGTCTGTTACGAACAATCTCCATTCCCAAAATCTGTTGAGCCGGTCCTGAGTCTTTCATGTCAAAAGACTTAGAGAGTTTCTTCTTCAGCTGGTTGATCTTCGCTGCTTCTTGTCCAACAATCAACATGTCATCTACATATAGTAGAAGAGCAACAAAATTTCCATTTGGAAACCTCTGGATGTATACACACTGATCTGCTGCAGGTCTTTTGTATCCTTGACCCACTATGAATTAGTCAAACTTCTTGTACCACTGTCTCGGTGCTTGCTTGAGCTCGTACAAGCTCTTTTTCAGCTTGCAAATAAGGTTTTCTTTTCCTAAAACCTTGAATCCTTCTGGCTGCTCTATGTAGATTTCCTCATTCAGATCACCGTGAAGAAATGATATTTTGACATTCACATGTTCAAGCTCCAAGTTCAAACTAGCTACCAATCCTAGGATAATTCAGATTGAAGCCATTTTTACCATTGGTGAAAAAAATTCATCAAAGTCAATTCCATTTTTCAGTATGAATCTTTTGACTACTAGCCGAGCTTCGTGTTTTACCATATTTCCGCTGCCAACTTTCTTGAGCTTGAACACCCATTTTTTCTTTAGTGCATTCATTCCATGTGGGAGCTTGACTATCTCATAAATGTTGTTTTTCTGCAGAGATTTCATTTCATCTTGCGTTGCGTGCAGCCATTTGTCTTTGTCTTTATGAGATACATCTTCGTTGAAGGTTTATGGCTCTCCTTCGTCAGTCAGCAAAATGTATTCAGATCCTGAGTATTGGAGGTTTACTGGTTTCTGGCCTCGCTCTGATCTTCGTACTGGAGGTTTACTGGTTTCTGGCTGCCCGTTGTCATCCAGATCTGTGGTTGATCTTGTAGCCACCTCTGATGGAGCATGTTGTAGCTCCATCTGCCCAGCACCACTTTCCTCCTCCGGTTCTACTTCTGGTATGTCTTGTATCCCATCATCATTTGTGGCCACTCGTGTTGGTGCTAGGGTTGTGTCTGGATTCACATCAGCTTTATTGGCACTGGATTTAGAAGACATCTTGGGCTTTTCAATGTCTTCTATTGTCTGATCTTCGAGAAACACTACATCTCTGCTTCTGATGACCTTCATTTCCTTCGGGTCTCATAGCCTGTATCAGAATTCCTCGTCTCCATAGCATATGAAGATGCATGGAGTAATCATTGCATCGAGCTTCTGCATGAGCTCATTGGATACGTGTGCAAAGGCTAAACAACCAAATATTCTGATGTGAGATTATGAGGGATTCTTACCGGACCACACTTTCTCCGGAATCTCAAATTTCAACGGTACAGATGGTGATCTCTTGATTAGGTAGCAGGCGGCACGAACAGCTTCTCCCCAGAATGGCTTTGGCAGCTTAGCCATACTGATCATGCTTCTGACTTTCTCCATAATTGTGTGGTTCATCCTTTCAGCGACATCATTGTGTTGTGGGGTGCGTGGAACAGTTCTTTCATGTCGAATGTCGTGGCTTCCGCAGTAGGCATCGAACTTTCTGGAAGTGTATTTGCCTCCCTTGTCCGTGCCAAGGCACTTCAGTTTCTTCTCTGTTTCACGCTCGACCATGGCATGAAACAGTTTGAAGTAGTCCAAGATATGATCCTTTATTTTCAAAAAATACACTCATACCTTCCGAGAAGCATCGTCAATAAAATTCAGAAAGTATTTATTACCGCCTAGTGAATTTACCTCCAATGGACCATAAATATCAGAGTACACCAGACTAAGTAACTTTGATATCCTTGTAGAAGAGAAATTGAAAGAGACTCTATGTTGCTTACCGAATAGACAATGGTTGCAAGGATCTATATCAGTATTTTTGGAGACAGAGATTAGATCCTTCTTTGTCAAGGTATACAACCCCATTTCACTCATGTGACCGATTCTCCGGTGCCACAGATTCTGAGAAGTCTCCGGTTCAGCTACACTGAGGCTTGTATAGAGTTCCACAAATATGTCATCGGGCGATGACCATGGCACATTTGATCATTCTTCAAGTGTCATTACTGAAGTGGCTAGTATAACCTTGTTTGTCAAGGGCTACCCCTGAGAGTAAGTTGAGCCGAAGTTCTGGAACATGTCTCACCTCCTTCAGGGTTATTGTATACCATGCATTTATCCGCAACTGTATTTCACCAATTCTCACTATCTGAGAAGAACTGATATTTCTCATCTTCACTGCTCCAAAGTCTTATGATTTGTATGTTGTGAAGAAATCCTTGTGATGAGTGACATGGTAGGATGCTGCAGTATCCACCACCCACTCGACATCCTGAGTTGCGGTGTGAAGGCATGTTTCTTCCTGGCTGGAGTATATAGCTACATCTCATGTAACTACTAGTGTCTCCGCATCATTCTTCTTCGGCTGGTTATTGTCTTGTCCCTGCTCTTGTTGCAGTTTCCGGCAATTCTTCTTTAGGTGGCCTTCTATGCCATAGTGGAATCACTTGTATGTAGGCTTTCTTCCGTCCTTGGATTTGCCTCTGCTTTTGCCTCTGACTTTTCGTTTGCCTTGATTTTTCTCCTGTTGTCTTCCTCGATGCTCCGAGACAAGGGCTTCTGTTTGATCTGAGCCCACGTCTTTTCTTCTGGCTTCTTCATTTGACAGGGCATATTTTACCATGACATGGTAAGTTTGCCTCCTGGAGCTGAGTTGCTGAGAGTAACCACCAGTGTCTCTCAACTATTAGGAATAGAACTGAGTAGCAAGAGAGCTTGAACTTCGTCTACCAGTTGCATGTCTACTACAGACAACCGGTTCACCAGGCTTTGGAACTCGTTGGTGTGTTCTACAATGGAAGTTCCACTTCATAGCTTCAGGTTCACCAAACGCCTCATGATTAAGGCTTTATTCCGAGCTGTTTTGGCTTGTAACATGTCTTCCAGCTTTATCCATATTTCGTAAGCATCTGTATCTTGTGCTACGTGGTGGAAGACATTGTGACCGATCTACTGTCTAATCTGACTCAGAGTTTTGTTATTGAGTTTATTAAAGTCATACTCTTTAACAGACTCTGATCTCACTCTGTTCACCTCGATAACATCAAATAAATCTTTACAGTGTAAATAATCTATCATCTGAGATCTCCAGAATGAGTAATTAGTTGTTGTCAGCTTGATCATTGCACCAGAAGGGAAATCTTCCATTTCCATTTTAAGTTTTAAAGTTTAAAATGACAATAGGTTAAAATCGAGGCTGAATTTCACAAATTTGAGGTCACCATTGCGTCCAAGACACTTCGTTCACCAAGGTGGAATAGATAATTTGTTGGTCTAAATCTGACTCGGGTGCTGATTTGTAAATCCTTAAAACTTCTGGGCCAAATTATAAATTTCAAAGACTTCATGGGGCTAAATGAAATTTATCAGGTTGTTGACGTGGCAGTGCTGACGTGGATGATTGATGTGACTGGCTGACGTGGCAGCTTGTGTGGCGCCACGTAATCGTCTTCTTCCTTTGATCAGCGCGTGGGCGCGTGTCGAGAGTGGAACTAACGAGCCGGCGCGTGTGGGTGCATGTGCCGTCGTCTGACCTCCGTTTGATCGCCGGAAAATACCACCGAACTCGTCTCGACGTGAACTAGTTGATGGTGTGCTCAAAATTGATTTTTGACAACTTTCGTCGGAACCGATTTTCCGAACCGAAGCTATGTTTCTGAGTTTCGGGATCCCTTCGTGTAACTTTAGCTCTGATACCACTTGTTGTGATTCTCTGATCACTCTAGAATGTGTTTGAGGAAAAACTGAATGCTTTTCTATTACTCATAAGAATAGAATACAAAAATGTTTAAACTTTATAAAGCAAAAAACCTCACTCCACTCTCTCTATACAACTTTGGGACGATTTTCACTCACTGCAAGTGCCTGTATTTATAGGCAAGGCTTGCACACAATTGTCAACAAGACAACAGTAAATTCCTGATTTTGTGGCAGATTTCATGGCAACACCGAAAATTTGTTTGGCTGTTTCCACCAAAATCAACTCCACCGAAAGTTAATGTGCATGGTTTGTTTTCTTCATGCATGGCAGCTTCCTGGCAGTGACTTGCAGCTGAAAGCCTTCTGGACATGGTGGGCAACTTACATGCTTGATGTAAAGATGGATATTACACACTCAAAAATATCTCAGATTTTTTAGAATTATTATACGTCCACTCAAAGCTAAGCAAAATAAGTATTTTACACCCAATTTACTAGTTTGTTGGGTGTAAAATATATTTCTCATAACTAATTTTTGATATAAAATTTTCACCATTACTAGTTTTTGATGTAAAATGTCCACTTTTAATAACTTTGGATAAATAAATGAAAATTTCCAAAAATCATATGTATTTTCTTATTTTAACCATTTTTTTTTATGTAGATGGATGATAATTTCAAAAAAAAAAAAAAAAAAATTCGCCATTGATTTCACACAATATAACAACCCACAAATGATTTTGTTTTTTAAAACTTTCAATGTGAAATGTATAAACCCATTATTGTCTTCTTTTATATTTTATGTTTACTTAGCTCTAAATTTTTTGTCTTTATTAATCTTTTATTATCGACATGTATCTAAACTTACCCAAAACCGAATCTTACTAATCTAATAGAGGTCGCCCTTTATAAGCCCATCAAAAACACCCTTCCATCCTTTTAGCTGCCAAATTAATTCAGCTGAGATATATATATAATTTTCACATAAAAATGATAAAAATTCTTCATTTTAATGTGAGGTAAAATAAAATTATTTTATTAAAAAAACAAAATTTTCATTATTTATTAAAATATATTTTAATAAAAGTTTAGATTGAATTGACTAATTGTAGATGCGTATAAGCGATGCAACAAAAAAAATCGAGTTCCAAACTCATGCATAGAGTTCGCTTGCACGTTTTGAAAACACTATTCCAAAGTGATTTGAAAACAAAATTGTTATTGGCTACGTACACACTTTCAGTCTCACGTGGAAAATGTTGCATGCAAAATTTTGAAGAGACATTGAATCCCTATATCATAAACAATTCAATGAAAATTACTAGAAAAAACAAAATACATATAGAAAGGTCAATGAAAATTACTAGAAAAAAAATGTCTATAAAGCTTCACTAAAGATACTTGATTTAGATCCCGAGTTGAATTTTGTTAAACTTTTAATAGTTTTATCTCACGCGTATTTTAATAATAATATATGATTTTGATTCATTTATATTTAAATTATTTTATAATAATACAGCATAACACCGAATACAAATCTAAATGAGATTTCTTCAAAAGCTTGACAAAATGGTTTCAAAAGCTTTATTTTGAATGATATGAGAAATAAGGGTCTAGAATTAAAAGATAAAAAAAATTGGTTAAAATTGTACTGATAAAGTAAATAATTTTAAACAGTTTAGTCGGTGATTAATCATTGATCGCTAGTGATGTTTGAAAATTGCTGATATAGTTTTCTACCGAAAATCATCGATTTTTAACCGATTAATCACCGATTTTCAATTCATCATTTTTGATTGATTTGCATAGATACTAATTTTCTTATTCTTGTTCTCATTTTTATTCTTTATCTTCAGATACTTGAGTCATTTTTCTGATGATTGTCTAATATTTTTGCATGATATATGACTGAGTTTTAATGATTTTTTGAGAATATTGAGAAATGAGTTTTTTAATATTTTATTTTCAATTATGTGAAATATCAAATTAATTTTCTCAATTAATTTTTAATTAATCTATGAATATTTTTAATTAATAGTAAATCATCCGAAAATAAATATCACATAATAAAATAAAATAATAATTAACGAAAATAAGTCGGCACTAAGGCCCAAAAAGGCACACCATAAATTGCGGAACCCGAGAAGAGCGGGTCGGCACAGATAAGCAGGCACGTGCACGGAGCGTGACCGTTTCCAAAACAAAAACCCGCACTAACAACTCTACTGAGCCGTCATCTATGAACACGTGCACGATGCACATGCTGACCATGTGGCGTGGTCTTTGCTTGGAACACGCCACGTGCTCCTAATTGCGTGCCTTACGAAACAGTGAATTTAACATTAAAAAACAAATAAAAGAATCCGGGAAAGTTGGGTGGACACGCAACGCAAACATTCTAGAGGTTCCAAAGAGAAGCTGACATGGAATTATCACTGTCTTGTCTTCCATAACGAATTGTCGAAAATATCCCTCTATTGTATTATCATTATGTTTCTTAATTTTTATTTTGCGTTCATAAAGGCTAGTTCAACACCATAATGTCCCAACACCAAATTATATAATATAATATGATAAGTGATAACATGATAAATTATTATTATTATTATTATTATTATTTGTGGTCAATTTCACTCGGGATCAATATTAGTAAATTAATGAGCTAACTTTATAAGATAGTGTGTGCTTGTTTGATATGATTTATAATAAAAATAAGATAATTTTTTAATTTTAAAAGTTTTTTTCAAAAATTTTTGTAGTATTTGATTATATTTTAAGTAAAAAAACCGTTTTACCTCTCTTTTGGGAGTGGGGCTTGAAAAACTTTTTAAAATAGTTAAATTATTTACAATACTCTTATTTAATTTAGTATAACATTATTTTATTTTTTCATAACACAACTTACAAAAACTTATATAATAAAATAATTTTATAATTTGTAATAAAAGTTCTCATTTATAACTAATCATTTAATTTATTTTATCAAAAATTATACTTCTGAAATCTCTACAAATAAAAATTATACTTAAATAAAATTTATTTAAAAAATTATACCAAACTGACTCCGCATCTAAAACACATAGGTTAAAAACTAACTATAGAATATGACTATGATATTATTTGTTTTTTTTTAATGATGTCTCATTCAACATCTTTTCTAACTTTTCTTAGTGCATTAAGAAGTAATGATGTCGTGATGTCAGTATACAATTTTAATTAAATAAATATATAGAATGTTGACGGCTGATTTTGGTCTTAGGGGCAATAAGGGTTTTTTACCCCCGAGACAATCCTCCCTCAATAGTGAATTTGTTCGGTTATGGGGGAACCAAAAGCAAACTTAGCAAAAGACAGATAAATACACCAATCGACAAGGTGATTTAACGTGGTTCGGCGGAACAGATTCAGCCTACGTCCACGGGCACAGAACGGACGATCTTTTTATTACTGAGATATGCTTCTCTGATATCTCTTGTGTTTACAAGTCTCATGATAACGATATTCATGCTCCTCTTGATATTTCTTGTGTTTACAAGTCTGATGGTAATGATATTGATATTGATTCTGATCTTGATCTTCTCTTTCTTTCGCACACTCTACCCTCCTATTTATAATAATGTAGAAATCAAATTCATTCTCCTACAAGAATTTTCTAGTTGAGACAATTTCTCTTTCTCATAAGGATTCCTAGTCAAAAACTACATTCACTTCATTTATCCTACTAGGACACTGACTTACTAGTTTACCCCATGAAAGTAGGATAACTTATTATCTTGTCCGTAAAAATAGGATGTCTTTATCTTCTGGAGCACGTCTTGCCATATGCTCAGTCTTCATGAGGTCAGTCATGATGGTCATTTGAGCTGAGAATGCTGCTACCGATCTTATAATGCTCGGTCATCCGAACCAAAGTGGTCGGTCACCTATCATCAAGTGTTCGGTCTCTACCTGTTGGCTTTATAACACTCATGTGGTCGGGTCGGCATTTAATGATTTCGACCGAGAAGGGAATTAACCTTTTGACCCCTGCCGTATTCCTAAAATAACATAGGTCCTGAAAACACCATCAACATCTGTCCCATAGTTCTCGGTAACAACGAGTTTGCGAGTTGATGCCGGGAACTATAAAAAAAGATGGTGTGCCGATGAATCCGTCGGTGGTCACTCCAGGAACCGTAGAGAAAAATGCCTTGGCTGCAAATCTGGTCCTTCCTGCCACCCTCATGTGCTCAGTCAACGAGGATCCCGATATCTACCCGTGGAAAAAATGCTTTTCCCTTATGCTGATGACGATCGACTCGGTGGGACGTAACCCGACCCCGAGCTGAGAAGAACATTTGGCTCTAGGGGAATTTCACTTCCCCAGACCAATAGAGGGCCGACCATGGGGGAG
The DNA here is from genome assembly GCA_019454045.1 of Zanthoxylum bungeanum. Classification (NCBI taxonomy): domain Eukaryota; kingdom Viridiplantae; phylum Streptophyta; class Magnoliopsida; order Sapindales; family Rutaceae; genus Zanthoxylum; species Zanthoxylum bungeanum. The sequence goes on along the minus strand of SKCR01026025.1, from coordinate 470,584 downwards.
ATGCTCTGATCCCATGCCGATGATAAGTCTCTCGGTGGGACGTATCCCGACCCCGAGCTGAAGAAAGACTTGGCTCTGGGGGAATGTTACATCCCCAGTCCAAAGAAGCCGACTCGGTGGAACGTAACCCGACCCCGAGCTGAAACAAACATCGATCTCGGCGGTACAAGAGCAGACCCGAGCCGGAAAGAAACATCGGTCTCGGCGGTACAAGAGCAGACCCGAGCCGGAAAGAAACATCGGTCTCGGCGGTACAAGAGCAGACCCACAGACGGCGCCAACTGTTGACAGCTGATTTTGGTCTCAGGGCAATATGAGAATATTACCCCCAGAGCAACCCTCCCTCAATAGTGAATTTGTTTGGTTATGGGGGGACCAAAAGCAAATTTAGAAAAAGACAGATAAATACACCAATCAACAAAGAGATTTAACGTGGTTCGGCGGATCAGATCCCACCTACGTCCACGGGCACAAAACGAATAATACCTTTATTACTGAAATATGCTTCTCTGCTCTGTTTTCGTGTTTACAAGTCTCATGGTAGTGATATTCATGTTGATATTGATACCCATCATAATGATATTGATATTCCCCCCTTACTTACACTTTCCCATTCTATTTATAATAGTGAAGAAATCAGATTCTTTTTCCCATAAGGATTCCTAGTTGAAAACTATATTCACTTCCCATATCCTATTATGATACTGACTCATCAACCTCTCCCTATGAAAGTAGGATAACTTATATCCTTATCCCATAAGAATAGGATAACTTATCTCATTTATCCCATAAGAATATGATAACTTATCTCTTTACCCCATAAGAATAGGATAACTTATATTCTGGAGCATATCCCGCCATATTCTCGGTCTTCATGAGGTCGGTCACAATAGTCTTTTGAACTGAGAATGCTACTTTCGATCTGATAATTGCCCGGTCATCTGAACCCAAGTGCTCGGTTACCGATCATAAAATGATCGGTCACTTACTGTTTGGCTCTTAGTGGTCGGGTCGGCATTAATGATCTCGATCAACAAAGGAGTTACTTTTTTACCCCTGTCGTACCGCTTAAATATCATAGTGCTTAAAAAACACCATCAACATTTATCCCCTATAAAAAAAGATGGTGTGCCGATGAATTCGTCGGTGGTCACTCCAGGAACCGCAGAGAAAAACGCATTGGCTGTAAATATGGTCCTTCATGTGCTCAGTCAACGAGGATCCCGATATTTACCCGTGGAGAAAATGCTTTGTCCTTATGCTGATGACGATCGACTCGGTGGGACGTAACCCGACCCCGAGCTGAGAAGAACATTTGACTATGGGGGAATGTCCCTTCCCCAGACCAATAGAGGGCCGACCATGGGGGAGATGCTCTGATCCCATGCCGATGATAAATCTCTCGGTGGGATGTATCCCGACCCCGAGCTGAAGAAAGACTTGGCTCTGTGGGAATATTACATCCCCAGTCCAAAAGACAGACTCGGTGGGACGTAACCCGACCCCGAGCTGAGAAAAATATTTGGCACTATGGGAAATGTTACGTCCCCAGTCTAAAGAAGCCGACTCAGTGGGACGTAACCCGACCTCGAGCTGAAAGAAAGACTTGGCTCTGGGGGAATGTTATATCCCCAGTACAAATAAGCCGACTCGGTGGAACGTAACCCGACCCCGAGCTGAAAGAAAAACTTGGCACTGGGGGAATGTTACATCCCCAGTCTAAAGAAGCCGACTCGGTGGGACGTAACCCGACTTCGAGCTGAATAAAGACTTGGCTCTGGGGGAATATTACATCCCCAGTCCAAAGAAGCCGACTTGGTGGGACGTAACCCGACCCCGAACTAAAAGAAAGACTTGGCTCTGGGGGAATGTTACATCCCCAGTCCAAAGAAACCGACTCGGTGGGACGTAACCCGACCCCGAACTGAAAGAAAGACTTGGCTCTGGGGGAATGTTACATCCCCAATCCAAAGAAACAGACTCGGTGGGACGTAACCCGACCCCGAACTGAAAGAAAGACTTGGCTATGGGGGAATGTTACATCCCCAGTCCAAAGAAACAGACTCGGTGGGACGTAACCCGACCCCGAGCTGAGAGAAACACTTGGCTCTGGGGGAATGTTACGTCCCCAGTCCAAAGAGACAGACTCGGTGGGACGTAACCCGACCCCGAGCTGAGAGAAACACTTGGCTCTGGGGGAATGTTACGTCCCCAGTCCAAAGAGACAGACTTTATGGGACGTAACCCGACCCCGAGCTGAGAGAAACAAAACTGGCCTCGGCGGAACGAATCCAGCCCCGAGCCGAATAACCAAGTGGCCTTGGCGGAATAAAATACAGCCCCGAGCCGAAACAAATATCGATCTCGGTGGTACAAGAGCAGACCTGAGCCGGAAAGAAACATCGGTCTCGGCGGTACAAGAGCAGACCCGAGCTGGAAAGAAACATCGGTCTCGGCGGAATGAAATCCAGCCCCGAGCTGATTAACCAAGTGGCCTCGGCGGAATGAATCCAGCCCCGAGCCGATTAATCCTTGGGACTTATTCAGAAGGGAAATGAATCAACCTTTTGAAGCCCTACCGAATCTGGCACGTGCGTCCCCTTGTCAGACCAGCGAAAAACAAAAACAAAACTTTGGAAAATAAAATTAAAAGGCGGGGTGACCTAACACTTATCCCAGAGCAAAACATTTGGCAAGTATAAACAACAACACAGATGCCTCAAAACAGCGTCATGTCCGAGGTCTCCAAAACACAATTCTGAATCTTTCAATTCAGAGTCCTGGAGAACCAGGATTTGGATTAAAGAGCGTTTAAAATTGTAAGGGCACATCCTCTATACTTCAGGTCTCCATGGAGCATGTAGACTGTTTGAGGGCTCCTCCTTACAACGCTGGAGCAAGCATACGCTACGAGGGCACAATCCCTTCATGTGCTATACTTCTCTTGGATCCAAATGATCAAAGAAATATGGATCAAAGAGTGTCCGAGACATTAAGGGCATATTCCTCTTTATGTTCGGTAACACTGGAGCAAGCAGACGCCACGGGGGTATCATCCCTCCCCGTGCTATGCTTCTCACGGATCCAAATGATCAAAGAAATATGGATCAAAGAGTGCCCGAGACATTAAGGGCATATTCCTCCTTATGTTCGGTAACACTGGAGCAAGCAGACGCCACATGTGTATCATCTATCCCCGTGTTATGCTTCTCACGGATCCATTAATCAAGTAGGTGAGGATCAAAGAGTGTCCGAACTATTAAAATCATATTCCTCCTTATGTTCGGTAACACTGGAGCAAGCAAACGCCACGGGGGTATCATCTCTCCTCGTGCTATGCTTCTCACGAATCCATCTGATCGGGTAGGTGAGGATCAAAGAGTGTCCGAAGCATTAAGGGCATATTCCTCTTTATGCTCGGTAACACTGGAGCAAGCAAACGCTACGGGGGTATCATCCCTCCCCGTGCTATGCTTCTCACGGATCCATATTGAGTTCCTCAAATCTTGCACGAGTAATTGTTGAATAGAAATCAATACCCTCATACAAAGAATCAATTTCAATTGTAGTCTGAGCGGTAGATGACAGAGTCATCTTCGCCCTCTCACAATCAGTTCTCAATCACCTAAGAGCTATATGATTTCCACTAATATCATTCTCATTCTTCCTCTTAAACTTCTGCACAAAGTGATTCACCATTCTGTTATCAAAATCCTCACCACCAAGATGTGTGTCACTAGCAGTGGCTTTCACATCAAAGATACCCTCTTCAATAGTGAGCAACGACACATCAAATAAACCGCCACCCAGATCAAAAATCAAAACATTCTTCTCCCCGACACTAGTAGCCTTCTTGTCAAGACCATAAGCAATGGTAGCAACAGTGGGATCATTGATGATACACATGACATTGAGGCCAGCGATGACACCGGCATCCTTAGTGGCCTGACGCTGAGAATCATTAGAATACGCTGGAACAGTGACCACTGCATTCTTCACAGTTGAACTAAGAAAAACCTCGGGAATATCACGCATCTTGGTCAGCATCATGGAAGAAATCTCCTCAGCATAAAATTGATTCTCCTCACCTTTGTATTGAACAACAATCGTCGCTTGTCACTAGCACCTGGAATCACCTTAAACGGCCAGTGCTTGATGTCACCTTGAATTTCCGAATCACTGAATCTCCTCCCAATCAAACGCTTAGTATCGAAAACGGCGTTGAGAGGGTTCATGGCAACCTGATTCTTAGCAGCGTCGCCAATCAAACGCTCTGTATCGGTGAACGCGACATAAGACAGCGTCGTACGGTTGCCTTGGTTGTTGGCAATAATCTCCACGCGATCATGCTGCCACACGCCGACGCAGGAGTACGTGGTCCCAAGATCAATGCCGATCGTCGGTCCCCCTCATTTTCCGGCTATTGGATTTACAAGTTCTTGCTTTTGAAATTAAAATTAACAGATGAGTTTGAATCCTAAAGAGGCACCCGTATTTGTGAGAGTTTCGTTCAGAATTTCCGTGTTCATGGCAGAGTGGTGACAGCTCCCAAAAGCCCTCCGAGGCCTAATCGTCGAACGCCTGGAAATCACCTTCGACCTATTCCGCTGACGCCACGTGGCGGTCCTCTAGTTTCACCATCCATTATGTTGTTTAATTCCCCGATGACTGATGATTTCCACCTTCTGCCATCGTCTTACCACGCGAGCTGCTTTTCGTTGGATTCCCCACAGACGGCGCCAACTGTTGACGGCTGATTTTGGTCTCAGGGGCAATAAATGTTTTTTACCCCCGAGACAATCCTCCCTCAATAGTGAATTTGTTCGGTTATGGGGGAACCAAAAGCAAACTTAGCAAAAGACAGATAAATACACTAATCGACAAGGAGATTTAACGTGGTTCGGCGGATCAGATCCAGCCTACGTCCACGGGCACAGAACGGACGATCTTTTTATTACTGAGATATGCTTCTCTGATATCTCTTGTGTTTACAAGTCTCATTGTAATGATATTCATGCTCCTCTTGATATTTCTTGTGTTTACAAGTCTGATGGTAATGATATTGATATTGATTCTGATCTTGATCTTCTCCTTCTTTCGCACACTCTACCCTCATATTTATAATAATGTAGAAATCAAATTCATTCTCCTACAAGAATTTCCTAGTTGAGACAATATCCCTTTCACACAAGGATTCCTAGTCAAAAACTACATTCACTTCCTTTATCCTATTATGACACTGACTTACTAGTTTACCCCATGCAAGTAGGATAACTTATTATCTTGTCCGTAAAAATAGGATGCCTTTATCTTCTGGAGCACGTCTTGCCATATGCTCGGTCTTCATGAGGTCGGTCATGATGGTCATTTGAGCTGAGAATGCTGCTACCGATCTTATAATGCTCGGTCATCCGAACCAAAGTGGTCGGTCACCTATCATCAAGTGTTCGGTCTCTACCTATTAGCTTTATAACACTCATGTGGTCGGGTCGGCATTTAATGATTTCTACCGAGAAGGGAATTACCCTTTTTACCCATGCCGTATTCCTTAAATAACATAGGTCCTGAAAACACCATCAACATAGAATATTGATAAATCTTAAATTAGTAGTTAAATAATATTCGTATAATCACAATGCAATATATTTAGTTCAATATTTTGAGAGAAAAAAATAATATATTGATGAATTAAATTTTTATTACTTAATTTATCAATTAAATTATATCTCGATTGATTAATAAATTTGTTGGTTTAAGGAATAGCTTATTTTATTTTGCATTGTTTTTCAAAAGTATATTATATTGATGGTATGTGTTGACGGGTGATTTTCGTCACAGTGGCAGTTTCGAGATAATTCTCCCAAGACAATCATCCTCCAACCGTGAATTTATTTGGTTATGGGGGACCAAATGCAAACTTAGCCGAAAATAAAATACACACAAGATCGACAAGAAGATTTTACGTGGTTCGGCGGAGCAAGTCCAGCCTACGTCCACGGGCACAAAGTGAGAGGTTACTTTTATTACCAAAATCAGACTAGGCCGACCTGTTTTCTGGAATGTCTAAAAAGAACCGAACTGTTTGCTTTTCGGAGTTCTTACAAAATATTACTTTGTGAGATTTTTGCTAACCAACCCTTACAAATGATGTTACCCTCCCTTTATATACTAAAAAAAAGTAACACTGTTCATATATCTTCATGACGTCAGCCACATGGATTTCTTGCCGTTTGATAAGATCTCTGCCGAAAGTAAAGCCTGCCATCTGACTCCCCGTCAAATCACTATGTTTTATACACTGCCACACTCAACAATTATGATGACAACCTGTAAAGGTAGTACATGTCAGAGGATCACCTTGCAAGTTGCTATAGTCACATCACAGCTTTATAGATGATGCACATGACCTCCTCTGGTCGGAAAATGACCTCCTCTGGTCGGAAAATGACCTCATCTGGTCGGAAAATGACCTATTCTGGTCGGAAAATGACCTCATCTGATCGGATCATGACCCCATATGGTCGGATCATGACCTCATCTGGTTAGATCATGACCTCTTCTGGTCGAAAAATGACATCCTCCTGTTGGATTGATTCTGCACCTCATTCTCGTGCCCTTATGCCTGATCTCGCCCTAACGAGGACCTTGGGTTTTTTCTCTGTTAATTACAAAACTCATCATTGTAATCGAAAATTCTTTTCTTGCCCTTCCTTGGGATGCTGACTTTTTTGAGGTGAAAAACCACCATCAACAGTATGGATACAAAAAATATAAATAATGTGCGTTGGCAGATGTTTTTCATTCTAATAGCAAAATAAGGAATTTATCCCTCGAACAAATTTCTATCAACTGTAAATTTATTTGGTTAATGGGGAACCACACAAATTTGGCAATAGACAAATAATCACGGAGAAAAGTATCTATGTGGTTTGTCGGAGAGTGGCTACAACCTACGTCCACAGAAGAAAGGGGAATTATTTTATTAGCCTCGAGTAAATACCAACATGAGTGCTTAACAAATAAATTACACTTGGTACAAAGTAAATAACCCATCGAGTATATAATGTGATCGGATACATGACCCACTTTATCTTTCTATCACTAGAATTTTGCTCCCAAATTACAATCTCTCTCTTTCTCAAGGTTTTTTTTAGCTTAAATAACCAGTCATTTTAACAATAACTTCAACCTATTATGGCGGCTGATAGGACTCTCAAACTCATGTGGATCGCTGCTTTATTATTTCATCATTAGCCTTTTAGATGCATGCATTCTCATGTATAGCATATTTCATGCTACTCTGGCATGGTAGGGTGTAACTTTGCCAAATCTCCTCAGGTCGGGATACCCAACACCACAAAAATTACTCCAAATTCATACTCCGAAATGGTTGGGTCAGGATCATCTTCATTCTCCGAAACTCTATTCGAGCAAAACACGTCAATGCACATCATGGTCCGGTTATACTTCCAATCTTCATTTTGCTCTCGAGCCTTTGGGCCTATCTAACCATATGGATCAGGTAATACCACAAAGGCTCGGATCCCCCTCCTCGAGGGTGAATGCCCCCAACAACCTTGAAAACTAAATTTTATTTAAAGAGTCGTCCATGTGATTAAATGGTTAAATAATATATTGTATTTTGTAAAAAAATTATGCATCATCAATTGTATTGACTACAATGGTTGTATTTGATTTAATATCAAATTGAGTAAGAGTGGAGATGGGAATTGATGTGGACGGGTTGAGAGTCAGTTTCGATTTGATTCAGAATAATAAGTTATCCTAAATTTTATATCGAATTTTGAATCGAAATAAAAAAAAAAATCTCAAATCTTGAACTAAATGTTTGGAAGTAGAACTTTTAAATAAAAAAATTAAAATTTGAAACGAAAAATCATTTAGAATCCTTATAATTTCAATCACAAACCACTATTGTAGTAACTGATACAAATTTAGTTGCAATAAGTGATTATGTTAATGACAATATCTCGAGATAATATATCATGTTTCAGGTGTATATGTCATATCTCTCACAACAGTTAGGTCTCACACAGTTGTAAGACCCAACTATTATAAGAGAGATGACATATACACCCGAAACATAATATAATTTTTCCAATATCTCATATTCGCAGCAGTCAGCCACACAAAAAAATATTGAAAATAAGAAATAAAAATTCATGATCTTCTTGTATTATAAAAGATTCAGTGAATCAGTGGAATCCTTCATCCATATTCAAGAAAACAAAATATCAATTGGTGGACCCTACCCAGCTTGCCATGCACTCAAGGCAGGTGATTACGTACTTTGGTCTCAAAAAATGAAAAAAAATGTTCCTTCCATTTAAAGCAAAAAAATTATTAAACAAGTTCCAATGGCGTCGCCATTCCAACAGATTGATTAAAAAAAAAATTGAACGGATAAGTTCAAATTAAATTATCATTAAATCATAATTTTCAATATTTAAGAGAAAGCTTTGCCCAAAATATGTAGTAGCAATAAAGAAACCAATCCACTAGGGGCAATTACTCAACGCATCTCATCGACTCTGATGGGTTTTTAGTAATTTTATCATTGTTTACTTGCCTTGTATTTCTTAATTTCCACAATAATTAATAACAAAGGTACTTTAATCATGAATACACATTCCAAAAAAAAGGGGTCTATAAAAAAATACAGCAATAAAAAGAAAATAATTTAAGAATTGAATGTTTATTTTTTCTTCATATATTTTTTTTTACAATTTTTTTTTCCTGAAACGTTAAAAATCCTACCGTCAAATCACCGACTCGAACTTAAGTGGAACATATAAAATCTCCGACTGCTCAAAACTCTTACAAAAAATGCACCATCTGAATTCAAACCCCTGACATGAAGATGAAATACTGAACTTTATATCACCAAATCATGTTTATTGTATTAAACGTGATTTAATATTAAAGTTGATAATTGCCATGTTTAAAAGGCTTCAAATACTTGTCTAAATTAATTGTTAGATTTATAAATATCTTTTTAATTCATTTTAGAAAGGTAAATACACGATTTAATTAATCCCCATAGCAACCTGGACTTGTACAGAATGGTTATTTCCGTTATCATACAAGGACAGTACTGTAATTTAACAGTTTCTTTCCGGAGCCACTAAATAAGAAGAATCAGCGAGAAACAGAGAGAAAATATGCAAGAAAATCACAAAAGAAAGAAGGAAACCCGCTTCTACAAATCATAACCGTTCTTTGATTTTCTCTCGTTTACAAATTTAGGGTTAGATTCTGTAAATTCGCTGTAATTCTATTCTCTTATTCAATTTTCCATAAAAATCTGTACATACAGCAGCTTAAATTAAACATTAGCCCCTTTCCCGAATCTTTCATTTCTTCTCTAATTTCTTCAAATTTCTTGAATTTTATAAGCAATTAAGGTCGAAGAAATTAGTGGGTATTTATCAAATTTTGATTTTGAGAAATATTTTTCACGATCTGGTTTCAATTTGATTTTCATCAATGCCTGGCATGGCGGTACCAACAATAGCTCTTTATGCAAGTCCGCCGAGCAGTGTCTGTTCAGCAACGCACCAGATCAACGCCCACACAACGTATGAATTTGATCTGAACTCGAGATCTCCACCGTCAGCCTCATCAACGGCTGCGGCGTCTTCATCACAGAAACAAATAACTGGAGGGCTGTCGTGTCTGTTCTCTTCGGGTTCAGAGATGGGTTCTTACAGAAGTGAAGAATTGAAAGAGCTGAGCAGTTCTTTTGGGTATGCTTATTCAACGTGTAAGCTTTGTGGGCCATCTTCTTCTTTGAAGATGGACCAGAGTCCGGTCTCTGTGTTTCAGGGTCCGGTTTCGTGTAGTGGTAATGCTTCATATTCTTACTCTAGAAGTAGTCCTCCAATTATAACTGCGAGAGAAAGGGGCGATGTGAATGTAAATTTTCATACTTTTTTTAGAGGTTCTAGCGGTTTGTTCAATGGATTTGTAAGAAATGCATTAGGGTCTTGCATAGATTATGATTCTCCGAGTTTTCGGGTTGATGATGATGATGCTGGTTTGAATGTGGGTTCATCTGCGGGTTTGGTTGATGAATTAACGTTTAATATGGAGGATAACTTTGTAGATGGTAATTTAGAGACTTATGCCAAGGAATTCCTTGCTTTTGCACAATTGAAGCATAAAATCTTCCGTGAAGATTTCGTTATCAAGGCTTTTTACGAGGCTGAAAAGGCTCATAGAGGTCAGGTAAAAAAATAAATTATAATTTTTTATGGAATCTTATTCAAATTTTAATTGGATTTTGTTGATTGGAACTTTTGGTGAGGGGTTTGAGAATTATATTTGTTGTTTCTTTGTTGTAGATGCGTGCGAGTGGTGATCCGTATTTGCTGCATTGTGTAGAAACTGCCATGTTGTTGGCTACCATTGGTGCCAACTCCACGGTTGTTGCCGCGGGGCTTTTGCATGACACGTTTGATGATGCTTTTTTGAGCTATGACTATATTTTTAGGACGTTTGGAGCTGGAGTTGCTGATTTAGTTGAAGGGGTAAGTTAGAGGAATTTTTTTAGCATATAATGATATGGAATATTAAGACAGAGACTTTCATTAAATGTTTATGGGTATATTTGTTGCTTGCGCTTAAACTTTCGTTGTGGATCATCCAGTTACTACTCGACAAAGCTTGTGTATAAACTGTTGTTATGGATCTTTGAGTTCCTAGTCGACAAAGCATGCACAATAAACTTTTGTCGACAACTTTGTTGAGTTGTTGCTTGTTAGTGTTTTATTGTTTGCATTTAAACAAGAAGTTATACAGTGCTTTACTTGGATACTTGATTTTCAAAGTAGCCGCATTGAAACATATAAACACGTTATGTTGTAGATGCAATATTTTTTTTGTGAATAACTGTTGATGATGATGTTGAGATGAAGTGTTGAATGTGGATGTTTTTACACGCTTATGCTGGTTTCTCGTTTTAATTTCAGTAAGAGCTTGGGTCATTAAATGGATCTAATTTGATTCTTTGTGCCATTTACTAGGTCTCAAAGCTCAGTCAATTGAGTAAGCTTGCCCGTGAGAACAATACGGCGAGCAAAACTGTCGAAGCAGATCGACTTCACACCATGTTCCTCGCCATGGCAGATGCTAGGGCTGTACTTATCAAATTAGCAGATCGATTGCACAACATGATGACCCTCGATGCTTTGCCATTGTGCAAACAACAGAGGTTTGCTAAGGAGACATTGGAGATCTTTGTCCCTTTGGCTAACCGTTTGGGAATCTCTACCTGGAAGGTGCAATTAGAAAACCTATGTTTCAAGCATCTTAACCCAGATCAGCACAGAGAACTGTCCTCTAAGCTTGTAGAATCTTTTGATGAGGCGATGATCACTTCTGCAATAGAGAAATTAGAGCAAGCTCTCAAGGATAAAGACATCTCTTACCATGTTCTATGTGGACGGCATAAAAGCTTGTATAGCATTCACTGCAAAATGTTGAAGTATGCTGCCCTTCTCTCCCTATCTCCCTCGTGCTTGTTCATGAGAGTTTATCGCTAAATCCTCTCTTTCTCATGTTTGTTCACGGAAGTTTTAACATTTAAACAATCCATAAAATTCACCTTGTGGAAATTCCCCTTCCTGCAACTGATCTGTGTGATTATTCTACTTGCAACCAGTATGGTGTGGGATTGAGATTATTTTCTGTATCTGCATGGTCCATGTAATCCCATTTTTGATGAATAATGAGTTCAAGTAGATTAATAATAGCATGATTCTGATCATATTAGTGGTCCCGTCTTGAAATTCATTTGTTGAATTTTTTGATAGTCATGTATGGGAATGCAGTGTGTTATTGTTATGCGCTTAAAAGAGAACTAACATTATGGCATGTTCTGCCCTGTCAGAATTCTAATAATAATCAACCTTGTGCAGAAAGAAGCTGACCATGGATGAAATCCATGATATTCATGGGCTGCGTTTGATTGTTGAAAATGAGGAAGACTGCTACCAAGCATTGAGAGTCGTTCACCAGTTGTGGGCTGAAGTACCTGGAAAGATGAAGGACTACATAATTCGCCCCAAGTTCAATGGGTATGTAACCTCTTTAGCTGTGTTATCTTTTGAATGCAACATATCATTCTTTTCTAACTCTAGGTTTACTTTATAGGTATCAGTCGCTTCACACAGTAGTGACAGGTGAAGGTATGGTTCCCCTTGAAGTTCAAATCCGGACAAAAGATATGCATTTGCAGGCAGAATTTGGATTTGCTGCCCATTGGAGATACAAAGAAGGTGATTGCCAGCATTCGTCTTATGTGCTTCAGATGGTTGAGTGGGCTAGATGGGTTCTTACCTGGCAGTGTGAGGCAATGAGTAAAGATCGGTCTTGCATTGGCAATGCAGACTCCATCAAGCCACCATGCACATTTCCCTCACATGCTGATGATTGCCCCTTTTCTTATAAGCCGCAGTGCAGCCATGAGGGACCTGTCTTTGTCATCTTGATTGAGAATGATAAGGTCAGTTTCAAATATCATTTCTTGTCTCAGTTATCATCAAAGCAGTTATTTAAAAAAAACAATGAAAAATAGTTCTTTGTATCACCATCAGACTTGCCATGAACTAGAGCCAGATAGGTGATTATTATACTTGGTTTATCTTGGTCCATGATTTTAGTGGCATGATCTGAAAATGGTTGGTTACTGAATATTGCAGATGTCAGTGCAAGAGTTTACTGCAAACTCCACGGTAATGGATTTGCTGGAAAGAGCCGGACGGGGTAACTCCAGATGGTCTCCATATGGGTTCCCTCTGAAGGAAGAATTGAGGCCAAGGCTGAACCACGAACCAGTGGGCGATCCCAGATGTAAATTGAAGATGGGCGATGTGGTAGAGCTCACTCCAGCCATACCATACAAATCTTTGACGGAATACAGAGAAGAGATCCAGCGGATGTATGAGCGAGGCCTCTCTGTTTCAAGCACTGGACCAGCTGCCACCAGCATGGTTGGTTCCAAGAGTTGACCCTCAGTTTCATTGTTAGTACCCCATTTAAGCTAAAATTGGTTGCTTCTACAGAATTGCTATGTGGTTCTTTTATGAAGAAACAATGTCTTAACTGGTTTCAACTTGCTAAGCAATGGTTTATAGAATTTCAACCATGATTGAAACCGCCATTATCTATGTTATCCCACGGATCTCCTCTTAATATATATTGATTTTCTTATATTTGTGCCTGGATATCTCTATTAACTACAACTGGGTTCCATTGGCATGAAAAAGAGCCAGTGAGAAAAGTTTCAAATGTTATTGACCCATGGCATGGAACATAAATGTAGGGCTTTCACCACAGCCCTATATCTTATCTAACAAAAGGATATACATTCCTTCCTAGATCGGATACAAAATCTACTGCCTCATTTTAATTTTTGTGTTGTGTTTCCACAACATCCAAATCTGTATCAACCATGGCTATAGTGAATCAAATAAAAAGAGTATAGAATATACCAAAATACATAATTTAAACAAGGCTTGAATAAAAGTTTTAACACTGGCGAGTGAAATTTCCCCATGATTACAATGATACGGTACATATCAGCATAAATGTCAAATCTTTCTTCTCTCTCTTGGTTGATGATACACCTCTATCCCTATTGTCCTCGTGTAACAAGGCGTCAATGCGGTGGCCTTGAAAAGCCAGCACATTAAGGTCAAGGTCTCACTTTGCACGTCTAGTAAGAGGAAATGAGACCCTTTGGGTGGTTTGTTGTGAGCCTTGTGGCATATCTGTCTTCTGTTCTTGTGATGTGTTCGGCTCAGTACTTTCTTCATCTTCCTCCATTTCTTCTGCTGTCTGAGCAGATTGCTTCTTTGGAATCGACAGCTGGTAGTTAGGGCTAATCAATGTGTCCTGCTCAGGTGGAAGGGGGATACCTGGCCCTGCTATTGACTTTGGCAATGGAATTTTGTTCCTGTTTTTAGCCAGCTCTAAAAGTACCTGCCCAATGGTAGAGTAAGGATGTTACACGTCTCATATAATATATGAACAGAAAGTGCATTTGAACTTGATCTGCGACAAGTACTAAAATCTCTATGATAGGCAAGCTATTCTAAGCATAGGTAGCAAGAACAACTGAACAAGAGTGGTACAAGTAACAACCCATCAACATATTCAGCCCCATTAAACAAAAGACTCAAAGGCAAACCAAAACAAATATCCGATACTATAGAAGAAACAGAAAAGTTATCTTAAACCATGCCTCAATTCAACAATTGCCTTTGAATTTGTATCTTTACTAAGAACAAGTTTGCGTAGACTATGGTAGCACATTAAGGAAAACTCTATTGGTAACCTACCTCTCTTGCTGGGGGTTGTGAGAAGCTGGAATTGACTTTTGACTGGACGGCAAGCTTGATATCATCGCAATCAATTGTAGTTTTCCCAGCATGCTCTGAATAGACCTGTGCATCCGACAATACATCAACAACATAACGGTACCACAACTCCAGGAATTGGTGAATAACTCGAGGCTCATAGTCTTCCACACCCATTGATTTCAGCAGCGATTTTACAATCTTTGCATCCCTTGGCAAGTCCTCATCTCCCTCCGCCATTTCCTCAACTGTATCCTTCAACCACATCAAAACCCAGCATTAGAAATCTTTAAGATGCATTCTTTGATTTTCAGTAACCATACCCTAATCCTCGCATAGCATGATCATCACTTGATACTATAGAAAATTAATATAATAACGAATTTCAATCTAAATACTTGCAAAATAACGAATTTAGTTTACTCTATCAATTATCAAGTGAGGAGAGACTCGATCATAAATATTTTAAATGGTCATGCTCTACGCAGCTTAAATACAATTGGATTTCTTGCTTTTAACGATTTCTAATTAAATCAAGCATCACATCCATTATCGAAATTACAAAAAGATGAACCTAATGGTTTTTTTTTTTTACTTCTAATGATACAAAAATTAAAAATTTGTTTTTTCTCAGGAACCAAACGGAAAGTAAATTATGAATCCACCACTCAAACAGCAAAGGGAAATTGACTGAGAGACTAAGCAGATAGCATCATGAACGAATATATTAAGATCTGATACGAGACTCTCACCCTTTTGGAGTAAACAATCGTGGCAGTAAACGACGTCGAATCCACCCTCTCCTCTCTCGCTCGCCGCCTTGTTTCTATCTCTCGCTCTTTTATCCACGCTTACGGGAGAGCTGGGCCGATGAGCCATAAGCCCAATCAGCTATTTATGGCTTATTAGCCCAATATAAAATAAAACGTGGTGCGATTTGGTGAGAGGGTTAAGTTTTTGAACTTTTGATTTTGTTTTTTGTTTTTTTTTTTTCTGACAATATTTATTAATTAATTTTTAAAGGGTTTTAATGGGATATGATATAGCAACATAATTATATCCACCGGACATGGGTAGAATTTAATATGTCTTTTAACCATAATAAATTTATTAATGTTTTTTAAGATATAGTGAGGATAAGTTCAAATATATTTATAATTTCTTACCTTCACCAATATTCGAATTTGAGTGTGAAAATTTATTAAATTATTTAAAAATCAATGATTGGTCAATTAATGACACATCATGATTGATCGGACGCACATCAATATTCTGAAGAATTTTACTATATTTTTTTTCTGAATTTTGGGCAAGCGTATAAATATATAGAGAAAATGAACTTGAATTTAATTACTACCAACGCATGCTTACAATATTTGATTATATAGCTAGTGTACGTATGTATTGAACTCGTACATTATTCAAAATGAAACACATTTCAATACATACAATATCTATAATTTTTTTAATTTTTTTGTTTTTAAAAAAAAAAAATCTGGTTTCTTTATCTGGATCTCTATCTCCAAAAGAAATCTTGGACAGAATCTTGCCATGAAAGCACAAGCATAAGCATGACCAAAATCCCAGCAAGTCCCCATGATGAACTCCCAATTCTGAGAACCAAAGAAGGATCAGGAGATGGAAAAACCGAAGCCCTAGCTCCTCTTTCCATTGAAGAAGAAGAAGAAGAAGAAGTAGTAGTTTTAATGGCAATTATAAGAACAGCAAGAACCATGGGAAGAACAAAGCTAGAGTTCCAATATTTCGTCTCATTATGAAATAATGTATGATGATGGTGGTCATTTTTTCTTGTAACATATAAAGGTGACAACACTATAGCTGATACTAGAGCCAACCCCATGGCCACTGATCTTTGCGATGATGAGTTTTGGCCTGTGTAAGTATATGTATTGGTAGCCATTAATTGGAGGAAACTACTTGATGATCAGATGGAGAAAATTGATGGGGAAATTAATGGATAATTTTTATAAGAGGAAGATGATTGAACAAGTGAAGGAATCCAGTTGTAAAGCTTGTGATTTGATGACAAAAGTGATGGACATAGCCGTCCATAAAGTGAGAAAGGTGTTAAATTAATTATTTGGGAAAAAGCTTAGGAGAAAGGTTGAAAAAGAAGGGTTAGTAATTAAAGGAAAGGATTGGGATGCATGCATTGGAAGTAATAAAGTATCTTTAATGGCAATAATTCTTTATATAATAAACACATCAGTAATATGATATATCAATAAATTAGTAATAATAATCTTTTAGTTGTTTTTTAACCTTAATAATGAATTATTAGATTTACTACACGAATAACGTGATTTTTTAAAAAATTGGGTGTATTGCTAGCTGGAATCACTTTTGTGAGAAGCAGCTTTACACATCTCTCCCCAAACATGTAATTAATTATCCCGAATTTGTGCTTCAACATATGATATATCTATTTGCATGCATTAGTAGGGGTGGCAAAACGAATCAACGAATCGAATTTGTATCGAATCCTAAATCGAATCGAAATGTGATGGATTCGTATTTGATTCGTTTATTAAACGAATACTAATATCAGGATCCGTATTCGATTCGTTTATTAAAAGAATCGAATACGAATATTCGTTTAGTCATGATATTATTTAATATCATAATTTCTCATAGTTGATTTACATTAATTCTTCATAAATATATACATATAAAATATGTAATTAATATATTTATTAAAAATATCTCACCAAATATCGAAAATATTATTTTTTTCTATGGTAATTGGTCATAATTTCTTGAATCTTAATTGAAAAATAACAATAACTAATAATAAAACGAATCCTAAACGAATAAACGAATGCAAGAACTTAAATTCGTATTCGATTCGTTTAATAAAATATATATCAATGTGTACAACAATAATAATAGTTGTATACCCAAATCATGTTAAAAAATGTATAAATATTTGTTATTTCCAAATATTATTTTATGCTGATATATCAAAATTCGACCTCGTTCGAACGTTCTATCTTGAGGTTTTTCGTTCAAAACTTGTTATTAGGCATTTGAACAAAATTTCTGATCGTTCAAATATTATTTCCGAAGGTCTTTTCATTCTAATGAAACTTTGGGTCGTTCGAAAGAGAATCATTAGTCTGCATTATTGGAATGTAGTCGTTCAAATGGGATCAAAATTTTATAATTTATTTTCTAATTTTTGAAGTGAATAGTTGCATTTATTTGATTTAAATGGTGTCGCCTCATTTTTCATAAAATCCACGTGTCGTAAAGCAATGAACAACCTCTTCTAGTCTTCTTATATATTTCTTCATCTCTTTGTTACATTAAATTATTCTAAACAAAAAGAGTGTTCTTAGGTGGTTGTAATTTAATCTCAAATCAACAACGACATCCTCCTCTTGAAAAAAGTTTTCATACAATCCATTTTGATTTCACGGTTTCTAACTAGAAGGATGAAACATTTCTTGAAAGATAGCCATAAACATATATCGGGTAAGATTTTGAAGTTAGCACGTATGACTGGACGAATTTAAAATTTTCTTCCAAGAATACTTTAAGAATCGTGATTATGTCATTAAATTAACCCCAATTAATATAAACAAACATGCAACTAATTTTATTCATCAATATAAATAAAATTTAACAAATCGGAAAAACATACCTGATTGTATTTTACTTAATTGAGCATTTCTTGAATTTTCCCTTATATTAGTTCATCAAGCGTTGCACCTCTAGTTAACACACTTTTATATGAACAAATCGCTCCCACATTGAGAACAAATAAAACTATTTTATTTCTTGAATGGTTGAAGTCTAAATTAGTGATCAAAGAAACAATCTTTCTTTGATTTAATCCTACAATAAATTTGGAACACACCAATAGAGGGAGAGAGTGAGAACACACCAATAGAGAGAGAGAGAAAATCATCATATTTAAATAGCTTTGGATATGTCTTGTTTGTATCCAAATACAATAAGGACAATTCATGATCTCTCCAAATTAAATTTGGTTTCTTCAAGATTCTTTCCCAAATTGAATTTATGAAATTTATCTAAATAAGACTTCCCCATTTATTTTAAATTATGATTTAACTAATTAGGGTGCTAGCCCACTAAATTAAGGCTCGATAGATTAAATATTATTTTGGACCAATAATTAATTAACTATTAATTAATTGATTAATTAATCTTAACTTACTAATTTTAATTAACGATTAATTAAAATTAAATTTATTTAATATAAATATCAAATATTTATTTAAATAATTAAATCTAAATTTTATTTTATATTTTGAATTAATCTAATTGATGTTTCCGAAATATTCTGAATATCCTAATCTTATTAGGAAATCTTATTTTAATTAAAAATCTATTTTTCATATTAATTGCCAAAATAATTACTTATTAATTTTTAATAAACATCTTTTAATTTGTAACATAGATGATAACTATATTTATACGACCGTTATAGGTTCATTATTAAGTAGCAGTGAGATGATATTAACTCTTAATATTTCATCTATATGATATCTCACAGACCATGGGTAAATGTCTAACAGCATGTCATGACCCTAATCGATGAATGAAGTGGGAAAATATATAAACCTGTTAGAATATATTTCAAGCATGTCATCTAATTCTTTCTGATATTTATGTTCCTTATCGAGTCTGAGATCATAGTTAGGTCAAATCTTTACCGCTCGATATATTGCAAAACTCAATCTCGTGTATTTGATATCTGTAAGATATCAATTTCTTTGGCCAAAAACTTATATTCACATTTTTGAGTTTCCCTGAAACATCTTTAGTTTTTATTATCAAAACTATCATATCCATTTTTGAAGCACACATGACTTCGTACGTTATTAGTTCAAAACCATATAACATTTATTCATATGACGTGGCTAGTCGAATGATGATATACTAGTGAACCATGAGCACTATCGCACAAATCAACATGTGATCTCATGTCAGAGGATATAACAATACTAATGTATTATTGCGAAGATCAATGACATTATATAATATTACCATGTGATCTTACACTCATGTGGTCGTGTTTGATATTTCATTCTACTAATGAAAAAATATATCGTTTGTATCCTTATGATATAAGACTCATCATCCATTCCATTAATATCAAACTTCAATATAGGCGACACACAATAATATTGATCGAATGATATATTATTATCCTGTATAATAAATCACATTTTACGAAGAACTTAATTTGAGACTTATTCATATAAACATCATTGACTCTCATAATCACAAACGTTTTTTGAATTAACGATATTCATTTGACATAATATTCCGGGACATACATATAAAATATGAATATAATGATGTGCAAAAATCAAATGCATTTTATTAATAAATAATAATTTGTATTACAAGATATTACGTTTTAAAACATAAAATTCACAATAAATTTTAGTACATACGCTCTAACATCTTGAAGAATTATAAATTATCGAATTTTCCAAAAAATTTGCTCATACAAATCACATCGAAATACACACACTACAGGAAAAAATGTGATAACTCTATTTTTTTCCTCAAAATTTTTTATTTTAGTTTATTATCATGTTTAGGATGTGAATTTAAATATATATTTATCATTGTTTTTTTTTTTTTTTTGAAAACTGTATACTTGTTGTTGACGGGTGATTTTCGTCCCATGGGCAGTTTCGAGATAACCCTCCCGAGACAATCCTCCTTCAACCGTGAATTTGTTTGGTTATGGGAACCAAAAGAAAACTTAGCAGAAGGCAAAATAAACACACAGATCGACAAGAGGGTTTTAACGTGGTTCAGCGGAGCAAGTCCAGCCTACATCCACGGGCACAAAATGTGATATTCCTCTTTTATTACTTAAACCGGGCTCGGCCGACCTGTTCTCAGAGTAAGACCGAGCTGTTTTGTTATATAGGGTTTACAAGTAATTCTCTCTCTTTGTTACAAGTTTTGCTGTAAAAAAATGATAATCCTCTACAAATAAATCTAATTTCTCTTTATATACTCAGGGAATACAACAATGTTCTCATGCTCTCGTGATGTTTCCCGTGCGGTCTCCGACTGATTGACGGGCTCTCTGCCCCAAGACTGTCGTCGCCGAAAGCAAGCCTGCCGCCTGACGGCCTGTCACATCAACATGTTTTCTCCGCTGCCACACGCAACAATAATGAAGCCAGCCTGTAAAGAGCTCTCAAGCTGTGACACGTGTCGGAGGGAAAATCCAACTACTCTGGTCTCACGTCGGCCTTCAAGAGGTCGGCCAAATGATATGCCGAGCTTCCCAAGCTGTTTCCATCCCGACCCGAAATATCCGAACTCACCCGCTTATTTCAGGAGGTAAGATAACATCAAACCGAGCCGCTGGTCCGAAGTGGTCGGCCTTGGTTCCGATGTTGTCGGTTATACAAAATCTGCACCAGTTCCGAGGAAGAAGTGCTCATAATCTCTGACTGTCCGAAAGCTGATCAATACACCAGATCCTCCCAAAAATGGGATGTTCCCTCTCTGCCCTTGCCGAATTGTTCAAATACCTTAGCTGCAGAAATCCCCATCAACATCTGTCCACTAGTTCTCGGTTCCAACGAGTGTGTAAGTTGGTGCCGGGAACTACAAAAATCTGAAGTGTGACATCAACTGGTGTTCGGTCATAGGAACAAAGCAGGAAACAACCTCGGCCTCAGCATCCTCGGTCAAAAAATATTTTGATGTCTTTCAAACGACTCCCCAACTTGAAGCACATAATTCTTTTACCCCTCTGGCAGCCGCCCCTCGAGAACCGCAAACCATCACATCTTAAATGTCCATCAAATCATCTTTAGGGTTTAACCCGAGCGTGCCACTTGTCAAGAACTCATGGCCTTCCCGCCAAAAGCCCAAATCAATCGTCCGTTCTCGAGGTATTTCAAAGGTCTTTCAATCTCAACCGTTCATCCCAATCTGATCAGATGGAGCCTGAGGGTGACACCCGTCGCACATCCGAAATCTTCCTGGATCCAACAACCGCAAGTGTACCGAGCTGACTATAAGTAAGCAAAACAACGTTCTTTCCTCAATTTTACGAAAATCTGACTTCTCAAAGTGTAAAAAGTTTCTCCGTACCTGAGACCAGCAACCTTCAAGCCTGACTAGATCAACAGCCAACACCACTTCCCAAATCAAGTAAGTTTCTGCTCGCCCCCTCTCTGTTATTTGATGTATTCTACCATCGCTGCTTGGTATTTGCGGATTTTTATTTGTTGCTGCTTGTTCTTCTTTTCTTCTATCATATTTATCTTCTCGTTTTACGTTGCAAAGCATGTTTCGGGTTTGGTGTTGAGTGTAGCACGTGTATGTTTCCTGGTTGGAGGGTGGGTAGCAAGGTATGATGTATGTGTTTCGAGTTTTTCTGTGTTTTGTGTTTGGTTGGATGTTTTTAGGGAGAGACTTTGTGGGAACACAGGAAATCTGGGGCGACGCATGCTGTTCCTAGGCTCGCGGCCTAGTTGGGAGTACGGAGTAGCCACGGGGGACTAAACCCGGAGAGTAATGGAGTCGCCACCCGGTGTGAACCGGGAAAATGAGATTTAAGGCCGCACTCACCCCTCGCAAGGGAAGACCTCAAACCGTTGGGTTCGGAATGGTCCCTTACTTATGTCACTTGTAATAAAAGGATTTATGTAATAATTTAACCAGGCTTAAATAACATTTATTTCCAAAATATCATGCTTCTAATTCATATGCATACATCAACAAGTTCATCACAACATGCAACATCACATGGCAACCTCATGAACATATTTCAATCCTATGATATGGAAAACTAAGAACAACATAATCATGCTTGAGCACTATCTCATGAACCTATTAACCAAATAATATGCTAACAGCCTAATCATGCTTGAATACAATCCCAAAACACATAGAATGGATAAATGCAGGAATACAAATAATACGGTTGGCTATATAACACAAGAAAGATCAACCAAGAGGCAATTATGCATGAATATGATAAGACAGACTCAGTTCAGTGTGTGCGTTCGTAAACGCGTTCGAACGGTAAACAGAAGGTTCGCGTTCGTATGGCGTTTGATAACGCGTTCGAACGGAAATGAAACAAAATGCTCGCGTTCGTATGGCGTTTGATAACGCGTTCGAACGGAAATGAAACAGAATGCTCACGTTCGCATGGCGTTCGTGAACGCGTTCAAACGGAATGAGACCTGATGCATGATAAGGCAAAAATGCTTGCGCGTTCGAGTTGCGTTCGTAAACGCGTTCGAACGGGAACAGACCTGATGCATGAAATGGGACGCAATACATAAACAACAAATAAAGGGGCGCGGCGAAGTACTGCCGTAAAGGTGGCCTTTTGGGGCTCTTGATCTCTCAAAGAGAGGACCTTTAGACCAACATACTAAGCCCATGCGCGTCACATCACATCATGCATACAAACATAAAGACAATCATATTATTCTAAGTATGTCCGATTGAACGTGTCTTGCATCCAACCGAACACACATCAACCGGCGCGGCAAAGCATCGCGATAAATAAAGGTGGCAATGGGCCGGGCCGGGCTTTTGCAAGCCCGGCCCGAGCCCGGCCAACAAAAAAAAAGCCCGGGCCCGGGAAAAGCCCGGCCCGGGTGTCTTCCGGGCCGGGCCGGGCTCGGGCCCGGGCTTTTTTGGGCCCGAATTTTAAAAAAAAAAATTTAAAAATTTAAAATATATAAATATAAAATATATTTACACTATATACAAAGACAATTTATAAATAAATCACAAGTTTCATTGATAAATTAACAATTTAAATGCTAAAAATAAATAAAAATGATATAAACATATTAAAAATATATATATATATTTATGTTTTTTTTTTTTTTAATTTTGGCCCGGGCCGGGCCGGGCCCGGGCCAAAATAGAAAAGCCCGGCCGGGCCGGGCCCGAGTCGGGCTTTCGTTTTAAGGCCCGCCCGGGCTTTTTTCACCACGGGCCGGGCCGACCGGGCCGGGCCGGGCCGCGGGCTAAACTGCCACCCTTAGTGATAAAGGGCTTTAACCCCTCCCCATAGGGGATCTTTCATTCAACTTACTAAGCACATGCGCTCGATTGAGTCATGCATAAATAAGCAACATGCAGAATTTAAGTGACGAAAAATAAATAAATAAAAGCAACACAAAACAAGAGAAGGTGCCGTTTACACAAGTGGTACGTGGAGTTGTATCCCAAGTACAGACCGCACTACCGTCCATTCGGATTCGGCTACGGAATTTACGTCTGAGTTTCCATCCTATATACCACAAGAGACGACACTCTTCCATTTCATTCAAGCCACAACATGCATCCGTAAACGACTCTCATGCGAATAGAATTCAATAATAATAAAAATAAACGAATATAAACTAATGAAAAGGTAGCCTCAGGTCTAACCTTTTAAATCACCTCTCGGATGTACGGTACACGATCGTCGGAAGGGTGGATGCTCCGCAACTCTCCGGTTCACTGGTTCACTGTTCTCATTCGTTGTCTTACTGTTTTGAGTCGTCGTTCTCCGTCTTTTGCTATTGTTTCCTTGTGGTTTCGCTGCCGTTTCCTCTTTATCTTTTGCTTACTGTTTTTGGGTGTGTTCTTCCTGTAATTTTCTTGTGTGTTGTGTATGAGCTATGGACTAGGGTTGAGAAGGTTGATGAATGGTTCTTTTTATAGGAAAAGGGTTGGGCTTTGACAAGGAAATGGATTTGGCTAATTAAAGAGGGATTTGATTTGGTTTGGTTAAGGGAAGTCAAAGATTGTGGGGGGGACAAATCTTGGCTAGATATGGAAGGTTGAATATTTGATTGGCTTGGTTTAGGAATACAATATTTTAAGTTAGGAATAATATATTGGTTGATTTATTTTAACTTGGTATGATTATATTTTGATTTAGTATGTGATTTGTTTAATTTAGGCATGATTTTAGTTTAAGTTGGTAATTGTTTATTTTATGTTTGGTATATGTTTTATTTAATTAATTTAATTATTATCTTATTTAGTTAATGTTTTAATTAATATTTATTTATTTAAATTGAGATGTGTTTTATGGGCTTTGGGGGGCTATTGGGCTGGATGTGAGGCTAGCAGCAAAACCAGAATTACCGACACCGTTCGAACGCTTCCTCGAACGCGGCACGAACGCCCGCAATACGTTTGACGTTCGAACGTAAACACGAACGCAGCACTAACGAAAACAGTGAACCTTGTTATTCTGAATTCCCCTTCCGATGTCCGTTTCCCGTGACCTCCGTGACTTAAAAGGTAGTGTCTCCAAAATGAGACTCATCATAGGGACTTATGTGTAAAAATGCAGTGCCTACAGTCGCCCCCACTTTGATGGGACTTGTGTAATGTGCAACAGTGACAATCCTATCAAAGTTTATGCAATGCATTTTCACTTACCTGGCTCGCCAGCTGCCACTTGACTTACCATGTGTTGAGTTGAGTTGATTTGGTGGTGAGGTGCTGCGACCCCTGGTTCATTCTTGAACCGTGTTGTGATGTGTCCATTCCCGAACTGTTACTGTAAGTTGGTCCATTCCCGAACCGTGCTTCCATTCTTGGAGTGTCATTCCCGGCTTATTCATTCTTGAACTCTGCTCCATTCTTGGATTGCCATTCCCGGCTTGTTCATTCTCGAACTGTGTTGAGATGAGGCTTTATTCCTCCCGAGCTTTATTCCCGAACTGTACTGACATGAGGCTTTCTTCCCCTTGAGCTTTGTTCTCAAACTATACTGATATGAGGCTTTCTTCCCCTTGAGCTTTGTTCCCGAACTGTTTGAGAGATAGGGCTCTATTCCCCTATTGTTTGGACTGTGGGCTTTATTCCTGAACTGCATTAAGATGGGCTATATTCCCCTGTACTTTGTTCCCGAACTGTTGCGATGAGGCTTTATTCCTCCCGAGCTTTAATCTCGAACTATTGAGATGAGGCTCTATTCCCCCCCGAGCTTTATTCCCGAACTGTACTGACATGAGGCTTTCTTCCCCTTGAGCTTTGTTCTCAAACTATACTGATATGAGGCTTTCTTCCCCTTGAGCTTTATTCTCTGATCTGAGCTGACTGTGGCTTTGTTCTTGAACTGTATTGAATGCAGGCTTTCTTCCTGAACTGAACTGAATGTAGGCTTTCTTCTTCCTGAACTGTATTGAGTGTGGGCTTTATTCCCGAACTGTACTGACATGAGGCTTTCTTCTCCTTGAGCTTTGTTCTTGAACTGTATTGAATGCATGCTTTTTTCCTGAACTGAACTGAATGTGGGCTTTATTCCCGAACTGTTGAGATGAGGCTTTATTCCTCCCGAGCTTTATTCTCAAACTATACTGACATGAGGCTTTCTTCCTCCTCGAGCTTTATTCTCGAACTGTTGAGATGAGGCTTATTCCTCCCGAGCTTTATTCCCGAACTGTATTGAATGTAGGCTTTCTTCCTGAACTGCACTGAGTGTGGGCTTTATTCCCGAATTGAACTGACATAAGGCTTTCTTCCCCTGAACTGATATGGGCCTCGCCCTCGATCTGATACTGATATGGGTCGGTCTCGCCCCCATGCTGATACTGATGCTAATATTGATGCTTCTGACTGGCTTTCATTTGCCGCTTTCTCTCTTTAAAACCTGTGAACACAAAACAACACAAAACACAAAAAGGAATGCAAAATATGTTACGTGTATGCATGCATGCGTGAATGAGTTTCCTATCCCGTTGGGTTAGGTCTTCTGTCAATTCCATTGATGACCATTCTTCTCTTGGGGAAAAAACCATTTCCACCTGTCTTCACTGATTTGTTCCAGGAACCCGTTTCTTTCCAAGTCTAACAGTCCCACTGTCTCCATTTCCCAATTCCTGAATGGCTAACTTATCTTTTCTGCTTGCTTCTTTTGAGGATTCCCTACGTTCTGAGTATCACATTACCAAGATTGAACACACTCATGTTGCAAGTTTGAAAGTAATAGTCTTAGGCAGATAAATGAAATGATCGCCTTTATTATTGTTGAGGAAACGTTCGAACAAAATCAATGTCTTTATTAAAAGTGCAAGATAAACTAGGAGAAACAACAGTGCCTTCTTCTTCAGCCCATGGTTCTTCACCATTGTTATCCCTTATTCCTATGAAGCTGAATGGTTGAGAGTTTGGAGGACAAGGGTTTCGGGTAGGCCAGAGTTGATCATGTAGTTGGGCAGGGGATTTCTGTGTGCGTTGGGTTGTTCTTTCTCTGGGTCGGGTATTGTATGGGCATCGATGAGGTTTTAGATTTCATGTCTGAGGCGGGCGCAGTTGTCGGTGTCATGGCCTTTTTCTTGGTGGAAGTGACAGTATAAGTTTAAGTTCATGTGAGGTGGCACAGGATTTGGAATGGGCTTAGGTTCCAAAGGTTTTAAGAGTCCATGCGCCTTCAGCTTTTCGAATACCTTTGAAAGAGGCTTACAAAGGTTAGAAAATCGTCTGTTCTTAATGGCAGTGACTTCAGCAGTAGCAGGCATAGTCCCTGAATGTCCCCCAATATTCCTTATGTTCTGTCCATAAAACTTTCTGTTCTCGGCTTCCTCCTCCTCAATATCCATAACTGTCTCCCTCAGCTGTCGAAAATCAGTAATCATCGAAGTCATTCTCCTCAGTTGCGCCATAAATAGAGGGCTTGGTGCCCTTGATGATCATTTTGATC
This sequence comes from Zanthoxylum bungeanum, assembly GCA_019454045.1. Classification (NCBI taxonomy): domain Eukaryota; kingdom Viridiplantae; phylum Streptophyta; class Magnoliopsida; order Sapindales; family Rutaceae; genus Zanthoxylum; species Zanthoxylum bungeanum. The sequence goes on along the minus strand of SKCR01026025.1, from coordinate 443,506 downwards.
TGGTCCTTTTCTGGGGGCCGGGTCTGCATCTTCAGAAGCTGGCTCCTCCAGCGGTCCACATATTCCTTGAAATTTTCCTCCGGCTTCTGCTTGATATTTTCTAAGTCACGGAGTGACAAGTCAATCTCCAGGTCCGTGACATATTGTTTTAAGAAAGCATCAGCTAGCTCCCTCCAATCTTCCTTAACCTGCTTGTCTAGGTTATGGTACCATACTACGGGTGCCCCCTCGAGTGACATCCCGAACATCTTTTGTACTTGGCGCTGAGACAGGCCAACTGAACTCATAACAGACACATACTGACGGAGATGCACCCTCGGATCTCCATTCCCATTGAACTTAGCCAAATCTGGCATCTTAAACTGCGCTGGCAACTGTTCCTCAAACTTCATTGTCTCATAATCTAGCAAATCTTCATTCTTACCCCTCATCTTGCGGGTAACGGATTCAACCTGATCCCTGAGTTTCTATATCTCGGCCTGAGACCCAATCACTCTGTCTGTTGCATACTCTGCCATATCATCATCAAAAGCGGGGATATCATCCCCCAACCCATTCGGAGGCTCCTCGCGCCTTACATTCTCAGAATTTCCCCCAGCACGGGGCACAGCCATATTTGTCATGGCAGTAGTCAAGGCTTGCAACTGTTCAGTGACCTTGGCGAGACCGTTTTCCAACTGATCCATACGGGATACCTCAATATCTGATTCACTCATGTCTGTTCCCAGTATTTTGATGAGTCTTCCCTTTTTCCTAACCAACGGAATCTATGATGGCTTTCAGAACACAAGGGTTAACATGATGTATGTATGCATGAGTGCATGAGATGCATGTAACATATATAACATATATTAAATCAAATAAAATTCTCAAACAAATCGGCCTATTATCATTTTAGAAGCTTTTGGGACAACTGTCATAAGAGTGAACCCGTCCCAGTTTAAATGGCCTAACGAGTTCATGTCTTATGGCAAAGAGCCCAACTAAATCCAAATGATAATATTCCGAACACAATCATAAAATGGCCCATTGTTATTTAGAAGCCTTTTGGCCCAATCGTCATAAGATGTGTTCTTGTCCCAGTTTAAATGGCCCAACAAGCCCATATCCCATGATAAATGGTCCAAATGGATCCAAACAACGATGTTCCCAAACACAAGCATAAAAGAAAGATGATGCAAACATGACATAATAATTTCTACAAAAGTGGCCCATCAACATTTCAGAAGCTTTTGGCCTAATAGTCATAAGGTGTGAACTTGCCCCAGTTTAAATGGCCCAGCAAGCCCGCATTTCTGACAATAGTCCAACTGCATCCAAATGATGATGGTCCACAAGCACATATTCAAGGAAATAATTGTTACTTTAGCCAACCCGGTCTATGGGTGGGTTAGCAAGAGTATAGACAAATGCTCTCACCGGCGAAGGATGGCCCACAACTAGGTCTCCCCACTCAAGGGTTCGAGCAACCAAGTGAGCGCACCCCTTTTTATACACTAAGGTACGTGCCGATGAGCTATGGTGTGTGACGGACTGTCAAATGGATTTTCCGTTGTAGATCCCCGATGGGAAGGTAGAGCGAGGCTCACTTAAATACCCAAGCCTCTTAGGCTCTTATCGCTTGTTGTCAGGAATAAACAACGAGTCATCCAAATTAGTCCATCACAATAGGCTACGAGTAGATGGCTATCTAGGTGCCTTCACAGCTTTTCCTTCTAGAAAGGTAGTGAATGAAAGAAGACATCAAACCATTACCAAGCCTAAAAATGCCTTTGATTAAACCCTCACTTTATCCACTATAGACACGGTCAATTAAAACATAAATCCAAACATCATAAGTCAATATTTCGGGGCCAAATCTCTATCCCCAGTGGAGTCGCCAGACTGTGGGAACACAGGAAATCTGGGGCGACGCATGCTGTTCCTAGGCTCGCGGCCTAGTTGGGAGTACGGAGTAGCCACGAGGGACTAAACCGGAGAGTAATGGAGTCGCCACCCGGTGTGAACCGGGAAAATGAGATTTAAGGCCGCACTCACCCCTCGCAGGGAAGACCTCAAACCGTTGGTTCGGAATGGTCCCTTACTTATGTCACTTGTAATAAAAGGATTTATGTAATAATTTAACCAGGCTTAAATAACATTTATTTCCAAAAATATCATGCTTCTAAATTCATATGCATACATCAACAAGTTCATCACAACATGCAACATCACATGGCAACCTCATGAACATATTTCAATCCTATGATATGGAAAACTAAGAACAACATAATCATGCTTGAGCACTATCTCATGAACCTATTAACCAAATAATATGCTAACAGCCTAATCATGCTTGAATACAATCCCAAGAACACATAGAATGGATAAATGCAGGAATACAAATAATACGGTTGGCTATATAACACAAGAAAGATCAACCAAGAGGCAATTATGCATGAATATGATAAGACAGACTCAGTTCAGTGTGTGCGCGTTCGTAAACGCGTTCGAACGGTAAACAGAAGGTTCGCGTTCGTATGGCGTTTGATAACGCGTTCGAACGGAAATGAAACAAAATGCTCGCGTTCGTATGGCGTTTGATAACGCGTTCGAACGGAAATGAAACAGAATGCTCACGTTCGCATGGCGTTCGTGAACGCGTTCAAACGGAAATGAGACCTGATGCATGATAAGGCAAAAATGCTTGCGCGTTCGAGTTGCGTTCGTAAACGCGTTCGAACGGGAACAGACCTGATGCATGAAATGGGACGCAATACATAAACAACAAAATAAGGGGCGCGGCGAAGTACTGCCGTAAAGGTGGCCTTTTGGGGCTCTTGATCTCTCAAAGAGAGGACCTTTAGACCAACATACTAAGCCCATGCGCGTCACATCACATCATGCATACAAACATAAAGACAATCATATTATTCTAAGTATGTCCGATTGAACGTGTCTTGCATCCAACCGAACACACATCAACCGGCGCGGCAAAGCATCGTGATAAATAAGGGTGGCAATGGGCCGGGCTTTTGCAAGCCCGGCCCGAGCCCGGCCAACAAAAAAAAAGCCCGGGCCCGGGAAAAGCCCGGGCCGGGCCGGGCTCGGGCCCGGGCTTTTTTGGGCCCGAATTTTAAAAAAAAAAATTTTAAAAATTTAAAATATATAAATATAAAATATATTTACAATATACAAAGACAATTTATAAATAAATCACAAGTTTCATTGATAAATTAACAATTTAAATGCTAAAAATAAATAAAAATGATATAAACATATTAAAAATATAATATATATATTATATTTATGTTTTTTTTTTTTTTAATTTTGGCCCGGCCGGGCCGGGCCCGGGCCAAAATAGAAAAGCCCGGCCCGGGCCCGGGCCCGAGTCGGGCTTTCGTTTTAAGGCCCGGCCCGGGCTTTTTTCACCACGGGCCGGCCAAAGCCCGTCGGGCCGGGCCGCGGGCTAAACTGCCACCCTTAGTGATAAAGGGCTTTAACCCCTCCCCATAGGGGATCTTTCATTCCACTTACTAAGCACATGCGCTCGATTGAGTCATGCATAAATAAGCAACATGCAAAATTTAAGTGACGAAAAATAAATAAATAAAAGCAACACAAAACAAGAGAAGGTGCCGTTTACTCAAGTGGTACGTGGAGTTGTATCCCAAGTACAGACCGCACTACCGTCCATTCGGATTCGGCTACGGAATTTACGTCTGGGTTTCCATCCTATATACCACAAGAGACGACACACTCTTCCATTTCATTCAAGCCACAACATGCATCCGTAAACGACTCTCATGCGAATAGAATCAATAATAATAATAAAAATAAACGAATATAAACTAATGAAAAGGTAGCCTCAGGTCTAACCTTTTAAATCACCTCTCGGATGTACGGTACATGATCGTCGGAAGGGTGGATGCTCCGCAACTCTCCGGTTCACTGGTTCACTGTTCTCGTTCGTTGTCTTACTGTTTTGAGTCGTCGTTCTCCGTCTTTTGCTATTGTTTCCTTGTGGTTTCGCTGCCGTTTCCTCTTTATCTTTTGCTTACTGTTTTTGGGTGTGTTCTTCCTGTATTTTTCTTGTGTGTTGTGTATGAGCTAGGGACTAGGGTTGAGAAGGTTGATGAATGGTTCTTTTTATAGGAAAAGGGTTGGGCTTTGACAAGGAAAGGGATTTGGCTAATTAAAGAGGGATTTGATTTGGTTTGGTTAAGGGAAGTCAAAGATTGAGGGGGGGACAAATCTTGGCTAGATAGGGAAGGTTGAATATTTGATTGGCTTGGTTTAGGAATACAATATTTTAAGTTAGGAATAATATATTGGTTGATTTATTTTAACTTGGTATGATTATATTTTGATTTAGTATGTGATTTGTTTAATTTAGGCATGATTTTAGTTTAAGTTGGTAATTGTTTATTTTATGTTTGGTATATGTTTTATTTAATTAATTTAATTATTATCTTACTTAGTTAATGTTTTAATTAATATTTATTTATTTAAATTGGGATGTTTTTATGGGCTTTGGGGGGCTAATTGGGCTGGATGTGAGGCTAGCAGCAAAACCAGAATTACCGACACCGTTCGAACGCTTCCTCGAACGCGGCACGAACGCCCGCAATACGTTTGACGTTCGAACGTAAACACGAACGCAGCACTAACGAAAACAGTGAACCTTGTTTATTCTGAATTTCCCCTTCCGATGTCCGTTTCCCGTGACCTCCGTGACTTAAAAGGTAGTGTCTCCAAAATGAGACTCATCATAGGGACTTATGTGTAAAAATGCAGTGCCTACAGTCGCCCCCACTTTGATGGGACTTGTGTAATGTGCAACAGTGACAATCCTATCAAAGTTTATGCAATGCATTTTCACTTACCTGGCTCGCCAGCTGCCACTTGACTTACCATGTGTTGAGTTGAGTTGATTTGGTGGTGAGGTGCTGCGACCCCTGGTTCATTCTTGAACCGTGTTGTGATGTGTCCGTGCTTCCATTCTTGGAGTGTCATTCCCGGCTTATTCATTCTTGAACTCTGCTCCATTCTTGGATTGCCATTCCCGGCTTGTTCATTCTCGAACTGTGTTGAGATGAGGCTTTATTCCTCCGAGCTTTATTCCCGAACTGTACTGACATGAGGCTTTCTTCCCCTTGAGCTTTGTTCTCAAACTATACTGATATGAGGCTTTCTTCCCCTTGAGCTTTGTTCCCGAACTGTTTGAGAGATAGGGCTCTATTCCCCTATTGTTTGGACTGTGGGCTTTATTCCCGAACTGCATTAAGATGGGGCTATATTCCCCTGTACTTTGTTCCCGAACTGTTGCGATGAGGCTTTATTCCTCCCGAGCTTTAATCTCGAACTGTTGAGATGAGGCTCTATTCCCCCCCCCCCGAGCTTTATTCCCGAACTGTACTGACATGAGGCTTTCTTCCCCTTGAGCTTTGTTCTCAAACTATACTGATATGAGGCTTTCTTCCCCTTGAGCTTTATTCTCTGATCTGAGCTGACTGTGGCTTTGTTCTTGAACTGTATTGAATGCAGGCTTTCTTCCTGAACTGAACTGAATGTAGGCTTTCTTCCTGAACTGTATTGAGTGTGGGCTTTATTCCCGAACTGTACTGACATGAGGCTTTCTTCTCCTTGAGCTTTGTTCTTGAACTGTATTGAATGCATGTTTTTTTCCTGAACTGAACTGAATGTGGGCTTTATTCCCGAACTGTTGAGATGAGGCTTTATTCCTCCCGAGCTTTATTCTCAAACTATACTGACATGAGGCTTTCTTCCTCCCGAGCTTTATTCTCGAACTGTTGAGATGAGGCTTTATTCCTCCCGAGCTTTATTCCCGAACTGTATTGAATGCAGGCTTCTTCCTGAACTGCACTGAGTGTGGGCTTTATTCCCGAATTGAACTGACATGAGGCTTTCTTCCCCTGAACTGATATGGGCCTCGCCCTCGATCTGATACTGATATGGGTCTCGCCCCCATGCTGATACTGATGCTAATATTGATGCTTCTGACTGGCTTTCATTTGCCGCTTTCTCTCTTTAAAACCTGTGAACACAAAACAAACACAAAACACAAAAAGGAATGCAAAATATGTTACGTGTATGCATGCATGCGTGAATGAGTTTCCTATCCCGTTGGGTTAGGTCTTCTGTCAATTCCATTGATGACCATTCTTCTCTTGGGGAAAGTACCATTTCCACCTGTCTTCACTGATTTGTTCCAGGAACCCGTTTCTTTCCAAGTCTAACAGTCCCACTGTCTCCATTTCCCAATTCCTGAATGGCTAACTTATCTTTTCTGCTTGCTTCTTTTGAGGATTCCCTACGTTCTGAGTATCACAGTACCAAGATTGAACACACTCATGTTGCAAGTTTGAAAGTAATAGTCTTAGGCAGATAAATGAAATGATCGCCTTTATTATTGTTGAGGAAACGTTCGAACAAAATCAATGTCTTTATTAAAAGTGCAAGATAAACTAGGAGAAACAACAGTGCCTTCTTCTTCAGCCCATGGTTCTTCACCATTGTTATCCCTTATTCCTATGAAGCTGAGTGGTTGAGAGTTTGGAGGACAAGGGTTTCGGGTAGGCCAGAGTTGATCATGTAGTTGGGCAGGGGATTTCTGTGTGCGTTGGGTTGTTCTTTCTCTGGGTCGGGTATTGTATGGGCATCGATGAGGTTTTGGATTTCATGTCTGAGGCGGGCGCAGTTGTCGGTGTCATGGCCTTTTTCTTGGTGGAAGTGACAGTATAAGTTTAAGTTCATGTGAGGTGGCACAGGATTTGGAATGGGCCTAGGTTCCAAAGGTTTTAAGAGTCCATGCGCCTTCAGCTTTTCGAATACCTTTGAAAGAGGCTTACCAAGGTTAGAAAATCGTCTGTTCTTAATGGCAGTGACTTCAGCAGTAGCAGGCATAGTCCCTGAATGTCCCCCAATATTTCTTATGTTCTGTCCATAAAACTTTCTGTTCTCGGCTTCCTCCTCCTCAATATCCATAACTGTCTCCCTCAGCTGTCGAAAATCAGTAATCATCGAAGTCATTCTCCTCAGTTTGCCATAAATAGAGGGCTTGGTGCCCTTGATGATCATTTTGATCTGGTCCTTTTCTGAGGGCCGGGTCTGCATCTTCAGAAGCTGTCTCCTCCAGCGGTCCACATATTCCTTGAAATTTTCCTCCGGCTTCTGCTTGATATTTTCTAAGTCACGGAGTGACAAGTCAATCTCCAGTGGAAACTGTAGAGGCGAACTGCTGAGGCTCCTTCTAGTACCGGGAAGGGATAGGGGTGAGCAAAACCGGTTCCGCATCGGAGTGACAAGTCAATCTCCAGTGGAAACTGTAGAGGCGAACTGCTGAGGCTCCTTCTAGTACCGGGAAGGGATAGGGGTGAGCAAAACCGGTTTCGGTTCCGGTTCCGCATGGAACCGGAACCTACCCGGAAAAATTCGGTTCTGCACTAAGTGGAACCGGAACCTACCCAATTAAACAGGGTACCCTATTATTCGGTTCCAATCTGGTTCCGGTCTGGTTTCGGTCCGATTCCGAATTACCCTATTTTAAAATATTTTAATGAAAACTACATTCCGATACGAGTCCGTAGGAAAAAACGGGGACCAAATGGTAAAAAAATTTTGGAAAAGGTTACAAGACCAAATGGTAAATTAACTACACTTGCTCTCTCGAGTATTCACTTATTTGGTCCTAATGATGATATTCTTACTTATATTTTAGAGTTGGGATAGTAATACTCTCTATTATTGTATCTCATGTAGGAGACTACTGGTTATTTCTTCTGTCTAGAGGATCGAGCTTTACTTTGTCGAAAATGTGATGTTGCCATCCACACAGCAAATACCTATGTCTCTGCTCATCAGCGATTTCTGCTGACTGGTGTCAAAGTAGGACTTGGATCAACATAACCATGTGTATCCACTACCATGAACAAGTCAGATTCAGATTGAGCTACAACTTAATATGTCATGAACAATTACAAAAAATTGTATGTAATGTATGAAGTTGATGTGAAACCGGTTCCATGGTCCGGTTCCGGTTCCGATCATTTTGGAACCGGAACCTACCCGGATAAAATCGGTTCCTTCATTTTTGGAACCGGAACCTACCCGATTACAACCGGTTCCGGTTCCAAACCCGGAAAACCGGTCCGGTTCCAACCGGTTCCGGGTAGACCCGAACCGTTGCTCACCCCTAGGAAGGGAGCGGTGTAAGGGTTTTTATTGCGGATATCCGGTAACGCAGTGGAAACTGTGGAAAATCAAATTTTTCGATTTCAAAACTTTTTCTCGGATTAATAAAATAAACTTATTTATTTTATTATCCAATAATCAAATTATGAAATAAAACACAATAAATCAAATTTATGTGAATTTACCGAATTACCCATAACCAAGCATTTTGTTTATTTTAATCCGAATTGTTCGAAACAATTTTGGATGATTCTAAATCATTACAAATATGAATTTAACATGTCCTACATATTGAAATACAAATTGCAACAAAAATTCCCAAAATTAATGCCAAGGCCGAGAGACTCATTAGGGAGATTAATGTGCATTTTGCACTTTCCATGTTCAAATACATCAAGGTAAAATCCAATCAACCTAATATTTTACATGCAACATATACACATCCAAATACAACATATAAGTGAAAAGCCCCAAATTTGGAAGTGGTCTTAAACGCTAATGTTTCAATTTCTACAAATTAGACAAATTAACAAAATTCAATACTTCAATCATGTTTCTTCCATCCAAATCAAGTCTCAACACAATGAAATAACTATAGATCAAATCTAGGTAATTTAAGAGTGGCTCAACAACTCTAGATTAGCAACAAGGTTATAAAACCATGAAAAGAATGTTTACTACAATATTAACAACATTCTTCCAACTACATACATGCATAACACATTCATCAACTTTCAACCATCAAAAGTATAAAGAATAAAGAATAGAAAAACTCAAGGACATCACAAGATGTTCCAATAACAAGAGGAATAATTTTCTCTCTAATAGTAAGTTGAAAATACTTACTTAAATCCAAGCTTTCTTTGATTTTTCCTTTTCTTTCTCTCTAGCTTCTTTTCTTTCTTTTAATGGAGTTTTGATAAAGTGTTGATGATGATAGACCCTAATCAAAAAACAAAACAATATATACCCACCAATTTGGCCTTGGCCGAATTTGGTATACACCAAATATCAAAATATCTAGTTTTTTGCTTTATTGAAAATCAACTTGCCAACTTGTTAAATAATGATCATTACACTTTAATGATATTTTCAACTTAGTCAACAATTGCAACTTTGTCATTAAAACAAATATCATAAGCTTAAGATATTTATATTTTAATTAATTTAATCATTTAACAATTAAACAATTAATTAATTAATTAAATACATATATTCATTTATGATATTAGTCAAATATCTTAATTTGTCAATTAATTAATGTGTATTTGAATTAATCAAGTATTAAATGCAAATACACAAAAATTAAGGAAATGACTATCGAGTCCCTTTACATGTATTTTGCGTTTAACCTTTAAACGACTTTATAAATAATCAATATTATTTATAATTGTTGCTCTAGTGCTCTACAAGTATATTTCATTAGTGAGACTCTTTAGATTCAGACATATCCGTCACGAAATCCAATTTCGTGTACATAATTTATCCACCCGTAAATTATGACGATCACGGATAAACTCGCTGAATCATACAGGTCGAGGTCATGACAAATGTATAATTCCTCCGTCACAGGTATCCGGATAAATCCCAGAGATATAGATGTAAACGTCAAATCTCTATAGGGATTATCCGGTCGACTATTCTATTAGCAATCTCAAAAAGAACATTTAGAACTAACTTCTAAATTGTACCACAGGCCCATGGATTTTATCTGATTGTTAATCATATGGACTACCTATGCTCTGATACACAGAACTGACGGATCCTATCTCGATACACACATGACACCCTGAGGATCTATCTACACCCAACGAACAGACGGAGGTCTGATCTAAATAAATCGGTGACGTGACTGACATCTAAGTGTAGAAGATGTCTTATGTGCCCACAGTGGCATCTCAAGTCTAAGAATCACAAGTGCTACTCAACCCGATAAGATTCTTATTGATGTTGGTGTACCATCCATTAAGAATCTTCGGTGAGTCGTTCAGTGTTTATCCGCTATAAACATCTACACGTCTATACTAGTCTCCAAGACTTATGGTTAATTGAGAAACCATTGGAATCATATATTTCAGTATACGACATGTATCAGTCTCAACGGGTTTACTATACTGACCAAATAGTGTAAACCTTGACCAGGAACTGTCTGAGAATGACAACGTCATAATACAATTCAATGTCAGTTGCGACTGTTTTGCAACTGCACCATGACTAGTCATTCTAAGGTCATTACGTCTTTACCATATTAAAGAGATATTATATTATAGAAACTGCATATATTATTCAAATAATAATGTTTTACAGAAGTATTCATAAAGAAATACAATCGGGAATTGGCGCTGTGACACAACCACCCCAACAAGCGTTTGCACTGGGGGTGGATGACCTCAGTGAGAAGGTCGAGAAGCCACTTCTCACTTGGTGTCGGCTTTCAATCAGCTAGCTGAAGCAGTGCCTCTTGAGAAGATCCCGAACTATAAGGACATTTCCCCCAAGGAAGTGATTTCCTGTATCTCCTTCCGAATTGCCGAGGTAGACTTTCTTTTAGCTTCCGACCCATATTTTTACTTGCTTTCTGACTTCTGTTCTTTATTTTTGCAGGATAACTATATGATGGCCCGAAATAAGGACTTTCTTATGAGTCTTCTATTGAGGGGGGCTAGGTGCAGAGGATCCAAAGCCAAATCACAGAGCGGGAGGCCGAGCTGGCCAAGAAATATGAGGAAAACCAAGCTCTTGCCCAGGCCGCGGCCGAGGCCCTCTCCTTGAACGAATCCCTCCGTAGTGCCTCTGCCTTGGTCAGGAAGAATGCGGAGGCTGCCAAAAAGGAGAAGGAGACCGCCCAAGAGGAAAACAAACGCATGTGGTAGTAGGTGTCGAGCGCTGAATCCAAGCTGAGGAAAATGACTGAAGAGAGAGATCGGGCTTGTGAAGAGCTGAAGAAAAAAAAAGCTCAGCTGGAGGATGAGCGGGAGCAGATCAGGCTCGAGGGGGTCGGCGACTATACCCAGATTATCCTGAGGGTGATGCCCGACATCGACATGGGCCCCATCCATGCGGCCATTATGTTATGCAAATGGGAGCTTTCAGAAGAGGAGTTTTGGAAATTGCTCGCCCCCTCCTCTGAGGAGATCCAGGACCTTGAGCCCCTTTCTGCCGTGCCGATGTCTCTGGTCCCTGAAGAGATCCAGCCTGAAGCAGTGCCTCTTGAGAAGATCTCGAACTATAAGGACATTTCCCCCGAGGAAGTGATTTCCCGTCTCTCCTTCCGAATTGCCGAGGTAGACTTTCTTCTTAGCTTCCGACCCATATTTTTACTTGTTTTCTGACTTATGTTCTTTATTTTTGCAGGATAACTATATGATGGCCCGGAATAAGGACTTGCTTATGAGTCTTCTATCTGAGGGGGGCTAGGTGCAGAGGATCCAAAGCCAAATCACAGAGCGGGGGGCCGAGCTGGCCAAGAAATATGAGGAAAACCAAGCTCTTGCCCAGGCCGCGGCCGAGGCCCTCTCCTTGAACGAATCCCTCCGTAGTGCCTCTGCCTTGGTCAGGAAGAATGCGGAGGCTACCAAAAAGGAGAAGGAGACCGCTCAAGAGGAAAACAAACGCATGTGGTAGTAGGTGTCGAGCGCTGAATCCAAGCTGAGGAAAATGACTGAAGCGAGAGATCGGGCTTGTGAAGAGCTGAAGAAAAAAAAAGCTCAGCTGGAGGATGAGCGGGAGCAGATCAGGCTCGAGGGGGTCGGCGACTATACCCAGATTATCCTGAGGGTGATGCCCGACATCGACATGGGCCCCATCCATGCGGCCATTATGTTATGCAAATGGGAGCTTTCAGAAGAGGAGTTTTGGAAATTGCTCGCCCCCTCCTCTGAGGAGATCCAGGACCTTGAGCCCCTTTCTGCCGTGCCGATGTCTCTGGTCCCTGAAGAGATCCAGCCTGAAGCAGTGCCTCTTGAGAAGATCTCGAACTATAAGGACATTTCCCCCGAGGAAGTGATTTCCCGTCTCTCCTTCCGAATTGCCGAGGTAGACTTTCTTCTTAGCTTCCGACCCATATTTTTACTTGTTTTCTGACTTATGTTCTTTATTTTTGCAGGATAACTATATGATGGCCCGAAATAAGGACTTTCTTATGAGTCTTCTATCTGAGGGGGCTAGGTGCAGAGGATCCAAAGCCAAATCACAGAGCGGGAGGCCGAGCTGGCCAAGAAATATGAGGAAAACCAAGCTCTTGCCCAGGCCGCGGCCGAGGCCCTCTCCTTGAACGAATCCCTCCGTAGTGCCTCTGCCTTGGTTAGGAAGAATGCGGAGGCTGCCAAAAAGGAGAAGGAGACCGCCCAAGAGGAAAACAAACGCATGTGGTAGTAGGTGTCGAGCGCTGAATCCAAGCTGAGGAAAATGACTGAAGAGAGAGATCGGGCTTGTGAAGAGCTGAAGAAAAAAAAAAGCTCAGCTGGAGGATGAGCGGGAGCAGATCAGGCTCGAGGGGGTCGGCGACTATACCCAGATTATCCTGAGGGTGATGCCCGACATCGACATGGGCCCCATCCATGCGGCCATTATGTTATGCAAATGGGAGCTTTCAGAAGAGGAGTTTTGGAAATTGCTCGCCCCCTCCTCTGAGGAGATCCAGGACCTTGAGCCCCTTTCTGCCGTGCCGATGTCTCTGGTCCCTGAAGAGATCCAGCCTGAAGCTCCTGCCTCTGAAAAGCCTGTGGCCGAAACTGAAGAAGCCCCACCTGCCTCACAAGCTGAAACCGAGGTGCCTCATGTCGAGCCCTCCAATGACATCCAGCCATCCGGACCTGCACAAAAAGAAACAGCTGCCCCTGCGCGGATAAAAAATGATCATCCTCTATAAATAAATCTAACTTCTCTTTATATACTCAGGGAATACAACACCGTTCTCTTGCTCTCGTGATGTTTCCCGTGCGGTCTCCAACTGAATGACGGGCTCTCTGCCCCAAGACTGTCGTCGCCGAAAGCAAGTCTGCCGCCCGACGGCCTGTCACATTTCTTCAGGCGATTTTTGGTCACTAGTGCCCTGTAAGTTTAGAAGTTGCATAGTCTAAATGTGTGCATCACATATTCTCATTCAATGAATATATGATACTGTGTTTTCTTGGCCATCCCAGGTGCTAATTTTTGTTACAAATGTATGATACTGTGTTTTCTTTGGTTTTTGCAGATTGATGTGCTTGAGGAAGAGAAAATTCTTCCATTAGGGAAGCAAATCAGTGCTGTTGGTATTTGCAGTTTCAACAATGGAATTCAAGTCATGCAAGGATCTACTCTACTTTCTGTAAGAGTATTTCTTGAAGCATAATTTCTGTCTTGGTGTGTCCTTTGAAATGCAAAAATTCCTGCATTTGAATAATTTTAAATGTCTGTACTGTTGTATCTAAAGACAGTTTAAGACTTTGATGGGTTTCCAAAAGGTTATTAGCCAGTCAGGAGTTGTAATTAGTTAGATCAGCTATAGTGGATTAACTAGTGTTTGGTATTTTGCAGAAAGGAGATGTCATCACTAAGGATCAGATGGTGGTAGATCTTGCTTACAGGACTAAAATACTTTTTTGGAGTGGTATTGTGCTTGGTTCACTGTCAATTGGTGTCCTTGGCTATGCTATTGTCAGGTACATTTGTTTTAACACAAAAGAGCTCTTTTACGGTCTCTCTTCCATCACTTATTGCAAATACTTTATTTGAATTGGACAGAATTGAATTCACTCTCCGCAGAGCTTACATTGACTCTTTGCTAATTTAGTTTCGAAATCAAATTTCTGTCCAGGAACTGGAATAGATGGAAAGAATGCAGGCAACAAAGACGGTCACAGAAACCAACCGAAGCTCCTAGCAGTGATGCTGACTCTCAGATAGGTGCAGATGAAGAAGCAACTGCATATATTCCAGATGGGCAGCTATGTGTAATCTGCTTGATGAGGCGGAGGACCTCTGCATTTGATCCATGAGGGCATCTAGTTTGTTGTCATCGATGTGCCATATCCGTTGAACCTGAAGTTTCACCGAAGTGTCCTGTTTGTCGTGCGACAATCGGGGAATTCGATGCGGATATATTTTTCTTGAGCATTGGTTTTGTGTTCATCATTGGGGAACTTACTTAAATCAAAGATGCATACATGGATTAGAGTCATTGGGTAATTTTTGTGAATACATCTACATGATTTTATTTTGGAAATCTGTGAAATTCATACATTTATAGCTTTATCCTTTTCATAACTTCAAATACAGGGGAAAATAATTAACAGAAAGCAGTAACTGATATTCTCTAACTGACTTCTACTTTCACATCCAACTTCCACAATGAACAAAAGGAAACAGGCTGCCCTTTCCACCATAACCCAATACACCCATCTTTATCCTCAACTCTCATCTCCCAGTTACTATCATACTTCCTTAACAAAGCTTTGCCTCCATCAATGGCATCCTCTCCGAAAACTTCTCCAACAAACCCAACTCCTCTCATTTTCTCGCACCATTTGTCTTTCCCTTCATTCATCTCTGCTCTGTTTGTCAATGCCTTCGCCGCCTCTCCTTCCATTACCCTTCTTTCTTCACTCTCCCGGCCTTTGAATGCTGTGCTTGTTGAGTCCAAAAACCTCCATAAGTACTCTACTCGCCTGGCAAAACCGGTTGCAAAGTCCCCACAGTTGCTGCAGCTGCAGTCCATGTTGTTCTCGCTAAGTATCACTCCTTTCGGTTCCAAACTTCTCAACACCCTTAAAAATTCCGTTCTCTCATCTGGGGTGTCATGGTTCAAGTGATGCAGTCTAAATTGTGCGCAAACTATTAAAGTTTCTTCAGAAGAAGTGCTAATGATGTGCGCATTTAGCTTCTGTAAAGGGTAGTTTTCATCTAGTCGATTGATTTGTAGATTTATGTTCAGAGACTTGGCAAAAACTAGAAGTTGCAAGGAATAATTGTCACCTTGGGGACCGATTGAAAATGGGGTCTCTGTGTTTTGATCATTTTCAGCAGTTGGAGCAATGATTGTGAGGCGAACTAGAGGAGGAGGGCCGCCTGATCTTCGAGTCAAGGCCTCAAGTAGCGTAGGCCATTGCACTCCATGAGAGACCCCGATGTCAAGAATGTGAAGATTCCTCCCCTGATTGTGTTGATCTTGAGCAAGAATTTGGAGGATGGAAGAGTTTGCAATGTTGTTTGGAAAAGCAAACCAAGGGCTCTTTTCATAGAAATCGAGCAAAGATTTTTGGAAGAATCTTGGTTCTGTAGAAGAAAAAGTTAAAGGCCCTGTTGAGGTAGATGTAGTAGATGAAGATGATGAAGAGGATGATAGGTGATGAGTCAAGGCTCGGAGCCCGTGAGCCGCTAGCCTGTGGTTGGCATCTCCGGTTGGTGTGGCTAGCTCATGTAGGACATACAATAGGTGCTGCACACGTGTCAGGTTTCCAGCTGTGACGGCTGCCGCACAAGGATTCAGCAACTGCTCTGCCCATCTTCCTTCCTTGTTATTACCGTTATTGCTGTTATTTCCTGTAGACTTGTTGTGTTTTTCTTGTTACCACCACCAACTGACCTTTTAACCGTCACCACCCCTTCTTCATTCCCCTCTTCATTATTTCCATTGATCCGACGCCCCTGATTCTTCCTCTGATGATGATTTTGAGATGATCTTTGAAGAGGGTCATCAGCGTTTCTCCGTTTTTTCGATGAATCAGACGGTGCTGGATGACTAGGAACTGTAGAATCACTAGGAGTTACAGTAGCTGTACTTATTATATTTGTAGTAGCGTTTGTGTTATTGAGAGTAACAGCAGCAGCACTACTAGTACTGTTGCTAATGAGCTGTTGCTGTTCTTGAGCTATTATATCTTGACCTTGATTCCACCATTGATAGGCATCGATCTCGTTGGCGTTGTACGGATCATCCAAGAACGATGGAAGGAAAGACACCGAATCTTCTAACCAATCTAGTATGTGATCCGAAGTGGGGTTTGGTTCTGGTTCTTCAAAGGTCATTTTTGTTCTTGGGAAGAAGGAGCCAGCTGAATTTGGTATCAAAAGTGTTTGATAATTGACCAAAAGAGGATGATGAGGTTGCATGGATCATTGAGCGACTTAAAATAATGTTAAGAGGGGGCAGTTTTTGAGGAACGGGACAATGCAGAGAATATTGTAAGTGCTTATTTGGCGGATGTGATGTATTTTATTGAGGGATTTATTGAGAATAGACTTTTGTCTCTTGCTTGTTTTGGTCATTAAATTATCCATTTGTATGTCACGGTGGTTGTGTTGTCAAGATTCAAGAGACGGCAAACTCTTTTTTTTTTCTTTCTGCTAACAAATAAAATACTCTTTCCCAAAAAAACAAATAAAATACAAAAAAAGTCTCCCTAATTTTTTAATCCTTGAAAACTTCGTCCTCAAACCACTATTTTCAGGCTTAAGCAGAGCAGATAAAACCCCCAGTTGTCCCAGACTCTTACAAAAAACGCACTCTCTGAATTCTAATTCAGAACCTCAATGAGAGATTCTGAACCCTACACCACCAAGCAACGCTCATTGAGGACAAAGTCTTTCTATTTATACCATGTGCATACAATGAATTTTATAATTTTTAATGGTTTAATTTATAAATTAAGAGGGTACTTTTATTTTTTACTTAATATTAACAGTTGAACCAAAATATATTAAGAAATCATACAAGAGGCTCACCGATGGTGATTAAATAAAAATAAAACATGGATAAACTTATCATCAAAATAACGTTATCATGTTTGATTTTCTTTAGCATTTCTCCAAGTATGATGGGCAAAAAAGTCCAGGCCAATCTAGCCCAATCCGGTCCAATCCGGACTTGTTGAGCTTCAATCTTATAATTTTTTGAAAAAATCTGAATCTGAATTTTAAAAATAAAGCACATCCATATGGGGGCTAAACTCAGATTTTCTATAAAACGCTATACTCCTTTATTTTATTTTAATCAATTAATCATTGTCATTTTATAAGATTCATTTGGTTCGTATGCTGGATGGTATGCTCACAAGATTGGCTCTCTGTGACAACTCCGAACTCGAATCCTTGCTCTCGAAGCTTCTCCCTCTCATTTTATCGTCTCTTGCAAGCGACAAGCCAAACAAGTCCTGGTACTTGAATATCCTGACTATTTTTTGAGAAACAAAGAAGAAAAAAGGGGTTTTGCATTTAACACACAAAGTTTATGTTGATCTTATATTCTTATTGGTGCTTTACTCATTTGGATTTATGGATTTTAAGTCAAAAAGTTCAATTTTGACGACTGGGTTTTGATTAGCGGACTAGGGTACTGTAGGGTATATGCTAAGAAGAATTTCATGTGCATGTGTTCTTTTGCAATACGTTTACATATGAATTTTTCAAGACTATAAGCTAATTTCAAAAAAAAAAATACTACTTATGAAAATTTGACTTGGGATGCTGCTCCGCTATGCATTACTATGTAAAAATCATTAGCTATTTATGTCTTGCTTTGAAAAAGTTCATGTAAATCGAATGTGACAATCACTCATACCTAATGGAAAATACAGTTAATAAGACTATTAACTGTAATGTAAAATAAAATGAATGATGTTTTAAAAAGGGACAAAAGATGCTTGAATTTGAAGATTTTCAAATTAAATGGCTTTTAGCAAAAGCATATTGAGCATAGCTAAATCCTTTTAGTAGTGAGTTTCAAATTCCTCCCATGATTTTTTTATACATAAAATTGTAATAAGTATATACATGATACATGATTCATAAAGTGACTAATGATTGTTATTCTTGACCCAAGATTCAAGATATTGATGATTGATTTCTATTTTCAAAGATTTATGGTGTTGGTATTGTTACACAGAGTGTGTAATATTTGTGATAAAATATTTACTTATTACAAGGGTAAGTATATTGTTGTTACTTGTGAGAGGTGAGGTTGTTAGTGGATCTTCTTCAACTATTGTTCATTCTCATCAAACTCAAAGTCGAAGTGTTTTTTTGGATTTTTCCTAGTTTGATTCATTTGCAAGACAAAATACACAATCTAAAATATTTAAGTATGACCTTGAGAGGTACTTAAAAGAGCCTCTAGTTGAAAGAACGGCAGACTTTAACTTGGTGGAAGATGAACAAAAGCAAATATCATATTTTGGCTAAGACTGCTAAAGATATTTTAGCCATACCTGTGACGATTGTTGCCTCAAAGTCAGCTTTTAGTACCATGGTAAATGCTTGAGTCCACATCGTAACAGACTTCATCCTGACACATTGGAAGTGATCATGTGCACTCAATATTGGTTATATACTGCTGATCGAGGTATAAAAATATTTTTTAAAATTTTTATAAATATTTCATTTTTATTTTTTAATACTTTGTTTTTTATTAGGTGGAATTCATGAAGAAGAAATTTTTACTAGAGAGGAATTGTAGGGCGAAGACGAAGGCAGTATAATTTATTTCTTATAAATTATGAGTTATGAAATTTATTTTTATTAGTTTTGTAGTATTTTTATTAATTTAAAATTTGAAAGTGTCTAATTGTTGAATGATGAAAAATAAATATATCAAAATTTAAAATTTAAAATTATTGTATTGTAGGTAATATAATTAATTATTTGAAGATCTTTAGATTTGGGCTAAGTCCAGTCTAGCCCAAACCCATATGAGCTTAAATCCAGTTCAGTTCAAGTCAAAATAGACTTGAGTTTTTTAAGACTCGGACGTAAAAGAAATTTGGGCTTGGACTTAGATTTAACAAAATCCAGTCCAATCCATCTAAATATCGGCCCAATCTCCAAGTCACCAAAAGGAACTATTTCAAACCTTTTCTTTATTTTCCTTCTTCTTTTTCAAATCTTTCATCTAAAGTAAAGATGAAATGGACGTGCAGACCCCAACTTTTAGGAAAGCGTCCTTCAAATCTTTCGTCTTTGGGTGGCCTTGACTTCGCCGGTGGAGTTTTGTTTAAAGCAATTCAGGTGAAATTTCATCTAAGCAAAACCATGTGTTCTGTTTCTTCTTCTTCTTCTTCAATTGAACCAATTCTTTTCGTTGCTAGCCTCTCCTTATATGAATTTTAATTTTCGTAATAGTTGCTACAAAATTGCTGATATTCTTAGGAATCTCACTTCACGTTACTGGAATTCAGGTGTGGCTCAAGTTTTTTCGAGGTATTAAGCAAAATAATTTATTGAAGCCTTATTAAATTTATTTTTCTAATTAAATATATTCTCATGTAATTTTTTTTTATAGATATTTTTAATAATTAAACTATAGACTTTTGTTAAAAGAGAACCAACATTG
The DNA here is from genome assembly GCA_019454045.1 of Zanthoxylum bungeanum. Classification (NCBI taxonomy): domain Eukaryota; kingdom Viridiplantae; phylum Streptophyta; class Magnoliopsida; order Sapindales; family Rutaceae; genus Zanthoxylum; species Zanthoxylum bungeanum. The sequence continues at coordinate 424,005 of SKCR01026025.1, read as the reverse complement.
AAAATATAAAATAATAATAATAACTTATAAAAGAGGAATAATAAAAATTAATTAAAAATTTTATATAATGATAAGATTTGAAAAAATGATGTTGTGATGGCAACGATATATATTTATTTATGTATTTTTTTAGAAAAAAAAAATATAAATAGGGAAACAATATGAAAAATAATGAGAGAATCAGATAAGTCCAGTTAAAGATATTTTTGGAAGAAAAAATATCAAATTATTTTTTTTAGAAATTAATAAAGATTCAGGTAATTGTTTATTAAAATATAATAATTTAATAATTTGTATAGGTGCGCAAATTTTGTCATACCATAAAGGACATGTATCGACGATATAAATGAATCTTTATCGGCAAGCTACTGCAAGTGGACCTGCTACAGGTAGAGATTGGTTTAATGTCACCACACAGCTGCGCTACTAGACAAGAGGACATGAAACACCTTTCAGCATACAGACGTCCAGTCACTCTGGAGTCAATCAACTCCAGAGGGACAAGAAATAATTCTGGAATGGATATTTATTATTTTGGAGAGGAGAATCCTCCTGGGTGTATCTACCTCAGAGAAAGTATCACATTGGAATCTAGAGGACTGCATCATCGAGTCCGCTCCGATCTCCATGTCAATATTTAATTCTTCACGAGATAGTAGACTTTAATGAAAATCCACTTACTTTGACACAAAAATATAATTTAACATGCATAATTACAAGTGTGAATACACTTAATCCGATATTTGAGCAAGTTATATGTCATGTGCACATCATGCAAGTGGACAAGTATCAACTGAGGGATAATACCTCAACAATACTATTCACCCTATGAATATCATAAATCTCGTAGGAGTAAAGGGGTATTTTTGGACAAAGTAATATCATTAATTACAAGCACTAATTATTTATTGCAAATCATTGAGAATTAAAAGGAGGATGATTCTAACCAAGGAAATGTCATTCACACTTGCAGGATCAATCATTCACTCGACATGAGGGAGAATCACTCATATTGCAATTGGCACCCGGATTCTCGTACTAGACCCAGTTACAACAGGTAAATCCCAAGACTCTTTTTCTATTTCACTTTTAATTTTACTCTCACCACCTTCATTAATGGCGCCGTCTGTGGGGAGGACAAATTTAATTATGTTCTCCCAAAAAAAATATATAATGAGATGGTGACAGCATGCATCATAGACTGTCGAAAATGGAGAAGGAACACTAAATGCTTAAATGAACATTAACTTGTATATGTTCTTGTATAAATTGTTGGAAATTCCTATAATATTCGGGGGTATTTTTGTCCTTTTGGCTTTAAGGGGTGCAAGGGAAGGACACAATCCTTAGGAGGGTTGTATCCCACCCCAAGGGGTGCCCTATTGGCACCCCTCCATGCCTTATATAAGAAGGCTTTTATTCCAAATGGAGGGAGAGGAAAAATACAACCATTTTTCAGAGATTAAAAAGAGGCACTGTTGTTTTCTTTGTTTTGAGAGAGATCCACCATTTTATCCTAGTTCAAACACTTGTTAAGGAGTGCACCTTGAACAAGAAGAATCCAAGTAATCCTGGGAGAACGTTGGCAAAACGAATCCGTAAAACACCTGTGACGGAGCCAATAAGTTCTTAAGGACAGAGATTATCTCGACTTGGACAATTTAATCAGGTTTTTCTGGTTCTTGTTGGTTTAGGGTTTAATAGCATCTAGATTATTTTTCTGGTGTTGATTGTTTGTTTGCATGTTATATTACTGTTTAATGACACCTAATTTTAACAACAATCTTAAGAACTTATTGATATCGTGTTATTAGATAGTAATTTGCATGTTAGGGTTTGAATATTTTCTGGAAAATACGAACTGTGCATGAAAAACCCGTAGGGCGTTCGAACGCCCGACGCACGCGAAGGCATAAATTGAAAATTTGTAAGAACGTTCGAACGCGTCTTCAAACGCACCTCGAACGCAAGCCTTCTGCCTTATAACGTTCGAACGCGTCCTAAACGCAACTCGAACGCAAACTCTCTGGAATCATTTCGTTCGAACGCGTTCACGAACGCTATACGAACGTGAACTCTCTAGAATCATTCCGTTCGAACGCGTTATCAAACGCTACTCGAACGTGAACTCTCTTGAAACACATCGTTCGAACGCGTTATCAAACGCAACACGAACGCACACACACTGGACAGTCTCGTTCGAACGTAGATACGAACGCGACACTAACGAAATAGTCCTGTAATTCTTAGAAACTGCAATCTTAAATAATATTAACTTGGTTAGTCATATACGTTAACACATTAATCTTGGTAGTATAGATTTAAGTTATTATTAGGTTGTTCAATTATCACAAGCATACACATAGTGATAAAGTTGAAATTTGTTTGGTTGTTGCATAATTGGTTGAGAATTTAAAGTGTAATAATACACAAGTAATTCCATCCAATCTTGATTGACATATATATATATATCTACATTTATCGTATATCACTTGAACAAGATCATTCGTTGATCGCTGTGCAATTTGTCTTTCGTAGACTAATTGACCCTGTTGATTTTCCAGTTACATATGGCTAGCGGAAATATCACGGTACCGGTCTCTCATGGAGAAAAACCGGAGAAATTTGGTGGGGCAAATTTCAAACAATGGCAGAGCAAGATGTTGTTCTACCTGACAACTCTCCAGTTGGTAAAATTCCTCAAAGATCCTCCTCGGGTCCTGTGGAGGGTGAATCCGAATTGGCCAAGGAAGAGAGCGAGAACAAACTTGGATGTCTGGAGACTTCTTGTGCAAGAACTCCCTTTGGGTGGTCTTGACAATACCCTGTACAATGTGTACTAAGGCATGACTTCTGCGAAGATTCTCTGGGAATCTCTCGAGAAGAAGTATAAAACTGAAGATGCCGGACAAAAGAAATTTGTCGTGGGTAGGTTCCTGGACTACAAAATGGTAGATTCAAGGACGGTGATGTCTTAGTTGGGTGAACTGCAATTAATCATTCATGAAATACTGGATGAAGGAATGAAACTTTGTGAGACGTTTCAAGTTGCCGCCATAATTGAAAAGTTGCCTCCATCATGGAAGGACTTCAGGAGCTATCTGAAACACAAAAAGAAGCAGATGTGCCTTGAAGACCTCAGTGTTCGATTAAGAATCGAGGAGGACAACAGGATGTCCGAGAAGGCCAGCTACAAGACTCTGGAGTCTAAGGCCAACATCATTGAAGGTGTAAAGGGTAGCAAGAAAGAACAAAAAGAGAAAGAACAGTGGAGCTGACTCTGGGAACAAGAAGTTCAAGGGAAAATGCTACAACTGTGGAAAGAGCGGTCATATGTCAAAGGACTGCAGAAACAAGAAGTCTCAGGACAAGGGCAAGAAAAAGAAAAATGAGGCCCATGTCACTGAAGGCGAGCAGCTGACTGATGATATCTCAGAGATGGAACTATCAGCAGTGGTAACTGAAGCCAACATAGTTGGGAATCCGAGAGAATGGTGGGTAGACACTGGGGCTACTCGTCACATCTGTGCAGACAGTAAGATGTTTTCCATGTACCAGAAGGTCGATGGCGGCGATCATCTAACAATGGGAAACTCGTCTACCTCTCAGGTGGTTAGACAAGGCACAGTGGTTCTGAAGATGACATCCGGAAAGGAGCTAACATTGAAAAATGTACTGCACGTTCCAGATATTCGGAAGAACTTGGTCTCGGGCTCTCTTCTTAGTAAGGCTGGTTTTAAGCTTGTATTTGTTTCTGATAAGTTTGTAATGACAAAGAATGATATGTATGTAGGAAAAGGTTACCTGACTGAGGGCCTTTTTAAGCTAAATGTAATGACTGTTAACCGTGCTATTAATAAAGCTAGTTCGTCTGCTTATATTGTGTCACAAAATGTATGGCATGGGAGGTTAGGACATGTTAATTATGATACTATGCGTAAATTAATTAACATAGACCTTATACCTAAATTTGCAATTGATGGCCAACATAAGTGTGAAGCATGTGTTGAAGCAAAAATGCATCGAACATCATTTCATTCTATAGAACGTAGTTCTGAACGCTGGCTGGAACTTGTACATACCGATGTATGTGACATGAATATTGTGCAAACAAGACGGGCGGTAAAAAGTACTTTGTCACTTTTATCGATGACAGCACAAGATTCTGTATGTGTACTTGCTGAGAAGCAAAGCTGAAGCAATTGAAAGCTTTGTACACTATAAGAACGAAGTTGAAAACCAACTTGGCAAGAAAATCAAAAGAATCAGGAGTGATAGGAGGCGGTGAATACGTTTCACCATTCGGTGAATATTGTTCTGTGCACGGAATTATTCACGAAACCACTGCTCCTTATTCTCCTCAACAGAACGGAATTGCAGAACGCAAAAAACCGAACGTTGAAGGAAATGATGAACGCCATGTTGACAAGTTCGGGACTACCCCAGAACTTGTGGGGGGAAGCTTTGCTTTCCGCGAACTACGTTCTTAACAAACTTCCTCACAGAAGGTTGGACAAGACACCATATGAGTTGTGGAAAGGTTTCGTACCTTCCTACAAATACCTCAAAGTGTGGGGGTGTCTTGCCAAAGTAATGGTTCCTAAACCTAAGAAGGTTAAAATAGGACCAAAAACTGTTGACTGTATATTCATTGGATATGCTCGCAACAGTAGTGCGTATCGATTCTTGGTACACAAGTCGGAGATTCCTGACATCAATCCGGAAATGATAATTGAGTCAAGGAATGCGACATTTTTTGAAGAGACGTTTCCTTGTAAGGAAAGACAGCGCACAGTGTCTCAAAAGAACGGCTGACGCTGTCAAGGATAGTGATCAGGTTGACCTAGAATCAGAGATAAACGTGTTAATACTGAGACAATCGAGCCTAGACGTAGCAAAAGAGCTAGAACGTCTAAGTCGTTTGGTCCCGATTTTCTGACATACCTGTTAGAAAATGAGCCTCAAAGCTATAAAGAAACTATGTCTTCTCCTGAGGCACCTCTTTGGAAAGAGGCGATAAATAGTGAGATTGATTCAATCCTACAGAACCATACTTGGGAGTTGGTTGATCTTCCACCAGGTTGTAAGCCATTGGGCTACAAATGGATATTCAAAAGGAAGATGAAAACAGATGGATCAATAGATAAGTACAAGGCAAGACTTGTCATAAAAGGTTATAGACAAAAGGAAGGCCTTGATTACTTTGACACCTATTCACCAGTGACTCGTATCACATCGATAAGAATGCTCATAGCCATAGCAGCTATATTTGGTCTTAAAATACATCAAATGGATGTAAAGACGGCATTCTTGATGGTGAATTGGATGAAGAAATTTACATGGAACAACCAGAAGGGTTTTGTGTTCCTGGACAAGAACAGAAGGTGTGCAAACTTGTAAAATCCTTGTATGGATTAAAACAAGCACCGAAACAATGGCATGAGAAATTTGACAAAGAAATGTTGTCAAATGGGTTCAAAACCAATGAGTGTGATAAGTGTGTGTACACTAATCAACTCAAAAATGGATATGTCATTGTGTGTCTCTATGTAGACGATATGCTGATAATTGGTAGTAATCATGAAATGATTCAGTCTACCAAAAACGTGTTATCCATGAGATTTGATATGAAAGATATGGGGATAGCTGATGTGATCCTAGGGATTAAGATTTCTAGGACATCAGACGGATATATATTATCACAGACTCATTATATTGAGAATATACTCGATAAATATATCAGAGGGGATCTTAATGTAGCTAGAACCCCAGTAGACCTAACTCTTAATTTATCAAGGAATACTGGTTCAAGCATATCGCAATTAGAGTATTCGAGAATCATCGGAAGTCTGATGTATCTCACGAATTGCACGCGACCTGATATCGCTCAAGCTGTGAATCGGCTTAGCAGATATACGAGCAATCCAGGACACAACCACTGGAAAGCCATAGTAAGAGTTTTGAGGTATCTGCGAGAAACTTCAAAATAGGGGCTACATTACGAGAGATATCCTGCTGTACTAAAGGGTTACAGCGATGCTAACTGGATATCTGATACGGTGGATTCCAAATCCACGAGTGGATTTGTTTTCACACTTGGTAATGCAGCCGTGTCATGGAAATCCTCGAGGCAAACGTGTATTGCCGGTCTACTATGGAATCAGAATTCATAGCGTTAGACAAAACAGCGGAAGAAGCAGAATGGCTTAGAAACTTCCTGGAGGATATTCCTAGTTGGCCCAAACCGGTGCCAGCGATTAGCATACATTGTGATAGCCAATCGGCAATTGGGAGAGCCCATAATACAATGTATAATGGTAAGTCTCGACACATACGTCGGAGACATAATACCATACGTCAACTGCTCTCAAGTGGCATAATAACGATCGATTATGTCAGGTCGAAGGAAAACCTAGCGGATCCACTAACTAAAGGTTTACCTCGAGAGCAAGTTGAGAAGTCATCGAGGGGAATGGGCTTGAAGCCTATAATCTAAGAATTGTCACTGTGGAAACCCAACCTAGTTGACTGGAGATCCCAAGATCTAGGTTCAAAAGGGACAACAGAAACTTTGTGCAATTCAAAACAAGCACTGAAGAGTTTCGTACTCTTTCCCATTCCGATAATGACGCTGAGTGCTGTCTGTCATTGGTTAGGATAAGCTAAGGCTTTTAATGATCACTATATTAGGAGATGAGTCCTAATGGGGGTAAAGACAGATTACCTCTTCATAGCAGATCACCTATTTCAAGTAAGAAGTGAGGCCGCTTCCATGTGAATCTTTAAAGGCGGGTTACCCTAAAGTACTTGATGAATCCAGGACCGTTGTTCAGGGCCAAAATGAACACAACCGTAGAACGAGAAAATGGTCGAATTAAAGCTGTGTGTTGGCAATTGTCTTGGTTTACACCAACGGCAGAACAGTTCAAGACTATGGGTCACTGGTTTGCCAAGTAAATCCGATTGTCACTCACTAGGAAAAGTTCAAGGCGAAAGCTACCTATTTCGATACAGCTTTAGCTCACGGTATCTCTCTCAAGTGTCATCTTGAATATTATAAGAATTGTGGGGGATTGTTGGAAATTCCTATAATATTCGGGGGTATTTTTATCCTTTTGGCTTTAAGAGGTGCAAGGGAAGGACACAATCCTTAGGAGGGTTGTATCCCACCCCAAGGGGTGCCCTATTGGCACCCCTCCATGCCTTATATAAGAAGGCTTTTATTCCAAATGGAGGGAGAGGAAAAATACAACCATTTTTCAGAGATTAAAAAGAGGCACTGTTGTTTTCTTTGTTTTGAGAGAGATCCACCATTTTATCCTAGTTCAAACACTTGTTAAGGAGTGCACCTTGAACAAGAAGAATCCAAGTAATCCTGGGAGAACGTTGGCAAAACGAATCCGTAAAGCACCTGTGACGGAGCCAATAAGTTCTTAAGGACAGAGATTATCTCGACTTGGACAATTTAATCAGGTTTTTATGGTTCTTGTTGGTTTAGGGTTTAATAGCATCTAGATTTATTTTCTGGTGTTGATTTGTTTGTTTGCATGTTATATTACTGTTTAATGACACCTAATTTTAACAACATAAAATACTTGCATGCATGACCATCGAGAGGAGGGCTGATGACCTTCTTCTCCCACATCCGAATCAAGTTAGATAGAATTCTGATTCGGTCATCCAAAACGACTGAGGTAGATGCATCACCATCGAGATTCACCTTGGACCATCACAGAGGAAAATAACAAGCTTCATCAAATTCTCGGGGAATGAACTTTTTCCTCAGACGATGATTCCGAAATAAATATAGGAAAGAAATAATTGAATAAGTGAAATCGGCCGGAAGAAATCAGTCTGTAGCTTGGAGATCACCTGACTATAACTATCCTCTGCGACCTTCCTTGCAGCTGCATCAGAAGCTAGCGCAGATCAGATAGAGGCAAGTTCATCCATAAGGCTCCTAACTCTGGTCGATAATCCACAAGGCTCTTTAGGATGAACTATTGTTCTTGGATAGATAACCCCTCCATTGATTTCTGATTTTTCGGAGGGCAATAAGCTTTCTGTCATGATCTGATATAGTCTAAAAAATATCCTGGATAGCCTACAAAACAAAAGAAAAATATTAAGAATATGTAAATTCAAGCTGCACTGACTTGAGGAGAATGCGGGATACTTACTGTTGGAAATTCTTCCAAATATTCATTAAGGGTAAATCTGTCCTTTGGTATCATTGGGTGCTTGTGAGGGGTATAACCCTTTGGGGGGTTGCACCCCAACCCAAAGGGTGCCCTATTGGCACCCTTCCATGCCTTATATAAGAAGGCTTGATATCCAAAATAAGTACACAGAAGAAATATCCGAATTTTACAAAGAGACATTGGTTTTTATTCTTGTTTTTTTTAGAGAGAGTATCACCATCTTCCTAGTTCATAAACTTGTGAAGGAGTGCTCCTTGTACAAGTAGCATCCAAGTTATCCTGGGAGAACATTGGCAATACGAAACCGTAGAGCACCTGTGACGGGCCAATAAGTTCTTAAGGACAGAGATCATCTCGACTTGGACAACTCTGTAATTTCCATTTTCTGGTTTGCTTTTAAAGGTTTCTGGTTTTAGGGTTTCAGGCATCTAGATCTACTTTTGTTGTTTAATTTGTTTGTTTGCAAGTTGTATTACTGTTTGATGACACTAAATTGCTCACAATCTTAAGAACTTAATGCTCTAGTGTTATTAGATAGTAATTCGAATGTTAGGGTTTATATATTTTCTGAAAAATACGAACTGTGCATGTAAACCCGTAGGGCGTTCGAACGCCCGACGCACGCGAATGCATAAATCTGAAAATTCGTAAGAACGTTCGAACGCGTCTTCAAACGCAACTCGAACGCAAGCCTTCTGCCTTAGAACGTTCGAACGGGTCCTGAACGCTATACGAACGTGAACTCTCTGGAATCATTCAGTTCGAACGCGTTCTCGAACGCTACATGAACGTGAACTCTCTGGAATCATTCCGTTCGAACTCGTTATCGAACGCAACACGAACGTGAAGTCTCTGGAAACACTTCGTTCGAACGCGTTATCAAACGCAACACGAACGCACACACACTGGACAATCTCGTTCGAACGTAGATACGAACGTGACACTAACGATTTTGTCCTGGAATTATCATAAAAGAAAACTTTAATTAATTTTAACTTGGTTAGTCATATACTGTAAACACATTAATCTTGGTAGTATATATTTAAGTTATTATTAAATTGTTCAATTATCACAAGCATTCACATAGTGATAGAGTTGAAATTGATTGGTTATTGCATAATTTTGGTTGAGAATTTAAAGTGTAATTTTACACAAGTAATTCCATCCAATCTTGTTTGACACATACACATATATCTACACTTATCGTATATGTTTGTGACATTGAAAAAGTGAAATACTGAGTCTGAATTGCTAAGAGGTTCTATTGAGAAAGTAGTTAAATGATATTCCTTTATTTACTTTTCATAAGAAATCTTGGTGGAAATTCAAGGACTTGTGTTTATTGGTACTACTGTCCAATAGAACAACAAGTGGATATGTGGTATATCACTTGAGACAAGATCATTTGTTGGTCGTTGTACAATTTGTCTTTTGTAGACTTATTGAACCCTGTTTGTTTCCAGTTACATGTGGTTAGCGGAAACATCACAGTACCGGTCTCTCATGGAGAAAAACTGGAGAAGTTTGGTGGGGCAAACTTCAAACAGTGGCAGAGCAAAATGTTGTTCTACCTGACAACTCTCCAGTTGGCTAAATTCCTCTAGGATCCTCCAGGTCCTGTGGAGGGTGAATCCGAATTGGCCAAGTGAGACGTTTCAAGTTGCCACCATAATTGAAAAGTTGCCTCCATCATGGTAGGACTTCAGGAGCTATCTGCAACACAGAAAGAAGCAGATGAGCCTTGAAGACCTTGGAGTTCGATTGAGAATCGAACAGGACAACATGATGTCCGAGAAGGCCAGCTACAAGACTATGGAGTCTAAGGCCAACATCTTTGAGGATGTAAAGGGTAGCAAGAAAAGAAAGAACAGTGAAGCTGATTCTTCCCAAGCGAACAAGAAGTTCAATGGGAAGTGCTACAACTGTGTGAAACGAGCGGTCATATGACAAAGGACTGCAGAAACAAGATATCTCAGGACAATGGCAGGAAAAATGAGGCCTATGTCGCTGAAGATGAGCAGTTAACTGATGAGATTTCATAAATGAATCTCTCAGCAGTGGTAACTGAAGCCAACTTGGTTGGGAATCCGAGAGAATGATGGGTATACACTAGGGCTACTCGTCATATCTGTGCTGATAGCAAGATGTTTTCCTCGTATCAGAAAGGTCGATGTCGGTGATCATCTGACAATGGGAAACTCGTCTACCTCTAGAGTGGTTGGACAAGGCACAGTAGTTCTGAAAATGATATCCGGAACGGAGCTTATATATAAGAATGTTTGCATGTTCCAGATATTCGGAAGAACTCGGTCTCGGGTTTGTGTTTGTTTCTGACAAGATTGTATTGACCAAAAATGATGTCTATGTAGGAAAATGATACCTCGCTGAGGGTATTTTCAATGACTGTCAATTGTGCTATTAATAAAGCTGAAACTTCTGCTTATATTATTGAGTCACAAAATGTATGGCATGAGAGGTTATGACATGTTAATTATGATACAATGCGTACATTAATTAACATGAATCTTATACCTAAATTTGCATTGATAGCCAACATGAGTGTGAGGCATGTGTTGAAGCAAAAATACATAGAACATCATAGAACGAAGTTCTGAACCCTTGGAACTTGTACACACTGACGTGTGTGACATGAATATTGTGCAAATAAGAGGCGGTAAAAAGTATTTTGTCACTTTTATCGATGAAAGCACAAGATTCTGTTAAGTGTATTTGCTAAGGAGCAAAGTTGAAGCTATTGAGAGCTTTATACACTGAGAACGAAGTTGCAAATCAACTTGGCAAGTAAATCAAAAGAATCAGAAGTGATAGTGGTGGTGAATATGTTTCATCATTCGGTGAATATTGTTCTGTGCACGGAATTATTCACGAAACAACTGCTCTTTATTCTCATCAATGGGATTGCTGAGTGCAAAGACCGAACGTTGAAGGAAATGATGAATGCCATGTTGACTAGTTCTGGTTTACCTCAGAACTTGTGGGGGAAAGCCCTGCTTTCCGCGAACTACGTTCTGAACAAGCTTCCTCACAGAAGATTGGACAAGACACCGGAAAGGTTATGTATCTTCCTACAAATATCTGAAAATGTGGGGGTGTCTTGTCAATTGCCAAGGTGATGGTTCCTAAACCTAAGAAGGTGGAATATGACCCAAAACTGTTGGCTGTATATTTTTCGGATATGCTTGCAACAGTAGTGCGTATCGATTCTTGGTACACAAAAATGAGATTCCTGACATCAATCCAAATGTGATGATTGAGTCAAGGAATGCAATATTTTTTGAAGAGACATTTCCTTGTAAGGAAAGACAAAGAAGAGAGTCTCTCGAAAGATCTGTTGATACTGTCAAGGACAGTGATCAGGTTGACCAAGAGTCAGATTCGATTTTCTGACATATTTGTTAGAAAATGAGCCTCGAAGCTATAAAGAAGCAATGTCTTCTTTGGAGGCACCTCTGTGGAAATAGGCTATGAACAATGAGATTGATTCAATCCTACAAAACCATACTTGGAAGTAGGTTGATCTTCCTCCATGTTGTAAGCCACTGGGCTACAAATGGATATTCAAACGTAAGATGAAAATGGATGGATCAATAGAGAAGTACAAGGCAAGGTTTGTCATAAAAGGTTATAGACAAAAAAGAAGGCCTTGTTTACTTTGACACATATCCACCAGTGATTCGTATCACATCAGTAGAATGCTTATAGCCTTAGCAGCTATAGTTGGTCTTGAAATACATCAAAATGATGTAAAGACGTCATTCTTGAATGGTGAATTGACTGAAGAGACTTACATGGAACAACCAAAAGGGTTTAATGTTCCTGGATAAGAACAGAAGGTGTGCAAACTTGTAAAATCCTTGTACGGATTAAAACAAGCACCTAGATAATGACATGAGAACATTGACAAAGAGATGTTGTCAAGTGGGTTTAAAACCGATGAGTGTGATAAGTGTATATACACCAAATCAACTTAAGAATGATATGTCATTGTATGTCTCTATGTAGACGATATGCTGATAATTGGTAATAATCATGAGTTGATTCAGTTTACCAAGAATGTGTTAACCAGCAAATTTGATATGAAAGATTTGGGAGTAGCTAACCTAACTCTTCCTCTATCAAAGAATATTGGCTTAAGCATATCGCAATTAGAGTATTCAAGGATCATCAGAAGTCTGATGTATCTCACGAATTGCACACGAACTGATATCGCTCAAGCTGTGAATAGGCTTAGCAGATATACTAGCAATCCAGGACATAACCACTGGAAAAGCCATAGTAAGTGTTTTGAGGTATAAGAAACTTCAAAATATGGGCTACATTACGAGAGATATCATGTTGTTCTAGAAGGATACATCGATGCTGGATATCTGATATAGTGGATTCCAAATCTACGGTTGGATTTGTTTTCACACTTGGTAATGCAGCCGTGTCATGGAAATCCTCGAGGCAAACGTGTATTGCCCGGTCTACTATGGAATCAGAATTCATAGCGTTAGACAAAACAGCGGAAGAAGCAGAATGGCTTAGAAACTTCCTGGAGGATATTCCTAGTTGGCCCAAACCGGTGCCAGCGATTAGCATACATTGTGATAGCCAATCGGCAATTGGGAGAGCCCAAAATACAATGTATAATGGTAAGTCTCGACACATACGTCGGAGACATAATACCATACGTCAACTGCTCTCAAGTGGCATAATAACGATCGATTATGTTAAGTCGAAGGAAAACCTAGCGGATCCACTAACTAAAGGTTTACCTCGAGAGCAAGTTGAGAAGTCATCGAGGGGAATGGGCTTGAAGCCTATAATCTAAGAATTGTCACTGTGGAAACCCAACCTAGTTGACTGGAGATCCCAAGATCTAGGTTCAAAAGGGACAACAGAAACTTTGTACAATTCAAAACAAGCACTGAAGAGTTTCGTACTCTTTCCCATTCCGATAATGACGCTGAGTGTTGTCTGTCATTGGTTAGGTTAAGCTAAGGCTTTTAATGATCACTATATTAGGAGATGAGTCCTAATGGGGATAAAGACAGATTACCTCTTCATAGTAGATCACCTATTTCAAGTAAGAAGTGAGGCCGCTTCCATGGGAACTTTTAAAGGCGGGTTACCCTAAAGTGCTTGATGAATCCAGGACCGTTGTTCAGGGCCAAAATGAACACAACCGTAGAACGGGAAAATGGTCGAATTAAAGCTGTGTGTTGGCAATTGTCTTGGTTTACACCAACGGCAGAACAGTTCAAGACTATGGGTCACTGGTTTGCCAAGTAAATCCGATTGTCACTCACTAGGAAAGGTTCAAGGCGAAAGCTACCTATTTCGATGCAGCTTTAGTTCATGGTAACTCTCTCAAGTGTCTCCTTGAATATTTGAAGAATTGTGGGGGATTGTTGGAAATTCTTCCAAATATTCATTAAGGGTAAATCTGTCCTTTGGTATCATTGGGTGCTTGTGAGGGGTATAACCCTTTGGAGGGTTGCACCCCAACCCAAAGGGTGCCATATTGGCACCCTTCCATGCCTTATATAAGAAGGCTTGATATCCAAAATAAGTACACAGAAGAAATATCTGAATTTTACAAAGAGACATTGGTTTTTATTCTTATTTTTTTTTTAGAGAGAGTATCACCAACTTCCTAGTTCATAAACTTGTGAAGGAGTGCTCATTGTACAAGTAGCATCCAAGTTATCCTGGGAGAACATTGGCAATACGAAACCGTAGAGCACCTGTGACGGGCCAATAAGTTCTTAAGGACAGAGATCATCTCGACTTGGACAACTCTGTAATTTCCATTTTCTGGTTTGCTTTTAAAGGTTTCTAGTTTTAGGGTTTCATGCATCTAGATCTACTTTTGTTGTTTAATTTGTTTGTTTGCAAGTTGTATTACTGTTTGATGACACTAAATTGCTCACACTTACAATCATCAGAACGTGAGAAATGATGGTCAAGGTCGTCCTTATGTAGATTTTCAAGCTTTGGCTCGTCCCCCACAGTGTAAAGGCCTAATGGTTACAATCTTTACGAAGGATCGGTCTGGCCTCATGAAAGAAGGCCTCCGAATACTTGGTTCCCCAGCTCGGACTTGTAGAGAGTAAAGAGTAGATGGGATGTCTTGGCCTCCTCATCAAAATCATCATCGGGGGTCGTGAAAGTCTTCCATTTTTTTAGGAGCACTTGGTGTTCCCGCCTTATTGGATATATCTATTCCCATGAAAGGTGAGGAGGTCGGGGCTGGGGGCTCATCCTCAACAATATTCATAGGTGAAGTGTTAGTTCAGCTGCCACTTTCATGCATGGGTAATGCATATGACATGCTAACCACCATTTGATGACTCCATGAAGAAGTTGCCAAGCAACTTTAGGTGATCTTTGAAAATTGAAGAAACAACCAAAATACTTTTGGTGGAAGATTGTTATCACCATGAATCAATGAGCAATTGATGGAATAAATCAAGGGTGAACAGTAACCAATCATTGCCTATAAATTCAGACTTCCAGGGAGCTTAAAATGCATCCCAAAGTGTAGAGTTTGTATAGAGAGAGTGTTGAGGTTTTTGAGTTTCTTGTTGTAATGTGATTCACTGATCACTTTAGAGAATATTTGAAGAAAAAACCGAATTGTATTTATTACTCTCAAGAATAAAATACAAGTTTACAACAAGAAACTCAAAAACCTCAACATTCTCTCTATACAAACTCTACACTTTGGGATGCATTTTAAGCTCCCTGGAAATCTGAATTTATAGGCAAGGATTGGTTACTATTCACCCTTGATTTATGCCATCAATTGCTCCTTGATTCATGGTGATAACAATCTTCCACCAAAAGTATTTTGGTTGTTTCTTCAATTTTCAAAGATCACCTAAAGTTGCTTGGCAACTTCTTCATGGAGTCATCAAATGGTGGTTAGCATGTCATATGCATTACCCATGCATGAAAGTGGCAACTGAACTAACAATTCTCCCCCTCCAGCTGCATCCGAAACAATCGTCATCTGACAGCTATCCCGGCTATGTCTCTGCACAACTTTAGCTTGTCCCGAGTAACCACCTTTGTTAACATATCGGCTGGATTCTCATCTGTATGGATCTTCACTAGTCTCAGCAGTTGTTGATCTATTACCTCACGTATCCAGTGATAGCGAATATCAATGTGTTTCATCCGGGAATGATACATTGAGTTCTTGCTCAAGTCCAGAGAACTCTGACTGTCACAATGTATCTTGTATTCTGTCTGCTTGATCCCTAACTCTAGGAGAAACCGCTTTAGCCACAACATTTCTTTTCCTACCTCAGCTATGGCAATGTACTCAGCCTCTGTTGTGGATAATGCAATACACCTCTGCAATCTTGACTACCATGATACAGCTCCCCCTGCAAAAGTGTAAATGAATCCTGATGTAGATTTCATACCATCAAGATCTCCCGCCATATCTGGATCTGTATAGCCTTCCAAGATCGGATCAGCTCCCCCGTAACACAGACGAAACTTCGTTGTACCCTTGAGGTACCTGAGAATCCATTTGACTGCCTCCCAGTGTTGCTTTCCAGGGTTATAGAGAAAATGGCTCACTACACCCACTGCAAGTGCAATATCTGGCCTGGTACATACCATTGCATACATAAGGCTTCAACAGCTGAAGAATATGGTATTGATGACATTTCCTTTATCTCTTTCTTGGATGAGGGGCACGAACTCTTGCTCAGTTTGAAATGGTGCGCTAGCGGAACGCTGACTGGTTTGGCTTTCTGTATATCGAACCTCCTGATTACCCGTTCAATATACCTCTCCTGTGAAAGCCACAGCTTCTTGTTCTGTCTGTCACGAACAATCTCCATTCCCAAAATCTGTTGAGCCGGTCTTAAGTCTTTCATATCGAAAGCCTTGGAGAGTTCTTTCTTCAGCTGGTTGATCTTCGCTGCTTCTTGTCCAACAATCAACATGTCATCTACATACAGTAGAAGAGCAACGGAATTTCCATCTGGAAACCTCTGAATATATAAACACCGATCTGCTTCAGTTCTTTTGTAGCCTTGACTCACCATGAATGAGTCGAACTTCTTGTACCATTGCCTCGGTGCTTGCTTGAGCCCGTACAAGCTCTTTTTCAGCTTGCAAACAAGGTTTTCTTTACCTGAAACCTTGAATCCTTCTGGCTGCTCCATGTAGATTTCTTCATTCAGATCACCATGAAGAAATGCTGTTTTGACATCCATCTGTTCAAGCTCCAAGTTCAATTTGGCTACCAATCCTAGGATGACTCGGATTGAAGCCATTTTTACCACCGGTGAAAAAATCTCATCAAAGTCAATTCCTTTTTTCTGTAGGAATCCTTTGACCACTAGCCGAGCTTTGTGTTTCACCACTTTCCCGCTGCCATCTTTCTTGAGCTTGAATACTCATTTGTTCTTCAGTGCCTTCATTCCATGTGGGAGCTTGACTATCTCATAAGTGTTATTTTTCTGCAGAAATTCCATCTCATCCTGCATTGCGTGCAGCCATTTGTCTTTGTCCTTATGAGATATCGCTTCATTGAAGGTTTCTGGCTCCCCCTCGTCAGTAAGCAGAATGTATTCTAAT
Source organism: Zanthoxylum bungeanum (assembly GCA_019454045.1). NCBI lineage: Eukaryota > Viridiplantae > Streptophyta > Magnoliopsida > Sapindales > Rutaceae > Zanthoxylum > Zanthoxylum bungeanum. The sequence goes on along the minus strand of SKCR01026025.1, from coordinate 407,200 downwards.
CCTGAGTATCTGGCTGATGGAATCCGGCCTCGCTCAGATCTTCGTACTGGAGGTTTTGGCTGTCTGTTGTCATCCAGATCTGTGGATGATCCTGAAGCCTCTGATGGAGCAGGCTGCAGCTCCCCCTTCTCAACACCTCATTCCTCCTCTGGTTCTGCTTCTGGTATGTCTTGTACCCCATCATCATCTGTGGCCACTAGTGTTGGTGCTGGGGTTGTGTCTGGATTTTCATCAACATTGTCGGCACTGGTTCTAGAAAGCATCTTGGGCTTTTCAATGTCTTCTATTGTCTGGTCTTCAAGAAACACTACATCTCTGCTTCTGATGATCTTTCTTTCCTTCGGGTCCCATAACCTGTATCCAAATTCTTCGTCTCCATAGCCTATGAAGATGCATGGGGTAGTCCTTGCATCGAGCTTCTGCCTGAGCTCCTTGGATACATGTGCAAATGCTAAACATCCGAATATTCTGAGGTGAGAATATGAAGGATTCTTACTAGACCACACTTTCTCTGGAATCTCGAAATTCAACGGTACAGATGGTGATCTGTTGATCAGGTAGCAGGCGGCACGAACAGCTTCTCCCCAGAATGGCTTTGGCAGCTCAGCCATACTGATCATGCTTCTGACTTTCTCCATAATGGTGCGGTTCATCCTTTCGGCGACACCATTGTGTTGTGGGGTGCGTGGAACAGTCCTCTCGTGTCGAATGCCGTGGCTTCTGCAGTAGGCATCGAACTCCCTGGAAGTGTATTCGCCTCCATTGTCTGTGCGAAGGCACTTCAGTTTCTTCCCTGTTTCACGCTCGACCATGGCATGAAACAGTTTGAAATAGTCCAGGACCTGATCCTTTGATTTCAGAAAATATACCCACACTTTCCGAGAAGCATCGTCAATAAAAGTCAGAAAATATTTATTACCGCCTAGTGAGTTTACCTCCAAGGGACCACATACATTAGAGTACACCAGACTGAGTATCTCTGATTTCTTTGTAGAAGAGAAATTGAAAGAGACTCTATATTGCTTACCAAATAGACAGTGATTGCAAGGATCCAGAGCTGCATTTTTGGAGACAGTGATTAGATCCTTCTTTGTCAAGGTAGACAACCCCCTTTCACTCATGTGACCGAGTCTCTGGTGCCACAGATTCTGAGAAGCCTCTCGTTCAGCTACATTTAGGCTTTCTGCACAAATCTTCACATGAGTCTTGTACAAGGTTCCATAGATGTGTCATCGGGCGATGACCATGACACCTTTTATCATCCTCCAAGTGATGTTGCTGAAGTGGCTAGCATAGCCCTGTTTGTCAAGGGCTACCCCCGAGAGTAAGTTGAGCCGAAGTTCTGGAACATGTCTGACTTCCTTCAGGGTTATTGTATACCCTGCATTTGTCCGCAACTGTATTTCACCAATTCCTTCTATCTGAGAAGAACTGGTATTCCCCATCTTCATTGCTCCAAAGTCTCATGCTTTGTATGTTGTGAAGAAATCCATGTGAGGAGTGACGTGGTAGGATGCTGCAGTATCTACCACCCACTCGACGTCTTGAGTTGCGGTGTGAAGGCATGTTTCTTCCTGGCCGGAGCATATAGCTACATCCACCGTAGTAACTACTAGTGTCTCCGCGTCATTCTTCTTCGGCTGGTTATTGCCTTGTCCCTGCTCCCATTGCAGTTTCCGGCAATTTTTCTTCAAGTGGCCTTCTATGCCACAGTGGAAGCACTTGTATGTCTTTTTCCCGTCCTTGGATCTGCCCCTGCTTTTGCTTCTACCTCTCCTCCCACCTTGATGTTTCTCATGTTGTCTTCCTCGTTGCTCCGAGACAAGGGCTTCTGTTTGATCTGAGCCCACGTCTTTTCTTCTGGCTTCTTCATTTGACAAGGCATCTTTTACCATAGGCATGGTAAGTTTGCCTCCTGGAGCTGAGTTGCTGAGAGTAACCACCAGAGTCTCCCAGCTATCAGGAAGAGAACTGAGTAGCAAGAGGGCTTGAACTTCGTCTGCTAGTTGCATGTCTACTGCAGACAATTGGTTCACCAGGCTTTGAAACTCGTTGGTTTGCTCTGCAACGGAAGTTTCACTTCGCAGCTTCAGGTTCACCAAACGCCTCATGATTAAGGCTTTATTCCGAGCTGTTTTGGCCTGAAACATGTCTTCCAATTTCCTCCACATTTCATAAGCATCTGTGTCCTGTGCTACATGGTGGAAGACATTATGGCCGATCCACTGCCTAATCTGACCCAAAGTTCTGTTGTTGAGTTTATTCCAGTCATACTCCTTAACAGACTCTGGTTTCACTCCCTTCAACTCGATGACATCAAACAGATCTTTACAATGTAAAAAATCTATCATCATAGGTCTCCAGAGAAAGTAATTAGTGGCAGTCAGTTTAATCATTGCACCAGAATGAGAATCCTCCATTTCCATTTTAAGTTTTAAAGTTTAAAATGAAAATAGCTTAAAATCACGGCTGAATTTCACAAATCCGAGGTCACCGTTGCGTCCGGAACGGTCGAAAATGGTGGAATAAACACTTCGTTGGTCTAAATCCGACACAGGGGCTGATTTGTAAATTCCTAAAAGTTCTGGGGCAAAACTGTAAATTTCCAAACTTCAGGGGGCTAAATGAAATTTACCAGGCTGCTGACGTGGCAGTGCTGACGTGGCAAGTGGGACCGGGTATGCTGACATGGTAGGTGATGTGGCAGGTTGCTGACGTTGCGGACACGTGGCGGCTGACGTGGCAGATGACGTGGCGGCTGATTGGGTGCTGACGTGGCGCTGACTGGACGCTGACGTGGCGGCCACGTGTGTCGTCTTCAACCTCTGGAGCGCGTGAAGTGCGTGCTGAGCGTGAGGGCGCGTGGGCAGTGCTCTGTGCGGCGCATGCGGAGTTCTGGGACGTCGGTTCGGTCGCCGGAAAATACCACCGTGCTCGTCTCGACGTGAACTAGCTGATGGTGTGCTCAAAGTTGATTTTTGACAACTTTGCCGGAACTCGAATTTTCCGAGCCGAACTCCGTTCTTCGGTTTTTCGATCCCAATGAAGAACCAAAGCTCTGATACCACTTGTTGTGATTCACTGATCACTTTAGAGAAGATTTGAGGAAAAAACCGAATTGTATTTATTACTCTCAAGAATAAAATACAAGTTTACAACATGAAAGCCCCTTTATCGACTTTAGCAAATGCAGAAGGGCCCTCCTCAGCCAGAGTATGCGCTGGAATTTTAACAATAAGCCCTCCACTCGTACCTACAAAACAAAAGTTAAATGTTAGAAAGAAAACCTTCCTAGTATTTCAAAAGTAAAATAGAGAAAGAGTCCTGAGATTACCGAGCTTCAAAATCGATGATGGGAATGGTTCTCATGCTCGTAGCAAAGGTAGACGGTTCTTAGAATTGAACATGCAAAATATCTTCTTCGATCTCAGAGCCACCTCTGGCAGCTCCATCAACAGCTTGGGTTGGTTCCTCCGAAGCACCAACCGCCTTCATTTTTAATAACTTCTTTTCAATTAACTCATCAATTAAGAAAAAAATTATTATTTTTTATATATAAAATTAATAGTAAAAATCATCAAATAGATTTTTTAAAATTTCATTCTATATAAAATTATTATTAATTTCGTAATAAATTTAAATGTATTGACACAAATTTTTATAAGGTCTTATATTTGAGTTGATGCCCTAAATAACCGTCTAAGTTGGCTAAAAATCGAGTCACCCATGCTAGAATTCACACTAAAGAAATTAAATAACTATCTATCTGTCTATAATATATTGAAATAAAAATATTTTTGTTTCATTTTTGTTTTATTTTTTTATTGAGTTTCCAATACTTATTGTTTGCTACTTTGAATCAAAATTAGGCAGTAGATAAATGCAAATCATTTTTAAGGGTGGGAGTGAATGAGAATTTATTAAAAATGAAATATAAACAAATGAGTCAAATGATCTTTTTGGTTAAGATATTTTCAAAGAGATGGTCAGAAGCAAGGGGAAATACTTTTATAGGAAATACGCACCACAGAGTATGTGAATTCCGATGTGGCCTGTGGGTTCAAAAATTTTAAATTTTAAATAAAAAAGTTTATAATAAAAAATTATAAAATTATTATGAGCCCTATGTCGGGACCCACATGCTCATTGGACAAACGCATTATCTCAATATATATCCTATAAAAATATTTATGTTGGGAAAATTCTATTATACACTACTGTACCAGACACACATCTATAACTCAATAATACATTGAGATACGATTAAAATAGAAAAAAAAATGGTTATTTACGTTTTACTACTAAAGTTATGATCAAATAACAATTGGGTACTATGAATATTAACATATTACACTTTACTATTAAACTTATATAAAATTTAACATTTTACTACTTTTCCATCTAAACCGTTAGTTGACCGTCAGTTGACTTTTAAAAAAACTGTTTTATCCTTAAAATAAAATAAAAGTGAAAATTATAATTATACCCTTTAAAAACATATCTAAATCTTATATATAACAATAAAAAAAATGCAATCAACAATCACATTTATAAAAATACTTTAGTCTCTAAACTGTCTATAAAACCCAACAAAATAAATAATTTAATTTACCAAAATAATTTAATAATTAACATTCTCATAATATCCAAAATACTTTAAAGTATAATAATAAAATAGATGTACTCAAGAATCATTAATTCTTTGTTCAATTATATTATTGGCAGTGGAGGGAAACAATAAAGACAATGAGTAATTGTATTGTCAATATCTTTTTTAGTTTTTATTTTTGTTATTCCTTTCGTAATGACAAAATTACCCTTAATTTTTTTAGAATATTTATAATTTATAATAATTTATGGGTTAAGACTCTTTTATCCTTACGATGTCAGCATGATGTCATGGTCAACTGACGGTCACTAACGATTTGGATGAAAAAGTAGTAAAATGTTAAATTTTATATAAATTTAGTAGTAAAATGTAATATGTTAATATTCATAGTACCCACTTGTTATTTTATCATAACTTTAGCAGTAAAACGTAAATAACCCAAAAAAAACTAATAAATAATATATTTATTTAAAACAACTCCTATAAATTATATATTTATTAATTTATAATAACACATTACTCATACAACAGTGGAGAAATTTAATTTAAAGCTCGAGTTAGCTCAAAATAATATTTGAAAAAGAAATTAATGAGAAAAATAGTTTTCAACACTTTGTACATCAATAAAAACAAAGGCGCGCTATGTTGTATAAAGTAAATATTTGTATTAATGTCACAAATTTTATATTTTCTAATTTAAAGTTTAACTATAGATGTGTTTATCCAACATTTAATATTATTACCATGAACAATTTGAGACAAGGAAATGAGGTCCCCATGATGATGCAGGAATGCAACTATTAATTGTTTTCATCATGCCAAAATTTCCACAAATCATTTGCTGTTATGTAAAAAATTCCTTTTCAAAACTCATTTTCCTAGAAGAGCAAAAGCATTGAACTATGGGTGGCAAAACGAATCAACGAATCGAATCGAAATGTGATGAATTCGTATTCGATTCGTTTATTAAACGAATCCTAATATCATGATTCATATTCGATTCGTTTATTAAACGAATCGAATACGAATATTCGTTTAGTCATGATAATATTTAAAATCAAAATTTATCATTGTTGATTTACATTAATTCTTCATAAATATATACATATAAAATATGTAATTAATATATTTATTAAAAATATCTCACCAAATATCGAAAATATTATTATTTTTCTATTGTAATTAGCCATAATTTATCGAATCTTAATTGAAAAATAACAATAACTAGTGAAAAAATAATAATAAACGAATAAACAAATACATGAGCTTAAATTCATATTCGATTCGTATAATAAACGAATCGAATTGAATTGACTTATTTATTAAACGAATCTATTTTTTCAAATTCGTATTCGCTTTGAATCGAATCGAACGAATAAACGAATCATGACCCAAATTGTCACCCCTACATTGAACATAACATTTCAAATCTATAAATACATAAATGAAATTCTCTTTCAATTTCTTTACATTATGTTAAATTCCGTATTGGTGATTAATTCCATCTCATAAAATCATTGTGAAAGAAAACTTGTCCTTGTCCATACGATATAAGAATGTGGGGACGATATGAAAGAGAGAAGGCAAGAGAGTGGCTAAGTGCTACGTTGACATGCAAAATGGCCTTAACCTTATACGTAAAGAGATAAGATTTTCATAGCCCTATCTCTTGCTGCATTGGTTTATCCCTTTTCTCCCATAACATTAAAACTCATCGAGTAATGATTTTGTTTATTATTTTCCTTAGCCCTCAGGAAGAACAATCCAATATTTAAGCTAATCAAAGGAGTTGATTTATGCTCAAACTTATCAATATTACCTAATGGTTCAGGTTTAGAATTGTGTTCAATTTCTTTGTTGGTGGTTGCACTTGGAATGAGAGAAACTTAATTTATTAAATTCGGAGAAAAGATAAGGGGGACGTGAGAACAGAAATACATGAATTACATAAATCAAAAAACAATAATGACTAGACGAAATTAATGAACTTAATGAAGCTAGCTACATGAACAATGCGGTAATAAAAGGAACAAATTTTTCATTTTTCCGGGGCCGGGCAAGCCTAGCCGGTTCCTCCAAGGACACCCTTGAGCTTCTTCACTTGAGCATCATCAAGGAAAGTGGTCTGCTCCACCAATTCAGAAGCCAAGTTGTTGGCAAATAAGGCGAAATCAATGATTTGGAGGCCAGGGTTCGGGCTATTGAAGCTAACAACAGCAAGTGCTCCGTTTTTACCTGAATTTATTTGAAAGTGCAACAATCCTTGTGGAAACACCATCACATCTCCCTTCTTAAGTTTCTTTACGTAAACCGTGTTAGCTGAAGAGGAAATGAACCCAGCAGTAATTTTTCCATGTATAACGAAAAGAATTTCGGAAGCAGCTGGGTGAGTATGCATTGGGATTACGCCACCTGGCGCAAGGTCTAGGCGTGCCGAGGAGATCCCCAGGCCATTTACCCCCGGAAATTGAGCAACAAACGAAGGAGTCACTGCAGCCTTGATAATGTTTGATGTGTTTCCGGCCATGCCTAGGCCCGAATAGGCGAAGTGGTCAGCGGTTACCATGGGGGGCGGTACGCAAGGATAGCCAGCAGGACCTTCTGGCAGCTTTAGGTCAGCGACACAGAAATCGTTGACAGCTGCATTCGAGGAAGAGGAGAGGAGAGCAAAGAAAAAAATAATGTGAAGCATTTTAAAAAAAAAAATAATAGTTAGGGTTTTGATGGATGTGGGTTGGTTGATGGGTTTACGTAGGTTTATATAGAGCTTGTGGTGCAATTTGCAGAAGTGTCCATGCAAGATTTTAAGGAGTGAAAATACAAACCAAAAACATTTGTGCTGTGAAGCTTCTTGGCCTTTGGGGAGCACAATCAGACAAATAAAAAACAGGAATGCCCTTTTTCTTTTATTTACAATATACTTCATGATGACTTGAAAAAAACTAATGATTTTTAGTGCCCTCGTAATATCAAACAATTAATGACAATCATGACAAAGAAGGATGACCTAATAATTACATGGCATTTAATTTCCTCTTTGAAACTTAAGCACAGCACAAGGATCTTAAGGGAATCTTTGTGCTAATTTTATCAACTTCATAACTCACATAATTAAATTTATTAATTGAAAAATTCAGCCAAACAGAAATTGACTAGACAGAGAGAAATGAGTAGAATCCATGGAGCAGATATTGGGAAAACAAGGACTGTTGTCCAATCGCAGCTAGCTGGCACATGGGAAGAAAGAAGAGAAGATTATAAGAAGACAACCTGACAGCTAGAGGCATGCAGGAATATTTAATAGTCGTGATCGGATGTCCATCAATTTGGGACCATAGAGACAATCTGTGGCCTATATGAATTCCTTTATAGCTAAGCCTTCTAGTAGCCCTATCGCATTTACCCATATAGTCCCAACTATATATCATTGGGATGCTTTTGCTAATTGATTTATCATATAAACATGCATTATAGTGAATTTCCTTTGAATTGACAGATGGGAAACCATTGGTTCAAGCCCAAGATGGCAAAAAACAAACTTAATACATTTGCAATAGATAGATAAGACCTAAGTTATAGCATTTACATTATGCACACTCATTCGGGATTGTCATATGTGTGAAAGTTTTGGGATTATAGCGAAAGTATTCATATAAGCATTAAATTATGAAACCTAATTAAATAAGAATTCATTATTAAATAAGTCTTCTCTATTTAATCTATATTAAAACTCTTAATTAATTATGGTACTAGCCCACTAAAATAAGGCTCAATACATTAAATATTATTTTCGCTCAATAACTAATTAACTATTAATTAATTTAATTTAACTTACTTAATTTTAATTAATAATTAATTAAAATTACATTTAATTTAATTTATTAAATATAAATATCAAATATTTATTTAAAAAATTTAATTTAATTTTTATATTTCAAATTTATTAATCAAATTAATATTTCTCAAATATTCTGAATGTCCTAATCTTATTAGGAATTTATATTTTAATTGAAAATATAATTTTCATACTAATTGCTAAAATAATCATTTATAAACCTTTAGTAAACTTTCTTGAATTTGTGACATAGACGAGAACTGTATTTGTACGATCATCCTAGGTTCATTATCGAGTAACAACACTATGATATTAACTCTTTAATATTTCATCTATACGGTATCCCATAGACCATGCGTAAACGCCTAGTAGCATGTCATGGCCCATAATCAATAAATGAAGTGGGAAAACTTATGAACCTGTTAGAATACACTTCGAGCATATCATCTCATTCCTTCTGATATTTATATTTCTTATCGAGCATGGGATTATGATTATGACAAATCAATACTACTCGATATATTTAAAAACTTGATCTCGTGAATTTGATATCTCTAATATATCAATTTCTTTGGCGAAAGACTTATATCCACATCTTTGAGTTTCCTTGGAACATCTCTAATTTCTATTATCAAAGCTATCAGATTCATTCTCGAAGAAGACATGACTTCGTACATTATTAACTCAAGATCATCTATTGTTTATTCAAAGGACGTGGCTAGTCGAATGATGGTATATTAGTGAATCATGAATATTATCACACAAGTCAACATGTGATCCCAGGTCAGAGGATATAATGACACTAATGTATTATTACGAAGATTAATGATCTTAGATAACATTACCATGATATTTTACGCTTATGTGGTCGTTTTCGATGTTTCATTATACTAATGAAGATATATATTATTTGTATTCTTATGATATGAGACTTATTATCCCTTATATTAATATCAAATATCAATTTAGGTGACACACAACAATATTTATCGAATGATATATTATTATCATGTATAATAATCACATTTGATCAATAACTTAATTTGAGACTTATTCGTATAAATATCGTTGACTTTTATAACCACAAACGTTTTTTGGATTAACGATAATCATATAACATAATATCTCAGGACATACACATAAAATATGGATGTAACGATGTGCAGAAAATAAATATCTTTTATTAATAAATAATAAATTGTATTATAAAAAATTACGCCTTAAACATTGACATTCACAACAGATTTTACGACATACACTCTAACAATATGGTCATATGGATCACACGCAAACGACTTATTTTAATATGTGTGGATTTAATTTGTGGTTTAGGAGACTTTCAAGCCAAACCTACTCTCATATCAATATGAGGAGAAAATCTTTGGTGCAACAAAGGTACCACGTCATCAATGTAACAAGTCAATCATCCATTGCCACGCGTGCAAAAAAATTAAAAAACAACTAAAAAATAGGTATTAAATTATACATGTCATTTTCTAATTCGCTGATAGTACCACATCACTCATATCACTCATACCTCCGTTGCACCAAAGATTTACTCCAATATGAGAAACCACTCGATCTAAAAACTTAAGCTTAAAGATAAAGGCCTGAACAATAGTTTTTAAATTCGTCAATAAATTTTGCATATTCAAATATCATGAGCATCAGGATTGGAGCTTTAATTAGATGGTGTGGGCTTGTATTATAAATTCCTAACATCAAAATCTACCTTGTAGTGTGGGTTATAAAACCCACTAGCTGGGGTAGACATCTCACACGGATACGTGTGGCTGCCAAGTGCTAAGTGGGAAATATGACAGATCACAGATGAATAATGTGAAGATAGGGTGACAAAAGACTAATATTACTCGATCAGTATTTTCAGGGTGTGAATCTGATTTCTGATTGGTTTTGGAAAATAGGATGTGTGCAAAGTTATAAATTGTTAGGTTTTATCGTAATTAAATTTGAATCTTAGGATATCTATCCCAAGTATTGTATTTGAACTGAATTTATATTCTAGCTAGCTGAATTTAAACTCCACAGTTAAACATACTTGCAATTTCTTCCCTTGATTAAAGTTTGAATTTGAAACCAAACCCTTGGAGTTATGCAGGCTAGGCCACTAATTAACTCACAAACACAGAGTCTGGTTCCCAGGTGAGGTTTAGACCTATATATATATATATATATATGTGACAGTGAAAGTGTTGCAAGCTCTCTTCTCTGGCAACAAATGCTTGGCAATGAAAGATGACAGCTGAGACTAACAGGAAAATTATGAAGACCATGTTCTAATTAATGAATTAATGCAAATGAATATAAGGTTAATAAATGAATAGTTAAAGGGAGAGGGGAGAGGCATGTGTTTTGTGGCAGAGTGAATAGTCAGTCCTTCAGAGTCCTGATGACCTTCAAGATCTGCCCTTCCCTTGCTGAAACTGCTTTTCCTGCCAACTTAAACTTTCAACAAAGTAAAGAAAAAAAGTGCTTTTATTAATTGCAAGCAAACAAATCCAAACCTTCCCTTTAGCCAATGGACTTTCACTTACACTGCTATATCCTGAATTGTATGCCACATTGCCAAGAAAAGACAATGAAATGAAAAAAAATAATAGGACAATGATATATTTACTCACATTTTTCCCGAATTTTATCACAACTCTGGAGAGAGTTGGATAAAATTAAGTAAAAGTTTGAGTAAATTTATCATTTTTGAAAATAAAAATAAAGAGAGGATTATCATATCTCACTATATATTAAATAATATGTAAAAAAAAAAAAATTAGAATTATGATTGAGTGTTGAGCATTAATAAATCAGCTGCTAAGAAATAAATGGAATCTATATGGACTAAATTATTACAGTTAATTTAATATTCAGTACTAAATCATGATTCAATATTAATAGTAGATTATGTTTTTATATTGTTTAAGATTTTTTATGTTAATAATTTTTTTTTTTTATTTTATAATTTAATAATAAAAAATATTGTAGAAATATTTTAATTTTATAATTTTATAATAAAAAATTAATTGTAGATATTAGGTTAATTGTAAATAATTTAATATTATTTGTTTTATTTTAATAGGATAGTCTAATATGTTTTATTGTTATAATATAATTCTTATAAAATTATAATATGTATTTTTTATTGTAATATGATTTTTATTTAATAGATTTATTAATTTAATTTTATAACTTTAATATGAAACCGTCACCTGCCGCGATGAAGAGATTTACAAATATTTAATATATAGAGAGATAATTACCTTCTACAAGTTTTACAAGAAAGAGGGAAAAAAAGTTTTACAAGAAAGAGAGACCTAGTGTTATGTAACATCATAGTTTTCTAAAATTGACCGTAAGTCATGTTCGATCAAATGTAAAAAATCAATATAAGAAAAAATCGGTCAAAATCGGTCAAAATTGGACTCAACCGGTCTAATTTTTTTTAACTTTTTTAAATCTTCAATTAAATAAAATTACTTATTACATAAGTCAATTTATTATTTTTCTGGACATAATAAACCGAATAAATCAATAACTCATTCAATTTTTTACATCACTAATTTGATTGGGATAAATAATGCGTAACATAGGCTCCAACCTAAACCTAAAGGTGCAATGGATAAGGGTTTATGCTGTATTTGTATTTAATTTTACTTTGTTTTCTCTGTTTGTGTACACATGTCAGAGCAGTAACAAAAGCAGAAGCAGCAGCAGCAGTATAGCAGAAGCAACAGTGGAAGTGGTGCAGTCATTACAAGTGCAGACTCGGTACTCAAGAGAGAGAATGAGAAAGATGAGGTGGCAGCAGTGGCAACAGACCTATTAGTTTTTATCCATGCACAGTAGAAGATTCTGCAACCAATGGATTCTGCAAAAATACCATTTAAAAAAGTAGCAGCAGCTAGCCCTTCAAGAACAAAAACTGTAATCTCATCTCATTAACTTGTTTTACACAATTTCCCTTCTTCTTATTCTTGGTGTTTCATTGAAGGTAAGTCCTTTATTTCATCTCCTTTATATATTTCTCTTTCAAAGATGTTGACTACTGGTGCAACAACAAGCTGTGGTGCAAGAGATCATGTTATTACTAGGTCTCCTTTTACTCCAACACAATGGCAAGAACTTGAACATCAAGTTCTCATGTTCAAGTACATGGTGTCAGGAGTTCCAATTCCAGTAGAACTCATCTATTCGGTCAAAAGAAGCTTGGATTCTTCATTGGCCTCTACTCAACATGGTAACTACACCAAATATCTAAACTTCAATTTCCTCTTTTTTTTTTTTTTTTTGAATGTATATTACTTTTTGTGGCCAACTAAACTACCTCAATTCTGTGCACCAAAATTTGAATTTCATAATTTTGTTGTTGTTGGGTCAAAATAAAATTTGTTCAAGAAAATGTTTTTGATGAGACTATGGTTGGTGCAGTTGGGTGGGGTGGTTTTCAAGTGGGTTTTGGAAGAAAAGCAGACCCAGAACCTGGAAGATGCAGAAGAACAGATGGGAAAAAATGGAGATGCTCGAAAGAGGCATACCGAGACTCCAAATATTGTGAAAGGCATATGAACAGAGGCAGAAACCGTAAGCATATAGAAGCACTTACTTCTTCATCAGCTACTGCAATGTCATCGTCGTCGTCATCAACAGCAACAAACCCTTCATCCATCTCACCACTCAATAGAAAACTTTCCATCAACACACCAAGCTCTTCTATTTCTTCTCCTTCTTCTTACTCTTTCTCTCCATTATCTTCTTCTATTTCTCCTGAACTCTATGCTCATCAAGAGACTACTCAAAAGAGTAGTAAACATTTTAACCATTTTCTCTATCCATATTCTTCTTCATCTTCAAGACATCCTGGTTCTTATGGATCCTGTTCTCAGACTGACAAAGATTACAGGTTTGTGTTGTAAGGAGACAAAACAAACCGCATGGTTTTAACTTTTATCTCTGTTGTTTCTTTAACTTTGAGGGTTAGTTAATTAACTTGAGAATTTTTTTTTTAACTTTTTTAATTTTTTTTTGCAAATAGTTATAATTTTCATGGAATAAGGGAAGGTGCAGTTGACGAGAGGGCTTTCTTTCCAGAAGTTTCAGGGAAACTTAGAAGCTTTCAAGATTCATGTCACCCATATGGTTCCTATAATGAAGCGTACTCTCATCATTCACCGGTGAAGAATGAAAAAGAAGATGAAATACAAAAGCCACTGCACCATTTCTTTGGTGGATGGCCACCAAAGAACACTGAGTAGATCTTTCTTCCAATTCAAGAATCCGCGCGTACGTTCTGGTACAATTCATTCAATGATCTAATTTCTATTTACTTTTAGTCATTTAATGATCCAATTTTTATCATCCTTAACTTCAGAGGTTCATTTTTGTTGTGTTTGCAGATACTTGATAAAGTCTCAATAATGGCAATATCATACAGTGTATCAAAGAAGTCCCAGATGAGCTGGTGGGTCACAGTCTTATTATTGAAATTGTGGCTGGGAAAGTGCTTATAATTACTTTTGCTTTAAGTTTGTGAATGATAATGGAGGATCATCTCAGTAGGATTCATATCTATCTTTTGCTTTCTTGATATTTATGTGGGTTGATATATAATTTGGTGATTTTGTAAGTTAATATATATATATTTTCAATATAATATTTATAAATCAACTTATATTCTGAATCAATATTCTTTAGGAAATAATATCTTTCTTTTCTTTTCTTCTCTGAAAAGAAACATGCTTGGGATTTGCAGAACTTTTTTTTTGCTTGTTTTAGCGGAAGCATCTTTATATGCTTTAGGGTGTCTTCAAAACCCTATAATTGATAGTTTTGACTGTTAAAGCTTTTTCACTTTTGTTTGTTATTTTCTGCTCATAGTCCAGTCCAGTCCAGTCCCCTCATAGGACCCATCACGCAACATCTGCAATGATTTTTGGACACTATATATATATATATATATATATCAGTATATATATATCAGATCAGTATCAGTATCAGTATAATAAAATATCTCATTCATTCTTCATGAACACTATTTTCTCAGGGTTAAATCAAATGTAATGTATAACACGCATATCAGGGTCAATTGTGTTGAATAATCAGGGGCTGAGATGATAGATTTTGAAACTTGGAAAGTAAGTTCAAATTTACGAAAATGAAGGGAGTGTTTTAATGGCAGAATTTACATATACGGCCATACGGGGTTAGCAGAATCTGTATCGATTATCCTGGAGTAATAATAAATTGGCAAAAATGCAAAATTAACCATCTAACTTTCACGTTTTTTCATTTCAGTCCTCTAATTTTCAGTTTTGTCAATTCAGTCCTCTAACTTTCAATTTTTGTCAATTCAGTCCTCCGTTACAAATCCGTTACTGCTGCCAAAACGACGCCGTTTAGCGGATGACTCAATTGACAAAAATTGAAAGTTAGAGGACTGAATTGACAAAATTGAAAATTAGAGGACTGAATTGACAAAATTGAAAATTAGAGGACAGAAATGAAAAAACATGAAAGTTAGAGGACTGAAATGAAAAAACGTGAAATTTAGAGAGTCAGTTTTGCATTTTAGCCTAATTTAATTTAGGTCATTTTAAATTAGTTTTCTTTTTCTTATTTTTTTAAATAGTAAAAGAAAAAGAAAATAGGCTACAAGTGTTAAGAAAACTAATTTAATATAATATTACCTACTAATAATAATATAAATTGAAAACAAATTCCAACAATTTAGACAAATAATTAGTGAGCTAAGTAACAACCCATTCATTTTAAAAATAAAAATAAAAATCTTATTCATTCAAGAAATAATGATATGATGAAGGTTGATCCTGGACAATCATTTTCTTCAACATTTCCGTGAAACATTAGAGATTATTGTTCAATTACATTAAAATTATATTTATAAATTACATTGTCAAATCACATATTAAAAATTAAAAAATACACACTTATATTTGAAATGTAATTGTTGGAATATAATTTTTTCTTGTTATCATTAAAATTATATTTATTAATTTTCTTAACATTTGTAGCCTATTTTCTTTTTCTTTTTCTTTTACTATTTTAAAAAATAAGAAAAAAACTAATTTAATATGACATAAATTAAATTAGGTAAAAATGCAAAACTGACCCTCTAACTTTCATTTTTTTTCATTTCAGTCCTCTAACTTTCACGTTTTTTCATTTCAGTCCTCTAACTTTCAGTTTTATCAATTCAGTCCTCTAACTTTCAATTTTTGTCAATTCAGTCATCCGTTAAACGGCGTCGTTTTGGCAGCAGTAACGGCAGCAGTAACGGAGGACTGAATTGACAAAACTAAAAATTAGAGGACTGAAATGAAAAAACGTTAAAGTTAATGGTTAGTTTTGCATTTTTACCTAATAAATTAATGGAAAATTCATAAAGACAGCTTCCAGTTCCACTCTCCATTAATTACTTGGCACGTAAGTTCCCATTCTCTATAATAAACAACACATCCCACATTCGCACTCAAATTAACAGTAAATCAACAATGCGTTACAGCCTACAACTACAACTAGTCCATCTTAAAGCAATAATTCACAACTAGTTTGATCTTAATAATGAATGCAACCACCGAAAAGGGCCAAATTCTTCCACCATTACGTGGCAACACATTCATTTTTCAGGAGGAGGTGTAAATTTGTAACATGAATTGAACGTGAATCACAGTGCAGGACTGTGTAGGATAGGACAAGCCCCATCAGCTAACATACCGTAAGCAATAATTCTGACTTTGCATATAGTAGGCAAAACTCAAGAACATGTGTGTTTCTCCTGCTTGAATCATAAAGTATAATAAATAAATAAAAATACATAATGAAAAAGAAAGATCAAGAGAAATTTCAATCATCAATTACCCATGTACAGAGAAACCACAAGGACCCAAATGAATATTAAGAAATAAAATGATGAATAAATAATTGCCAATTTTGTTCTATAGTAGTTTAAAAGATTCATAAAAATTATTCAGAAGCAAGACATTTGTGATGTTTTGGCAAGTAGGATCTTCATTCAGTAGTTCACGTTGTACTGGGCTGATTGTTTCTGAACGAAACCCAAAGACAAGCCCATTCTATATTTCAAGCTTGAGTCCAGGCAGATAATTTTTTTTGCATTTCTTGCCGATCGGTGAAATTTTGTTTCTTTTAAGGGGATAATGACTGACAAAATTAAGTTTATTACATCTTCTTGCACGGCAAAATTGTTAGAACTTTTTAACATTATGTGATGGATGTTGGAAAAATGCTTATTTATAAGCATTTTGAGGCTCATTTTAAGCATGGTCCACTTCGTGTTAGTGGTTGTTATTGAATGATTCGGATACTCCTCCGTGAGTACTTCGAAATG
Organism: Zanthoxylum bungeanum; assembly: GCA_019454045.1. Lineage (NCBI taxonomy): Eukaryota > Viridiplantae > Streptophyta > Magnoliopsida > Sapindales > Rutaceae > Zanthoxylum > Zanthoxylum bungeanum. The sequence goes on along the minus strand of SKCR01026025.1, from coordinate 390,376 downwards.
GTATATTCATATGCTTAAAATGGTGCTTGGGTGAATGAGAAATTGTTGCTCAAAGTTCACAATTTTCAAGCCTTTTGTAATTCCATAACAGCTAATTTAATTAGCTTGGTGGTTACAAGTTTAATCTCCATAAGTGCTAATTTAATTAGCTTGGTGGTTACATAGTTTAATTTCCATTAGTGCTAATTTAATTAGCTTAGTGGTTACAACAATGTGTAACATCTCCCATTATGAAATTTAATTGACTAGTTAATTTCTATTAATTGAGATGTGTTTTCTTTTCCTATATAAACAACATCAGTTCTTGTTTTCAATATCAGAGATAAAATAGAAAATAGAGAAAGACATAGCACACACACGAAAGATCATTTTCTTTGTTTTGTTAAAAGGAGAGTTCAAACACTTTGTGGTTCGTTGGATACGAGTCTGGTGGTGCCCTTTCTCGTACGTTTCCGTTGTATCCTGGGAAACAATCGTCTCACGTTCTACTGCACCTACGGTAGGGGACGAATTTGTTTTAAGGATATTGTTGTTTTACAACAAGCCTCGGGAAAGTTCTGATTTGCCTCAGCTTCAGCTTCTGCCTCAGCATCAGCATATGCCATCAGCCTCTGCTGTCAGCCTCTGCCATCAGCCTCTGCTGTCAGCCTCTGCCATCAGCCTCTACTCTCAGGGTCCGCCGTTAGGGTCTGTTTGAGGATAATAATTATAATTGTAATTTTGTCATATTCGGATTTCCCAATTATCGTGTAATAATTGTAATAATTGTTGTATACAATGGATGCAAAATATTGACTCAACTTTTGACTCTTTTCTTCTGCAAATTTGATGAAACCAGACCACAGAAAAAGGACCAAAATTCACGTGAGAGAGAGAGAGAGAGAGCAAGAAGCATGTTTGGCATATTTCTAATTAACAATGCCACATCATTAGTTAATAATCATACAAAATAATTAATTTTAAAAATTGTTATTCAGTGTTAAACTGAATTTATTATAAATATTAAATTAATAATTAAGAGATAAATGAAATTAATATAAAATACATATTAAATAAACAATCCATAAAACTGTATCACATAAGTGAGGAAAAATGATGCCTAGGCACGCAGCCAATAGGAGATAATATATGTGGGTGTGTATCGAGGAACAGTTCCCAATAAATAAAACTGCTGCCAAAAAAAACATAAATGCAAGTTGCAACGAAATATCTAAAGCTGGTTAAAGGCTTAATGAGTTAAAACTTCAAAGCAAGAGTGGACAGATCCCAAAACCATGCAAAAGCATAAAGCAGAAACCCTAGACCCTATCTATATAACCCTGAAACCCTAGCATATAGCAAGAGACTTTTTGTTTGATTTGTATGATCAGCTTAGCTCTATTTAGTGAAAAATTATATTATGTTTCGGGTGTATATATTATCTCTCTCATAATAATTGGGTTTAATAATCATATATAATTCAATTATTATGAGAGAGATATCATATATACTCGAAATATGATATATTATCTCTTATTTACGAATCTACCTACATAGAATTAATTTCAATTAATCAACAAGGAGAGAGTGTAGTGTAGAGGATATGGAGTCATTGATGTAGAAATGTCACTGCATCAAAGTATCTTGTCTTTTGGGTTTTGTCTCTTTCGATGCATTCTGTATTATTTGTGTCACAAGTCTTGAAGCAGGCTCTTTATTCCAGGTTTTTCTTTAGCTAGATTTATATGGATCCCCACTTCTGTATCGAATCTCTATCTAAATTTCTTCCTGCAACTCTCTCAGTCCGTACATATTCTCTCTTTGCAGTTTGCGTGCATTCACAGTAAAATATTTTGTGTTCATATTACTCAGAAAAAAGTATCCATTAAAATTATACATGTTCTGTTTAAATTCCATTTGAATGATTATATAATAAAATATCTAACATTCCTTTAGATGATAAACTTTCTTATCCTAAAAAAGTTTTATATTAAATAATTAATAATATATACACAGATTTTGAACTATATATGTGGGGCAAAATGGATGGTGGCAAAATCTAGTGTAGCCACCAACGGAATTTGATGCAGAGTTAGCTTGGCTTTGGCAAAATTTGGTTTTGAAAGAATGTATGTATGTATGTATTATTTATTATGTATAAATCTATTTAAGACACCACCCTGTGAAACAGTGAAAGGGCACGCAATTTAAGAAACACCCATACTCCAGCAGGCCTTGGTCTCTCTCTCTCTCTCCATGTGTCAAAAGTGTAAAAGAGGATACTTAGTTCTTCACTTCTTTTACTTCTTCTTGGGGATTGCATAATAAGCATCAAGTGTATGTTAGCAAAATTTATCTCTGTCAAACAAGACCATGAATCCGATGGGGCCACGGCGGCTCTAGTGAAAAAAATTCTGAAGCCCGCTCTAGTGTCAATTTGAATCGTTAGATTTTAATCCAATAGTTTAGATTTGTAAAAAAAAGTTGAATCTCCATCTTTTTTTGGTTGTGTTGGGAACTAATTGTTGTTGTTAATTAGGAATTATTTGATGTTGTTAAATAAAAACAATTAATAGTAGTTTCATGTTGGAAATTATTAAGTAACAACAAGAGTTGTTAATCAAATAATTAAGTAACAACAAGAGTTGTTAAGTAACAACAATTAGTAAAATATTAAGTGGGGAACATATGATACACCTATAATTGTAACATTTTTGAAATGGTTAGAGAAAGTCATTATGCATCCAAATACATGTGATTACATAGTAATCAATGCATGTGATTAAATAGTAATCAAGGATTAATAGTAATACATGCATGTGAGCTAATAGTGACTTGGTTTCCCTCCTATAAATAAGACCATTTGCTTATTGAGTTAAGCAATCAATTAAGTTTGATTAAGAGTGTCTCTACAAGAAAAAATGTATGCAATTGTGTTGTGGTTAACTTAGATTTATTTCAATTAGTTTGTAAATAAATATAGGACTAGTAATACATGTTTGGTTATATCCTAAGAGGACAAATATGTAAATATATTGCAGTAGCTTAAATGCATGTATTCTAGTTAGATTACACAAAAAATTGCGTGAACATGCATGAATAATTAAGAAAATGCTTCTGTTTTTTATTTTTACAAAAATAATTTTCTTCCAACTTTGGGCCGTAATAAATCTCTGTAGAACATTGATAATCGTATGTTCAAATATGTTTTGAAAACTACGACATGAGATTTTAAATATGATATATCATTGTCATAATTTGGATTAAAATTGAGAAAGATATGGACCCTAGAAGTTGGCTAGATGAATATGTTTTTACCCAGAAAAATATTCCCAGAAGAGCCGTACTACATGTCATCCGGTATTTAGAAAAGAGGACGACAAGTAGTCCAAATATTGTACGACAAGTCATACGGTTATAATCTATTTAACCGACATGTCATCCGGGTAAAATATAGACGACAAGTCGTCTGACTCTTTAACAAAGAACCGACTTGTCATACGGTCACAGATCTCGCGAACGACATGTCATCCGCGCGTGAAAGTTAACCGAGGCTGGCCTGCGTGTGAGAGCGCGTGAGGGCGAGTGGGAGCCCGTGGTAGGCGCGTGGAGGCGCGTGAGACACTCATATGGCGCGTACATGGCGCGTGGACATCTGTGTTGGTCCGTGTTGGTCATGTCTGTATCGGTTTGCTTCGGTAATTTCGATCAATCGTGATTATATGTCTAATCCTTTTTGCAAAATGTTCTAAATAGGCCATGATAAATTTGTTTTATCATATAAACTTTGTGTTTATAATAAATATCTTAGTGATGCTTATTTAGTCAATGTAACTTTGTGTTTCATTGTATTGATTTTTCCTTGTATTTGTTACAGAAAAATCATGACGATTATTCGAAGAGTTGCAAAAATGATTACGACACCCACAGACAGGGAGATGATATCAGACATGTTGTTGGAAATGGATAAATATCGAATGAGTGAAAACGATGATATGATTTCGCATATCATCACTTTCAATAACATGTTACAGGAGTCAATCTGGGCAGGTAATTGGATAGGACAACCAAATAGATTCAGATTACTGAGAAACAATCTCCCTAAGATATGGCAAAAATAACTTACTCGTATTTGGATATTAGTAAAACGTGAGGAAAAACATGTTCCTTATAATAAAGCCATTGAGAGGTTAGCGGTTCAGTATCTCCGACATAAGGCAAATAATACAATTTTTCCTTTGATGTCCCGGAAACTTTGCAAGGATCCTAGATTTGCTATATGTTTTTCATGGCTGTCCAAGATCAATTACGAGTTACCCAAAGAGTTTGAGGATTCGTATCCTAAAACATATATGATTTGGGACTCTAAAACTGTGAAAATTATTATTGTAAAATATTAATTTTATCATGTTATTTATGTGTGTAATGATTTGTTATTTCACGGCATGTAAATATTGTATTTATATGTATGGATGTTCTATATTGAATTTAATTTATGTAATTAAATCAATGAGTGTCATGAATTGTCACATGATTGAGGTTCTAAAAATTTATGTATTTTTTTAGAGAATGATTTTACATGATTGATTATGTTGATAATATTTTTACATTGGGTAATTGGATGATGATTGGACACATAATGGTCTTTTGACTTTAACCCCATTGAAGAATTTTATTAAACATAATTCGTTTCATGATAAAAATAAACGGTATTAACAATTGTGTATGAATGTCTGTAGAAACTTTGTGTTTTTTGATATGGTTTCCGCAACAAAGAATATTATCGCTGAACTCAACAAGGGTGAGAAACTGAATGACGATAATTATGAAATTTGGAGCATGAAAATCCAATATGTGCTAGAAGAACAAGAGGTTCTTGAAACCCTGAAAATGAGCATGGATGAACCTGAACATGGCACTACGGCCCAACACAGGCGAGACCGAGAGGCTTATGAGGCCTGGAAGAAAAAGAATTTCATTGCATGCATTACGTTGCTAAGCAGTATGGATAATGACCTAATGAAAGAGTTCAGGAAATATGACATGGCTAAGGACATGTGTGTTGGGTTTTCTAGGTCAAACCAAGATCAATTAAGAATATGAAATGTACGAATACAACAAAGTAAAGTAGCGGAAATACTCACTTTGATCGGCTTTACGATGCGGAGACAACAAAAAAATTTATCCTTGAGACTCTCGGCCAAGCCCATTGTTTGTGCTCTAAGCTCCTCTTTGAATGTTGAATCAATGCTCCAAGCTTTGATCTTTGATTATAAGCTCATAGATGAGTTTCCCTATCACCTTTTAATGACTCATTGGATGTGCTGGCGCCTTTGTCATTTCGAAACAAAATCAAGAACCATTGAGCCCTAGGCTCACGGAAAATGAGAGAAAAAAATGGAGAAGGCCATTCGGCCAATGAGAAGGAAAAAGAGAGAGTAAAGTGTGTTGTGTGTTTTTTTTTTTTAGTATTTTGTTTTCTAAAAACATATATAAAAAATCCTTACAAAATTTGATAAAAGCTTTTCCAAAAAGCAAAAACCAATTTTGGAGGCAAAATGACATTAATTGCCCACAACTACCACCATCATGAATAATGACTGGTTGTCAATCACCAAAAGGTGACTTGACATCCATCACTAAAGTGATAGGTGGTGTGACAAACGATGTGACTTGTGGTCGCACTTGATTCAAAATCAGAGTGGCCTCGCAAACACATTCCGGGTTCGGGTTCGTTAATTCCTAATTAACGAATTTTTCCGTTGCGACGTAATTAAATCAAATTTAATTAAATAATTATGCCTAGTAAAATTATTATTCACGTAGCTAGCGAATTAATTCTAAATTAACTCGTTTGCCCAAATTAAAATCTAATTTTAATTCCGCGTCGAAATCTAATACGGGCCTCGCCCCCCAGACTGATACAGTACGGTCGATGTTCCTGATTGGTTTGTCTTTTGACGCTTTTTTTTTCTCTTTTGAAACCGTTATTACAAAACAGAACAAACACAAAAATGATGCAAATATGTTACGTGTATGCATGCATGCATGATTGGGTTTCCTTTCCCGTTGGGCTAGGTCTTCTGCCAGTACTCTTGGTGGCTGCTTGGTCTTTTGACAAGTCTGTCCTCTTCCCTAACCAACGGGTATCTATGATGGCTTTCAAGACAAAAATGGGGTTAACATGGTGCATGTATGCATGAGGTGCATGTGATGCATGATATGCATGCGATACAAGAAATATATCAACTCATTAAAATTTTCACACAAACCGGCTCATCATCATTTTAGAAGTTTTTGGGCCAACTGTCATATTAGTGAACTCGTCCCAGTTTAAATGGCCCAACGAGTTCACATCTCATGGCAAGGAGCCCAACTAAATCCAAATGGTAACGTTCCGAACACAATCACAAAGTGGCTCATCAATCACTTAGAAGCCTTTGGCCCAATAGTCATGAAATACGTTCTTGTCCCAGTTTAAATGGCCCAACAAGCCCATATCCCATGACAAATGGTCCAACTGGATCCAAACGACGATGTTCCCAAACACAAGCATAGAAGAAAGATGATGCAAACATGACATAATAATTTCTACACAATGGCCCATCGACATTTCAGAAGCTTTGGGCCTAATAGTCATAAGGTGCGAACTTGCCCCAGTTTAAATGGCCCAACAAGCCCGCATTTCTGACAATAGTCCAACTGCATCCAAATGAGGATGGTCCACAAGCACATATTCAAGGAAATAATTGTTACTTTAGCCAACCCGGTCTATGGGTGGGTTAGCAAGAGTATAGACAAATGCTCTCACCGGCGAAGGATGGCCCACAACTAGGTCTCCCCACTCAAGGGTTCGAGCAACCAAGTGAGCACACCCTTTTTTTTATACACTAAGGTACGTGCCAATGAGCTATGGTGTGTGACGGACTGTCAAATGGATTTCCCGTTGTAGATCCCCCAGAGGGGAGGTGGAGCGAGGCTCACTTAAATACCCAAGCCTCTTAGGCTCTTATCGCTTGTTGTCAGGAATAAACAACGAGTCCTCCAAATTAGTCCATCACAATAGGCTACGAGTAGATGGCTATCTAGGTGCATTCACAGCTTTTCCTTCTAGAGAGGTAGTGAATGAAGGAAGACACCAAACCATTACCTAGCCTCAAAATGCCTTTGATTAAACCCTCACTTTATCCACTATAGACACGGTCAATTAAAACATAAATCCAAACATCACAAGTCAATATTTCGGGGCCGATTCTCTATCCCCAGTGGAGTCGCCAGACTGTGGACAACAGAACTTGGGCGACGCTGTTCTAGGCTCGCGGCCTAGTTGGGAGTACGAAATAACATGGAGTCGCCACCCGGTGTGAACCGGGAAAATGTGATTTAAGGCCGCACTCACCCCTCGCAAGGGAAGACCTCAAACCGTTGGGTTCGGAATGGTCCCTTACTTATGTCACTTGTAATGAAAGGATTTGTGTAATAATTTAATCAGGCCTAAGTAACACTTATTTCCAAGAGTATCATGCTTCTAACTCTACATGCAGGGAATTAGTCATCACAACATGCAACATCACATGGCAATCTCATGAACATTTCTCGATCATATGATATGGAAAACTAAGAACAACCTAATCATGCTTGAGTACTATCTCATGAACCTATTAACCAAATAACATGCTAACAGCCTAATCATGCTTGAATATCATCCCAAGAACACATAAAATGGATACATGCATGAATACAAATAATATGATTGGCTACATAATACAAGAAAGATCAACCAAGAGGCAATTATGCATGAATATGATAAGACAGACTCAGTTCAGTGTGCGCGCGTTCGTGTAGCGTTCGTAAACGCGTTCGAACGGTAAACAGAAGGTTCGCGTTCGTGTGGCATTTGATAACGCGTTCGAACAGAAATGAAACAAAATGCTCACGTTCGTATGACGTTTGTTAACGCGTTCGAACAGAAATGAAACAGAATGCTCACGTTCGTATGGCGTTCGTGAACGCGTTCGAACGGAAATGAGTCCTGGTGCATGATAAGGCAAAATGCATGCGCGTTCGAGTTACGTTCGTAAACGCGTTCGAACGGGAACAGACCTGATGCATGAAATGGGACGCAATACATAAACAACAAAATAAAGGGGCATGGCGCGTAAGTACTGCCGTAAATGTGGCCTTTTGGGGCTCTTGGTCTCTCAAAGAGAGGACCTTTAGACCAACATACTAAGCCCATGCGCGTCACATCACAACACATGAAATAAAGACAATAAAAGTGTAGGACTTCGTATGCCCAATTGAACGTACATTCAACCCAAACACACTTCGTCCAGCGCGGCGAAGTAATGTCACAAAGGTGGCCTTTTAGGCTCTTCGTCTCTCAAATAGAAGACCTTTGGACTAACTCACTAAGCCCATGCGCTTGATTGAACAATGCATAAAAAGATAAAGACAATAATATCAAACTAAGTATGCCCGATTGAACGTATCTTGCATCCAACCGAACACACATCAACCGGCGCGGCAAAGCATCGTGGTAAAGGGCTTTAACCCCTCCCCATAGGGGATTTTTCATTCCACTTACTAAGCCCATGCGCTCAATTGAATCATGCATAAATAAACAACATACAGAATTCAAGTGACGAAAAATAAACAAAAGCAACACAAAACAAAAGAGGGTGCCGTTTACTCAAGCGGTACGTGGAGTTGTGTCCCAAGTACAGACCGTACTACCGTCCATTCGGATTCGGCTACGGAATTTACGTCTGGGTTTCCATCCTATATACCACAAGAGACGACACTCTTCCATTCATCCAATACCCACAACACACATCATACACAAACAAGATTTAACAAACAAGTAAAATACAATCAAAATAAATAACAAAAATCAAATAAGATGAGTGTGAAAAGTACCCTCAGGTCTAACCTTTTAAGCCGTCTCTCGGACTCGCGTTTCACGAAGATCGGAAGGGGTAAAGCTCCGCAACTTTTCTGGTTCACTGGTTTGCCTTTTCCTTCGCTGTGTTTTGCCGCTCAAGCTACTGTTTCGAGTCCGTTTTGCTGCTGTTTCCTTGTGGTTTCGCTGTCGTTTCCTCTGTATTCTTTGCTTACTGTTTTTGGGTGTGTTCTTCCTGTAATTTTCCTGTGTGTTGTGTATGAGCTAGCTAGCTAGCGTTGAGAAGGTTGTGTGAAAGGTTCTTTTTATAGGCAAATGGTTAGGCTTGACAAGGAAAGGGATTTGATTTGGTGTTGGATTAGGGAAGTCAAAGATTGAGGGGGGACAAATCTTGGCTAGATAGGGAAGGTTGAATATTTAGTTTATGTTGATTAGGCATACAATATTTTAAGTTTGGGAATAATATATTGGTTGATTGATTTTAACTTGGTATGATTATATTTGATTGTTTAGATTAGGTATGATTATATTTTATGTTTTATTTAATTGGTAAATGGTTTAAATATTTTATTTAATTGACTTTTAATTTAATTAATATTTGATTAATTAGGATGTGTCTTATGGGCTTGGTGGGCTAATTGGGCTTGGGTTGAGGCTAGCAGCAAAACCAGAACTACCGACACCGTTCGAACGCTTCCTCGAACGTGACACGAACGCCCGCAATCTGCCTGACGTTCGAACGAATACACGAACGCAGCACGAACGAAAACAGTGAACCTTGTTTATTCTGAATTTCCCCTTCCGATATCCGTTTCCCGCGGCTTCCGTGACTCAAAATGTAGTGCCTCCAAATGAGACCCATCATCGGGTTTCACATGCAAAAATACAATGCCTACAGATATATATTGGCAACAACTCATCGGTTGAAGTCAAAGGAATAGGAACATGCAAGTTAGTCATGCATGGTGGAAAAACTTTACTACTACATGATGTATTGTTTGCTCCACAAATTCGTCGAAATTTAGTTTCTGTGTTGGTTTTGGTTAATTTAGGTTTCAATTTGAACTTCCATAAATTTGGCGTTGATTTGTACTTAGGTACAATACATTATGGTTCTGGTTATTTTCTTGATGGTTTTATTGTATTGAATGTTGAATGTTTCAATCACAATTCCAGTTTTTCGTTTGTTACTTCATCTGTCAGTAATGATAGTGATGTAATTGTGTGGCATGCTAGACTTGGCCACATTGGCCAACAAAGAATGAACAGATTAGCCAAAGAATGCTTTCTGGGAAACATTGAGAAGGTAGAATTATCAACTTGTGAATATTGTTTGGCTGGAAAAACTGCGAGAAAACCATTTGGAAAATGGACTAGAGCATAATACCCATTACAATTAATCCAATCAGATATATGTGGTCCAATGAATGTCAGAGCAAGGCATGAATCATCTTATTTCATCATATTCATAGATGATTTTACACTCTTTAGTTATGTCTATTTGATTGCACATAAATCTGAAACATTAGAATGTTTTATGAAATTTATGAATTTAACAGAAAATCAATTGGACAAGAAAATTAAAGCACTACACACTGACCGTAGTCGTGAATACTTATCTGATCAGTTCCGAAAATTATGTGATGAAAAAGGAATTAGTCGTCAGTTGACTACTCCTGCTACTCCTCAACAAAATGGTGTTGCGGAAAGAAGAAATAGAATTCTTCTTGAAATGGTTAGGTATATGATGGCACAAGAAAATTTGCTTATAACCTATTGGGGTGATGCATTATTATTTGCCACATATGTACTTAACTGAGTGCCATCAAAATCTGTTGCCACCACGCCATATGAGTTATGGACAGGTCGCAAACCAGATATTAACTTTCTGAAACCTTGGGGTTGTGCGGTCCATGTACATGTGCGTTCTCACGAACATGGAAAGTTAGGCCCAAGAGGAAAAAAATGTATCTTTATAAGATATTCTAAACAATCAAAAGGGTATGTTTGCATAGGTGAACATGAAAGTGGAGGCGTGACATAATTTGAATCACGAGATATCACATTTTTAGAAAACGATTTTCCTAAGCAGGGAGAGATAAGTCAAGATTTATCTCTATATGAAACTCAGAATCACATGGATCACATGATTGGTGAACACTCGGGTTCACCTAATTCAAGTGGGAGTGATGAGAGAAATTTGAGAAAACTGTAGGGGTTATTTAGGGGTGAGCCCGGTAACGCAGCGGAAGCGGTGAAAATCCGATTTTCATATTTCAAAACTTTTTCTCGGATTAATTAAATAAACATATTTATTTAATATTCCAATAATCAAATTATGAAAATAAATTCAATAAAACAATTTTAAGTGAATTTACCGAAATGCCCTTGCTTTGGTATTTTGTCCGTTTTAGTCCGAAATTGATCCAATCAATTTTGAATGATTCTAAATCATTTCTAAGATGAACTTATGATGTTCAAAACATCAAAACACCAAAGGAACCAAAATCCCCAATTTTTCTTATCTTGGCCGAATGCACTCCTTAGGGAGCATTTTGTGCATTTTGCACTTTCATGCTTCAAGACACATCCAAATGATATCCAATCAACATGAAACTTTATATGCATCATATACACACATAAATACACAACATATATGAAAACCCCCAAATTTGGAGTTAGTCATAAACCCTAATTTTTCAATTTCCTCAAATTGGACAAATTAGGCCATATACATTAAATCAATTGTTTCAATCATCAATCTTACATCTAATTCAAGTCTCAACACAATGAAACAACTCAAGATCAAATCTAGGTCATTTAAGAGTGGGTCAACAACTCTAGATTAGCAACTTGGTTTCTAAAACCTTAAAAGAATGTTTACAACTACACTAGTCACAAACTTCCTTCATCATACATGCCTTACACCTTCACCAAAATTTCCATCAACAAAAACCACAAAGAACAAAGAAATAAATAACCTAAGGATATCATATATTGAAGCCTAGATCCTAAGGAACAATTTCCTTACTAATAGTAAGTTGGAAAAAACTTACTAAAATCAAGTTTTTCTTTGATCTTTCTTTCTTTCTCAAGCTTCCTTTAAGTTTCTTCAATGGAGAATTCTTTTGTGAAATGTGTATATTAGGTTAAGTGTATCATGAAATGAAAAACAATTTATACTTGTTCTATTTGGCCTTTGGCCGAAAATGACTAAGGCAAAAACAAGGAAATTAATTTCAATTTCATTTCAAGTCAATTTGGTCAACTTGCCTAAATATCTAAATAACAACTTTATTAGATATTTATTTAAGTCAACAATTGCAACTAACATCATTAACTTTAAATATCCTAATGTAAGATATTTATATTTTAATTAATTTAATCATTTAACAATTAAATAATTAATTAATTAATCAAATACAAATATATTAAATATATGTATAATATTTACATTAAATATTAAAAACATATATTCATTTAGGAAATAAGTCAAATAACTCATTTTGACTATTAATTAATGTGTATTTAAATTAATCAAGTATTAAATGTAAATACACAATAATTAAGCAAATGACTATTTAGTCTTTTTAGCATGTATCTTGCGTTTAACCATTAAACGACTTTATAAATAATCAATATTATTTATTTATGTTGCTCTAGTGCTCAACGAGTATGTTTCATTATTGAGACTCTCTAGGTTCAGGTATATCCGTCACGAAATCAAATTTCGTGTCCATAATCTATCCACCCGTAGATTATGACGATCACGGATAATCTCGCTGAACCATACAGGTCGAGGTCATGGCAATGTATAATTCCTCCGTCACAGGTATCCGGATAAATCCCAGAGATATAGATGTAAACGTCAAATCTCTATCGGCATTATCCAGTCGACTATTCCATTAGCAATCTCAAAAAGAATGTTTAGAACTAGCTTCTCAACTTTACCACGGGCCCATGGTTTTATCTGATTGCTAATCATATGGACTACCTATGCTCTGATACACAGAACTGACGGATCCTATCTTGACACACATAGGACACCATGAGGATCTGTCTACACCCAACGAACAGGCGGAGGTCTGATCTAAATAGATCGGTGACGTGACTGCCGTCTAAGTGTAGAAGATGTCTCATGTGCCCACAATGGCAACTCAAGTCTAAGAATCACAAGTGCTACTCAACCCAAGAAGATTCTTATTGACGCTGGTGTACCATCCATTAAGAATCTTCGGTGAGTCGTTCAATGTTTATCCGCTATAAACACCTACACGTCTATACTAGTCTCCAAGACTAATGGTTCATTGAGAAACCATTGGAATCATATATTCCAGTATACGACATGTACCGGTCTCAACGGGTTTACTATACTGACCAAGTAGTGTAAACCTTGACCAGGAACTGTCTGAGAATGACAACGTCATGATACTACCCAATGTCCGTTGCGACGCTTTTGCAACTGTATCATGACTAATCATTCTAGGGTCATTACGTCTTTACCATATAGAAATATAGATTATATTATAGAAACTGCATATATTATTCATAATAATAATGTTTTACAGAAGTATTTAACAGAAATACAACCGGGAATTGGCGCTCTGAGCACCAACCCCAACAAAAACATGATGAATCCATTTCACATGAATCTCAAAATGATGAATTAGTTTCACACGAGTCTCTTTTACGTGATCCGAGTGGGAGTGATGTACATAATCCAAGTGAGAGCAATGTGCACGATCACAATGAGAATAATATGGAAAGTGAGGAATCAGTTCCACCACTAGAATCCCAATTGCGGCGTAGTAATCGTATAGGTATTCCTCGACGTCGTTTTGATATCGAAGGAGAAACCTTTATGATTCTACCTCAAGAGGATGAAGAACCTAGAAACATAAAAGAGGCTCTTCAGTGTCTTGCTAAGAAAAAATGGATGAAAACAATGGAAGACGAAATGGAGTCAATGAGGTCCAACCAAGTTTGGAAATTGTTTGATCTACCCAAAGGACTCAAAGCTATCAAGAATAAATGGGTTCTTAAAATAAAGCGTAATGCCGATGGCAATATCGAAAGATATAAAGCACTGAAGGGGTTTTTAGGTGCTGAATCCGGTAACGCAGCGGAAACGGTGGAAAATCAAATTTTCCGATTTCATAACATTTTCTCGGATTAATTAAATAAACATATTTATTTAATTACCCAATAATAAAATTATGAAATAAAATTCAATAAATCAAATTTATGTGAATTTACCGAATTGCCCTTACACTTGGCATTTTGTTCATTTTAGTCCGAAATTGTTCAAATCAATTTTGGATGATTCTAAATCATTTCTAAGATGAACTTAACATGTCCTAAATGTCAAAACATCAAAAGCAACAACCCTAATTTTTCAATTTCTTCAAATTGGACAAATTAGACCAAATTGGTTAAATCAATTACTTCAATCATGTTTCTTCCATCCAATTAAAGTCTCAACACAATGAAACAACTATAGATCAAATCTAGGTCATTTAAGAGTGGGTCAACAACTCTAGATTAGCAACAAAGTTCTAAAACTATGAAAAGAATGCTTATAACTACACTAGTTACAAACTTCCAACATCATACATGCATTACACCTTCATCAAACTTTTATCCATCAAAAGTACAAAGAATAAAGAATAGAAAAACTCAAGAACATCACAAGATGTTGCCCACAACAAGATGAACAAATTACTCTCTAATGGAATGTTGGAAATACTTACTAAATCCAAGCTTTTCTTGATTTTCTTTTCTTTTCTCTCTACCTTCTTTGTTTTGTTTTAATGGAGTTTTGATAAAGTGAATTGGTATATAAAACCATAAATGAAACAAAACAATATATACTTGCTTCAAATTAGCCTTGGCCGAATTTGGCCTTAACCAAAACAAGAAATATTAATTTCAATTTCATTTGGATTTTATTTAATCAACTTGTTAAAATATCTAAAACACTTTAAAGATATTTCTAATTAAGTCAACAAAGGCAACTTAGCCAATAAAACAAATATCTAAATCTTAAGATATTTATATTTTAATTAATTTAATCATTTAACAATTAAATAAATAAATAATTAATTAAATACAAATATATTAAATATATGTATTATATTTACATTAAATATTAAATACATATATTCATTTATGATATTTAGTCAAATATCTCAATTTGACAATTAATTAATGTGTATTTAAATTAATCAAGTATTAAATGTAAATACACAAAAAATTAAGGAAATGACTATCGGGTCCCTAAACATGTATTTTGCGTTTAACCTTTAAACGACTTTATAAATAATCAATATCATTTATAAATGTTGCTCTAATGCTCTACGAGTATATTTCATTATTGAGACTCTAGATTCAGACATATCCGTCACGAAATCCAATTTCGTGTCCATAATTTATCCACCCGTAAATTATGAATCATACAGGTCGAGGTCATGGCAAATGTATAATTCCTCTGTCACAGGTATCCGGATATATCCCAGAGATATAGATGTAAACGTCAAATCTCTATGGGGATTATCCAGTCGACTATTCTATTAGCAATCTCAAAAGGAATGTTTAGAATTAGTTTCTAAACTGTACCATGGGCCCATGATTTTTATCTGATTGCTAATCATATGGACTACCTATGCTCTGATACACAGAACTGACGGATCCTATCTCGATCCACACAGGACACCCTGAGGATTTATCTACACCCAACGAACAGGCGGAGGTCTGATCTTAATAGATCGGTGACGTGACTGCCATCTAAGTGTAGAAGATGTCTCATGCGCCCACAGTGGTATCTCAAGTCGAAGAATCACAAGTACTACTCAACCCGATAAGATTCTTATTGACGTTGGTGTACCATCCATTAAGAATCTTTGGTGAGTCGTTCAGTGTTTATCCAGTATAAACACCTACACGTCTATACGAGTCTCCCTAGACTCATGGTTCATTGGGATAAACCATCGGACCAAGTCTCGATATACGACATGTACTGGTCTCAACAGATTTGACTAACCGACCCGTGTTAGTGAATCTTGACCAGGAACAATATTTGATAATATATATTTAGCAGTGACACTTCCCAATGTCAATTACAAACTATCTTTGTAACTGTGTACTGCATTATATATTATCAGGCATTTGTCTAATATATACATATCTCTAAACCACATTTAGTTTCAATCTAATCGTAATCAAATCGAATACGTATATAAAAACAAGAGGTGCAACCATAAATAAGTAATATTATGGAAAAAAGGGATTGTTCATATTCATGAATCAGACATAAATACGGTTCGGATTGACGCTCTGAGCACCAACCCCAACAATTTCTTCCACTTGCTCTTGTGCCAATCCACGGTATCATATACACATCTCAATGTGTATCGTATACTCATGGCTCTCAAAAGCTCACCTCGCACTTAAGAGGTATGCAACAAAAAGTAGGTCCGCTATGACATATTGAGTTTGTCAAACAAACTCAATCGTTTCCCATAGTCAGCATCATTCATATTTTGTAGAATCTAAATTATACATTAATATGACACTGATGATATATCTGTATTGTGCTACAGCTACTGAGTTGTCTAAGTATTCATGGATCAAATCCAAAATACTATGAGGACAACCACAAACACAACACCAATATAAAACTTCTAATTTATAAGGTCACTATGCAACTTGGTAAGTCAATACTTCATAAGATGCATCTAATTCCACTAAATAGTAGAATCATTCGTGACACTCCCACTGCATCTTTTGTGACTCTTTATGACGTAGACTGTCTAACGTCATAATTAGTCTCAAAACTAATATGACCCTAATGGTTGCAGACTGTATTCTCCATGAATTAGAAACTCGTTCTTAATATCTCAAAGATCACAAAGAACATGTTTCAAGATCCATCATATGGTCTATAGGATATCAAAATAACTCGTAACAATTACGATTAAATTGATATCTTTAATCACACATAATAAAGCATTCATTATGTCATCATCAAATGATACATAAGATTGATTAGACATTCTAATCAATATCTCTTTCGAAAAAGGAATCATCCTTTACGAAAGATGAATACTATATATAAGACACACAATAACTGTCAAACAGTTATACTAACTGTCATACAGATAGCCTTGTTGTGTCTTTTATTAGATCACATCTAATGCACGGATAATAGGAGTATCTCACAAGTCTCTTAATTTTATTTTTTATATAAAACTTTATATCAAATATAACAAAGACTACTCACACTGCTTTCACGGAGTAAAGAAGACTTAGGTAAATCTTTTACCTCACAAACATCTCATTATTACTATAATAATGATAATGTTGTTAGGATATATAATACTAAAAAGTAATTTGTACGCTCCCACTAACCCTTCAAACACATATGTATTCTCTATACTTTGACAAGATCAGACAATCTGACTGATGTCAAAAATAGAGAACGCAGATTTCCGGAAGACTTATCCGAGTCTACAATAGGCTCTATAAGCTAGCATACTAAACTAGAATCTCAACAGAACACAAACTCTAGGGCCATTCCAGAACAAACTCTTCAAATGAAGAAATCACAACTGATCTTTTATCTGAATAAGTCATTCAAAAACGCCACTTTGCATTCTTTAGCTAAAATATACAGTTTAATATCAACATTAACCAATATATCTTTAATTGTTCAATTAGCGTGACTAGAGATAAGTTTTCTCCGAATGTACAATAGATTGCTGAGTATAACTTTTCTCACTGTCATATTGTAAAGGTCAAACCTTCAATAAGCTCACACTGCTTTCGCTGCGCAAACAATTAGCACATATCATGAACTTATTCATAATGAAAGCTTAATCAAGTTCAAAACTTGATCGTAGTAAACTATGAACAATCTTAGATCTATGGTTCAATGGTGAACTTCCAGAATCGATATCAAATATCGCTTCCATTATAAGTTATAGGATAATTTTCTTCGGTAAGAAAACAACAGAATCATTAAGTATCAAATACTCGTAAATGATTCTGATATCCTATTAAACTTATATAGAAGATGTATAAGGGTTGTTTCATCTTATTAATTACGTAGTTCCATTTATAGTTTATCATTCTCACAATTGACTTCAATAAGTCAAGTCTTTTCTACAATAGTTAACATCTGATGTTACACACCAAGTAATAAAATAATTTTATTACTTAGGATCGTAGAAAAGATATTTTAATAAATAGAATACAATATTCTATAAAATAGAATAAATGATAAACTTTTACTTATACCTCCTAGGTGTAAGTAATTTCCATTATATAACTATTATATAAAAGAAATATTCAAATCTCAAACTTTTCAAGATTCGGATTTTCTACCTATACATATCATATATGTAACTGTAGAAATTAATGGAACCTAAATTAAAAAGATTAACTAGTGTTACTGGAGCATAACCCCAAGAGTATTGAAACTAATTGTAATTTTCCAAAAAAAAAAGTATGGAAACTAATTCGGTAATATTCAATATCAAACGAATCAAATCATATAAGATTCAACTGCTCTCACTACTCAATTCCATCAAGATGGAATTGTGGAAGAATAATATTGAATATGAATCATATTCACTGAATAACCTTAGAACTAATTGCTTTAAATTCATATGTTTGATCATATCAAAGATCTTTGAACAATTCAAAGACTTGTTATGAATTTTAAGGATCACGTTTTCAAAATTTTAGATTGAATATATTTGAACCAGTCAAATATGTTCAATTTGCGTTTCATTAGAACAGATTGAAAGTTCTTGATCATTTCAAGACGTTCAATATGTGTTCCTTCAGAAACACGTAACTAAGTTATGACAATTCATCAACTAAGTTACGAAATAAAGAAAATTATCTTAAGCAATTATTATTTATTAAACTACATACATCTAATGTATCAGTTTAATAAATCTGGTGGTCCAATGACAATCATTGGTTAAACGAGATCTTAATCACCTTCCTGAATACAATATTCATTAAATGGATAAGGATGTGTGATGTGATATCGTATCAAACCATCTTTTACCAAACGGAATAAACATCTAATGCTTAAGTGATTAAACTCATAAAGCATCGTTCTAAATTATTTATTTTACCGAATAATTTTTCTTAATGTTTATCTCTACGTCAATGACACTACTAGTTGTATTTAAAATATATATAATAATTGTTTATTAAGAACAAGTAACTATCCAATAGTCGCAAGTTCCGATATCAAATATCAAAACAATCGTTAACTAATATTTTAAATAACTAGACGGGAGATCTGTTATCCAATACCTATAGTTGTTGTATTGTGAAAATCGATATTTTCTATACACAATTATACGTATCTCCTTTCTTTAGCTTTACTATTTGCATTCAACTATTCACAACAATTGTAAATAACTGATTAGCAAATTGTGTCAGACACATTGCCTCTAAAGGTCATTAAAGCTAAGAAACGTCATTACTAGATAAACAAATACCTAATGAGGCTTTCTTAATGCCAGTCAATAATCTCGAGACATGAACTAATTCAAGTCAATTCTTACTGCATAAAAAACTATTCTCTCTAAATTATTATATCCTAAAAGGGATATCTATCTAGATTATCTATCATGACTTAAAAACTAAGTCATTAACCATCTTGATTTTTCAAGAAAATCAGAACAACAGTTCCCGATGGTTTAGACCAATCTAATAATATCATAGTCCAATAGTATCTAGAACCTATTCTAGAATAACTGCAACCAAGAGTCAAGTCAGATAACATATCAAAATATGTGTGCAGTGAATTAAAAGTTTAATTCTATCTAATATAGATTAAGGAAAACAAACAAGTGGCTATTTCCATAATAATACGCACTGCCTAAGTTATGGAATATTTTAAACTTAGCAGTGCCTCCCACTATTTTACGTAATACCGTAATCCCCAACGGAAAAACGAGAATTCAATAATTAAATCGAATTCCATAATGGGAAGTGGACCCCATGAATATATTTCGACTCACAGCAGATGCACGATCTCGCCTACGTATATTCACAGGTAGACAACTCATTGTCAATCACTCACTAGTGACTCCTGGGTTTCCGGTCCTGGTCATTTCTCGTTGTCGCTGCTAAGGCAGGCCCACAAGGAGACGTACCAAGGTTAAACTCGTCAATGATAAACTCAAGTTACTTCCGTAACCCTGACAGCTAGGGCACGTTCAGGATTCCGATTCCGCTTTCGCTTGAACTTATCTAGTATCTAATATATATATCCGGCATAAATAAATCTCTATCGGCTACATCCTCACAGCAGAGGCACGGTCTCGGATGTAGTCACGAAAAAATATTTATAAACCGTATTGACAAGACGGACCAAGAAACAAGTATTCCAAATACTAGTTACTTCAAAACCTTATTAAGCGGGGATATTCCTTTAAGTGTCATACACCCTAAATCTAATCAAATTAGATTATAACATGCATGTATAAGTTAAAAAAAAACATGATTAAACATTGAATCAAACAAACTAATCATTTTAGGGGGCCTAGAATCAGACTTGCTCTGATACCATTTTGAAGGGGTTTTTAGGGGCTGAATCCGGTAACGCAGCGGAAACGGTGGAAAATCAAATTTTCCGATTTCATAACTTTTTCTCGGATTAATTAAATAAACATATTTATGTAATTACCCAATAATAAAATTATGAAATAAAATTCAATTAATCAAATTTATGTGAATTTACCGAATTGCCCTTACACTTGACATTTTGTTCATTTTATTCTGAAATTGTTCAAATCAATTTTGGATGATTCTAAATCATTTCTAAGATGAACTTAACATGTCCTAAATGTCAAAACATCAAAAGCAACAAAAAACCTAAAATTTTTGCCTTTGGCCGAGAGCCTCCAGGGGGGGTTGTGCATTTTGCATTTTCATGGTTCAAAACTCATCAAGGCAAAATCCAATCAACCCAATATTTACATGCATCATATACACATCCAAATACACCACATAAATGAAAAGCCCCAAATTTGGATGTGGTCTTAAACCCTAATTTTTCAATTTCTTCAAATTGGACAAATTAAACCAAATTGGTTAAATCAATTACTTCAATCATGTTTCTTCCATCCAATTAAAGTCTCAACACAATGAAACAACTATAGATCAAATCTAGGTCATTTAAGAGTGGGTCAAAAACTCTAGATTAGCAACAAAGTTCTAAAACTATGAAAAGAATGCTTATAACTACACTAGTTACAAACTTCCAACATCATACATGCATTACACCTTCATCAAATTTTTATCCATCAAAAGTACAAAGAATAAAGAATAGAAAAACTCAAGAACTTCACAAGATGTTGCCCACAACAAGAGGAACAAATTACTCTCTAATGGGAGGTTGGAAATACTTACTAAATTCCAAGCTTTTCTTTGATTTTCTTTTCTTTTCTCTCTACCTTATTTGTTTTGTTTTAATGGAGTTTTGATAAAGTGAATTTGGTATATAAAACCCTAAATGAAACAAAACAATATATACTTGTTTCAAATTAGCCTTGGCCGAATTTGGCCTTAACCAAAACAAGAAATATTAATTTCAATTTCATTTGGATTTTATTTAATCAACTTGTTAAAATATCTAAAACACTTTAAAGATATTTCTAATTAAGTCAACAAAGCCAACTTAGCCATTAAAATAAATATCTAAATCTTAAGATATTTATATTTTAATTAATTTAATATTTAACAATTAAATAATTAATTATTAATTTTAAATACAAATATATTAAATATATGTATTATATTTACATTAAATATTAAATACATATATTCATTTATGATATTTAGTCAAATATCTCAATTTGACAATTAATTAATGTGTATTTAAATTAATCAGTATTAAATGTAAATACACAAAATTAAGGAAGTGACTATCGGGTCCTAAACATGTATTTTGCGTTTAACCTTTAAACGACTTTATAAATAATCAATATCATTTATAAATGTTGCTCTAGTGCTCTACGAGTATATTTCATTATTGAGACTCTCTAGATTCAGGCATATCTGTCACGAAATCCAATTTCGTGTCCATAATTTATCCACCCGTAAATTATGACGATCACAGATAAACTCGCTGAATCATACAGGTCGAGGTCATGGCAAATATATAATTCCTCCGTCACAGGTATCCGGATATATCCCAGAGATATAGATGTAAACGTCAAATCTCTATGTGGATTATCCAGTCGACTATTCTATTAGCAATCTCAAAAGGAATGTTTAGAACTAGTTTCTAAACTGTACCACGGGCCCATGGTTTTTATCTGATTGCTAATCATATGGACTACCTATGCTCTAATACACAGAACTGACAGATCCTATCTCAATACACACAGGACACCCTGAGGATCTATCTACACCCAACGAACAGGCGGAGGTCTGATCTTAATAGATCGGTGACGTGACTGCCATCTAAGTGTAGAAGATGTCTCATGCGCCCACAGTGGTATCTCAAGTCGAAGAATCACAAGTGCTACTCAACCCGATAAGATTCTTATTGACGTTGGTATACCATCCATTAAGCATCTTCGGTGAGTCATTCAGTTTTTATCCACTATAAACCTACACGTCTATAAGATCTCTCCTCCCTAGACTCATGATTCATTGTGATAAACCATCGGACCAAGTCTCGATATACGACATGTACTAGTCTCAACAGATTTGACTAACCGACCCGTGTTAGTGAATCTTGACCAGGAACTGTATTTGATAATATACATTTAGCAGTGACACTTCCCACAATGTCAATTACAAACTATCTTTGTAACTGTGTACTGCATTATATATTGTCGGGCATTTGTCTAATATATACATATCACTAAACCACATTTAGTTTCAATCTAATCATAATCAGATCGAATACGTATATAAAAACAAGAGGTGCAACCATAAATAAGTAATATTATGGAAAAAGGATTGTTCATATTCATGAATCAGACATAAATACGGTCCGGATTGGCGCTATGAGCACCAACCCCAACAAGCACGACTTGTAGCAAAAGGGTATACACAACATGAAGGAATTGACTACGAAGAGACTTTTTCACCTGTTGTAAGGTTTACCTCAATTCGCTTGATTCTGGCTATAATAGCAAGCATGGATATAGAATTACATCAAATGGATGTAAAGACTGCTTTTCTCAATGGAGAACTTGATGAAGAAATCTACATGGAACAACCAGTAGGTTTAATAAAAGAAAATGAAATGAGAAGTATATAGACTTTTAAAGTCTATATATTGTCTCAAGCAATCGTCTAGACAATGGTATATACAATTCCACAATACAATTATTTCGAATGATTTCACAATGATAGATGAGGATCATTGTGTGTACACCAAGAGAGATAAAGATAAGTTCATTTTCTTATCTTTGTACGTGGATGATATACTTATAGCTGGAAATGATAAGGAGTTTGTAAAACACATTAAAGAATGGTTATCATCTAACTTCGAGATGAAAGATATGGGTGAAGTTGCATATATTCTTGGGGTTAAGATCTCAAGAAATCGTTCAAAGAATTTATTATCTCTTTCACATGATTCATATATAAAGAAAATTCTTGAACGCTTCCAAATGCAGGCTTGCAAATGTACGCAATGTTGTGTACAAGACCTGATATTTGTTTCGCTGTTGGAATGGTAAGTAGATACCAATCCAATCCAGAACTAGCATATTGGAAAGCAGTTAAAAGAATATTTAGGTATCTGAGAGAGACAGTTGATTACTCATTGTGTAATCAAGGAAATGATATGCAATTGAGAGGCTATACTGATGCTGACTGGGGAGGAGATTTAGATGAAAGAAAATCTACCTCCGGTTTTATTTTCTTGCTAAACAATGGTTCCATTTCATAGAGCAGTAAGAAACAATCTTGTATAGCCTTATCCATAATGGAGGCTGAATTTGTGGCCTTTTCATCAGCAGTACAAGAGGTTGTGTGGTTGAAAAGGTTCTTGGATCATTTGGGTATGTCAAATGAAGCTTCTGGTCCAGTATTAGTTAACTGTGATAGTGAAGCAGCGATAGCCTACACAAAAGACCCAAAATTCCATTGTAAAACGAAACATATAGATACCAAATATAATATTGTGAAAGACATAGTTGCACGAGAAGAGGTAAACATGAAGTACATTTCTACGCAATAAATGATAGCAGATCCATTGACCAAGCCTGTTCCTAGAGATGTCTTTGTTAGACATGTAAAAACTCAGAGATTGCGTAGATGTTAATGTGCTTACATATTATGATATGTATTTTTCCCAAATAATGTTTACTAATGTTAATACTCATTGATATTTGTGTTCAATGCTAACATGTTAATTTTGTTGATACATGTTTAAACAAATATACTATTAGTTAGTATGAGAAGTATGTCGGACAAGTGAATGATTGTGCCTCTCACACGGGCAATCACCTCAATTACTTTGTGTCAATGAGAGATGAGACAAATTTTTAAGCTAATTATCTGAGTAATAATTTAGAGAGCTTAAGCTTGAAAATTAAGTAATGTCATTATGAGGTCAATTTCTCTGTAATATGACCTAAGGTGAATAAGTTCGTTTCACCTTACTTGTCTTAATGTCAGATATGAGTTAGACATTGTGTTTGTCTGAACTATAATCTGTACGGTATTTTATGAGACATGCGCTCCATGGGAAAGGAGAGAATATCGTAGCACATGTTTTCATACCATGTGTACATTTGCGACTATTGGGGGTAATACATGTAAAGATCGCAGTCTTGATATTGTGTGAGACCCTTGAGATTATTTCAATCTCACATTGTACCCTTTAGACTCTTGTCTGATTCTTAAAACTTAGATTTGATGATCGCTATCTTGAAGTGTTGCTGAAGGATCATGCGAGATTCGATCCGAAATGACATCTCTGGAAAATCGAATTGAATCAAGGTTGAGAGATTCGAGAAATGAGAAAGATCATTATATGAGTTATATCACATTAGCTTGTATTCACTGGTCGACTAATTATGTTGTTCTATGTGATCAAACATGATTGTGAATGCAAAATAAATATTACATCTGAAAAGAGATCGAGAGAGATTTAATGTGATAAATGATCGAGGAAACTGCATACATAATCTATTAGGGTTCTATCCATTTTTCGAGCAGCTATATATTCCTAATAGATGTATAGAAATTGAGCTCTCGAAGAATGCTGGTCGCACAGCACAATTGCAAAGTATGAATTATTCTTGTAGAGATAATAAAAAAATGTTGATCCCATTATGTGTGAGTGGGAGATGTTGGGAACTAATTGTTGTTGTTAATTAGGAATTATTTGGTGTTGTTAAATAACAACATTTAGTAGTAATTTCATGTTGGAACTTATTAAGTAACAACAATAGTTGTTAATCAAATAATTAAGTAACAACAAGAGTTGTTAAGTAACAACAATTAGTAAAATGTTAAGTGAGAAACATATGGTACACCCATGATGGTAACATTTTTTGAAGTTTTAGAGAAAGTCATTATGCATCCAAATACATGTGATTACATAGTAATTAATGTATGTGATTAAATAGTAATCAATGATTAATAGTAATCCATGGATGTGAGCTAATAGTGACTTGGTTTCCCTCATATAAATAAGATCATTTACTTATTGAGTTAAACAATCAATTAAGTTTGATTAAGAGTATCTCTACAAGAAGAAAGATATGCAATTGTGTTGTAGTTAACTTAGATTTATTTCAATTAGTTTGTAAATAAATTTAGTACTAGTAATACATGTTTGATTAGATCCTAAGAGGACAAATATATAAATATATTAGGGATTATATTTCCTTATAGGTTGGTTACTTGGTTTAGCACTTCCAACGCCCATACGTTACTGGAGGGTGGATGTGATCGATGGATTTGCAATTGATCGAGTTAAAATGGAGTGAACAAAACTGAACTTGAAATTGGGTTAATGGGTTGCATGGTTTGGTTAAAATGACCATTTATTTATTTATTTATTTGGTATTGTGGCAGGATTACGATATATTATTCCAAGTACTTTCTCTATGCATCAGTTGACCATGCAAGAATAATCTTATTCACAAAGTCATGTCATTGAGGTCACTTGCTAGCCTGTATAAGTCAGCGCAGCAGCTTGTAATTTTCATCTGCCAGAGGCATTGACTGAGCTGTAACCCACGAGGTGGTATATCATAGCTGGTATATACCCGACACATAATATAATTTTCGGTAGCCCACACCACTACCTCCATCTACATCATGCTCCTGCTCCCTCCAGTCATTTTGTCAACATGTCAAAAAAGAAAATTCTTAAAGATGCTCAACTAAGCACCAGAGTACAATAATAATAATCATCAACAATTAAAACGCCATAGCAGTACAAACTAGAGAATTTTACCCACTTAACTTTGACATGTAGGGTATATTAGTCAAAATTAATTAGTTGATCAAAAGATAATTAACTGTTAAAACCATTAACTCAGAGTTCTGTGTTATAACTTGTGCGACTATATCTATTCTATTCTTGGCTAAACCTCCATATTTTGAACTAGATTTAATTCTTTTTTACCAAACTTGTGCTTCCAAATTAAGCTTAACAAGCTCATTCATTCCACAGAGCAAACATAGGAACTTGATGAACCAAACCCAAATTCACAAGACTGCTGTTAGTTGCCTGATTCCCTCCGTCATCATTGTCACCATTTTCATACTTAGGACCGTGCAATGAGAAATAGCCTCTGGTATACTCTCCTCCGCTGATTCCATAGTCACTGGGTATTCCAACTGACTGGCACTTTGGACTCTGCGGATTTGATGAATTCCTGCTGCCAGGAGCTACCACTGATGCGTCGTTGTTGGTGTTAGTAGTTTGATGTTGATGTTGATGTTCATCAGAGTTGGCATTCCACACCATATCAACCAATTCATCAGATGCTTCACCAGTCGCTATGGCAAGGGGTTGAGGAGATGTGGCTGAAGCACAAGAATTATAGTCCTCAAGAGCAACTGGAGCAGAGTCTTTTGGTGAGCGCTTTGCAAGATCACTGGCAATGAGTGTAGAGCTTGAGCATATTCTCTTCACATCATACCTGCTTATATCAAAATTTGTCACTGCACTGGTTCCCCTAAATTTGATTGCAGCAATATCATATGCTTCTGCAGCTTCCTCTTGTGTGCCTACATTATAGCAAAGTCGTTATATATATGATTTAGTGTATCATACATGGAGATTAAATGAGTTAATAGTTAGCGATTAAAATTTATAGCCATGGACTAAAGTGCGGTGATGACAATGATCATCTATTGCAGGGCCACTACGATTTACACATAATAGATAGTGTTTTTTAAACTACTAGGTCTAGAATCTCTAGATGCATTCCCATATGTTAAAAGTGCCAAATGCTTTTCCGATTTTTATTTATGAAAACAGTAATATAAAACCATTCATGCAATGCATTGCTTGAAGCTTATTTATGATAAAGCATTAAAACAGTTCCGAACTAGCTACCATAAATTAACTGTCGGAAAAAATAATATCACCAAACACTCGTTTTTAAAACATCACAACTATATAGATGTACAATCTGAAATCTACTGGGACAGTGACATTGAATACATATATTTATAATATATCTCAGAAACCTGCGTCTATTAGAGACGAGCTCCTCTCCATATCGGAGATATATCTCTCCCACAAATAATCGGAAAACATATCTACTCATATCTTAATTTAGTAGAATGAGATTTCATTTTGAGTCCCATAAGACTCGAACCACTGTCCTCACCATTGTTAAGCTACTATATAAAATTAAACCTACTATAATTAGTCAATCAAGTCAAATTAACTATGAGATTTCAAAACCTATGGTAATCAACTTTTCAGATGTGGAATTTAACATATGA
Source organism: Zanthoxylum bungeanum (assembly GCA_019454045.1). Taxonomy (NCBI): domain Eukaryota; kingdom Viridiplantae; phylum Streptophyta; class Magnoliopsida; order Sapindales; family Rutaceae; genus Zanthoxylum; species Zanthoxylum bungeanum. The sequence continues at coordinate 362,532 of SKCR01026025.1, read as the reverse complement.
TCAACAGGCAAAGGTAGACAATAAAGGCAACGTCTAAGCAAAATTTACTTCCACAAGGAACCAAAACCATGAGAGAAAAAAGGGAGCTGAAGCTTACTAAATGTTCCAAGGTACAAGTCCTTGTTCCCTGCAACCCTTCCAATTCTAGCTTGCCACCTTCCATGCTGATGGTGTCTGTCAAGAGACATAAATGAAAAAAAAAGGTCTTGACAAAAAAATGGAAACTTGGATAGATTTATTGATGGAAGGCCTTTTAATAATTTACCAAGTATACACATTTCATATACATATTCACATGTATATAATAATGTTTGCCTATAATTGTCTATGATAATTGAAAAGGCTGCAAAATGCAGTAACTAATGAAAACTTTATCATTGAAGTTGCTTTCTGCCATTACCTTGTCACTCCTCTGTACACTGAAGCTCCTCTAGAGAACCCACTGCTTTTCCTGTTAATAAATTTGACAAATTAATCAACACCTTAGTAATTTCTCACTTTTAAGTTTTAACACCTTTAATTGAAAATTTTGGAAGAAATAATTAGAATTAAAATGATGGACATATGAGTGGAAACAAAAGGTATGAGATTCGTGAGCGGATTAGGAATTAGGTTATCATCAGACTATAGTTATTAAAAAAAATGCTTGACATATATATAATATACCTTCTCAAATTGGCAACAAATTCTTGCCTGGTCATGTGCTTCATCTCTTCAAGCTCCTTCTCATAAGTACTCAACTAAAAACATTTAAAGCAGATAAAAAAGAAAATCTAATAGAATTAGTTATCAATGCATGCAGAAATTGACCAGCTTTATTAAGTAATGTCACTGGAAAATTTACAGGAAAATTAATATGAGTTGTTGGACCCCAATATTTCAAGGCAGCCATATCATAAGCCTTTGCTGCTTTCTCTTCCTTATCATAACCACCTGATTAAACATTTTTTCAGGAAAAAAAAACCCTATTTTAGTATATATAGTTCTTAAAAATTAATAATATTATGAATTTATAACAAAATTAATAAAGGGTATGTGGGAGGGAGTTTTACTTACCAAGGTAAACTGTTGAAAGAATAAAAAATAAAAACAACCGTTAGTATATTGTTTTTAACAAAAAAAAAGAGATTATTAAAAAGATAAAAACAACAGTTTTATAAATCTATTTAGATTCGGTGCTTTGAACTAATTGTGATAGATAGTTAACAAATAAAAATTTATTTGTAGTTGAATCTTAGATACACAAGATTATAAAAAATTTACCACAATTAAACTCACGGATCCAAATTCTTTGTAAAGAAATGAATGAAGTAAATAGTAACTCCTCTAACCTTGCCTTCCTTTTCTTGTTTGTCCTTCTTTTCTGCAACTGTTGTCCCACAAATGGGCTTCATATCTTCCAGTCCATCTATGCCTATTAAATTTCACAACAAACACAAAATTGACCCAATAAATGCCAAGCAGAACCATATAATTTTTTTGAAAAAAAAAATTAAATATCCCACATGTTAATGAAAAGAAGCCAAGAAAATGATAATCTAATTAAAAAAAAAGGTTTTAATAAATTTTTTAAAAAAATACCTAGTTACACCTCGATACTGTGAAGTTCTTTGCCCAAAAGTATCAATAGATTTGCGTGAAACGGGCTCTCTAGTAGCAACAGTTGCCTTTCCCACAGACCTTTTACGATTATTAACATTAGCCCCTTCACTATGCAATGGAGTTGTAATCACAGTCACAGTCCCACCATTTTGTTGTAATGATGAGCTAGGATTCATGGCTAGTGATAGTGACTCAAACCCAGAGTTGTTTCTTTGATTCTCAGCAGAAGAAGGAAACGGGGTTTGCCTTAGCCAAGATTTGAACTCAGCAACTGAAGTAGCACTCTCAAATGGAACATGCTGCTGATCATGATGATACATAATGACATCATTGTGGTTATGGGCAGCATAGCTTGGATGAAGATGGTTATTTAGGGTTTGTTGTGGGTCATGATGATGATCATTGTAGTTGTGGTGGATGATTGCTGCTGTGGTTTCTAACTTTGAGTCTCCATTAACAACATTGAAGCAGCTACTTGGTGCTACATTGACATTGATTCCATTTTGGGTTTCATCAGCAGTACTTGATGGAGAGCTTGAGTAACAACACCCCATGAAATCTTCAAGCTTTGGACCTTCCTCATGATGATGAGTTGCACTTGTACCACCACCACTACCATTCTCATATCTCCAATCTACACCCAATTGAAACATAAAAAATAATTTCAAAACAATAACATGCAACAAATTTTGACTACATGCAAGGTTTTAAAAGAAAAAAAAAACCTTGAGGAAGATGAGAGAGAGAGCCATCAGAGCACAGAGGCATGGCTGAAAAAGGAGAATCATGATGTTGATGATGAGAGAAGCAACTTTGATGCTGCTGTTCATTTCTGTTAGCAAAACCTTCATGATCAATGCTCAGGTGAGGAGTCAGAGAAAATCCCAACCAATTACTCATATCTCTAGACACAAAAACTACACATACACATACACAAACACAAACACAGTTTCTGTTTTTTTTTTTTTTTTTTGTTTCCTCTCTTTCTATGTGTGTATATAATGAAATAACTTTTTTTTTTTGTGTTATCTTGGTCTCTCTTTTTTGATGGGTTTTGGTTTTGGTTTCGGTTTCGGTTTCTTAAGACAGTAGTCTTGTTCTTCTTCTTCTACTGGGACTTGGGGTTTTTTTTGGTTTGGTGCGTAGAGAGAGAGAGAGAGAGAGAGCTCAAACTTCAAAAATGTATACAAAGTTGGTCTCGTCCTTATTATATTCCAATCCAAGCTGCTCTGTGACTGTAGCTGTATTTGTCCAGCTAATGATGCATAGGATTTCGTGCCTCTTCTTTCATTTCCTTTGCAGACGTAGCCACCATCCTTTTATTATTTGGGTTTTTTTTCTCTGCAGTCCTCGACTTTCAGTTTATTTCCCGCAACTCTTAGTGTTTGTTGAACTTTATGAGTTTTATTTTACGACCAAAAATTTTATTTAAGGGTATATCATATGATTATTTCTTTTTTTTTTTTTTTTTTGAAATAGTTGTAAACCCCGCCACCAAACCACCCATTCTGGGCCGCGGCGCAGGTAAAACTCCCGGCTGCCCCAGGCAGGGCCGGTCCTGAATTTTTGGGTGCCCAGTGCGAAAGCTCAAAATGTGCCCTTTTTCATTACGAAAAAATATGTTTAAAAAAAAATTTATTTAACGAGGGCTGGAACCCAAGCGAAGCTGGGGCTAGGCCCTCACGCCCAAATTATATTACTTGAGAAAATATATAAAGGGGGACATAATACCTAAACCCCGACAATTTAATACCCCTTAATTTTTGGGCCCTGGACAGTCGCCCATTTGGCTCCTGCCCAGGGCCGGCACTGGCCCCAGGCTCTTACAAGAAGTTGCACCCCCTGGATTCGAACCAGAACCTCAAGGTGAGATTCTGGACCCTTCACCACCAAGCCACACCCATTTGGGGCATCATATGATTATTTCACTTCAATGTTTTGAGAAGACAAATGGAGTACTTATGTCATATATGTGAATATAATCTAGTTTTATTTTAAGAATTTGGATTTAGTACTGTTAGTATTATTTTAAATTTTAAATTTAGTATTGAGTTAGATTTGTGTACAATTTTTTCTAACTTTATAGGCATGTATTAATAGTAATAAAAGGTTATGATTCTTGTTATTGAATTTGGACATATATTCAATATAAGATAGTTAATTTATCATTATAAAATATGAATATCATTAATTCATTTTGGTTCAATTATTGTCTTATACTGACATATTTGATGTTTTTTAGTATTAAAAGATATGACTTTTGATGGTTAAAAGTCATGTTTTTTCAGGCAATCTTTAATTGCCTATAAATTAGACACGGTTCTTTATAATAACTCAAAAAGTGCTATGTTACATCTCTAAAGTTTTGTTATATTCTGAAGTGATTTTGCCTTCCACCCTTACAACACATAATGAAGGCAAATATTGATATAAGATAGTGCTATACACGTCTCAAAACTATATTTTCCACAGTTTTCTTCAACAATTCAATTCATAAATTAATACAAATTCTTATTTAATAATTATCAATTATCATTTGTAAAAAATTCAACATAAATAACACATGATGCAAATCCTTATTTTAGATTTCAATAATGATATATGCATTCCTTGAGTCCAGAGCGACAACTTCAAATCAATCAGATCAGTTGTGATAAAGGTTGTGCATGTGAGAAGTTATTTAATTAAATTTTAATTTTAATTTAAAATGTCAAATTTCATCAAGGTTTTGTAGTGAAGGTATACTCCTGTTCATATATCGTTGTCGTTTAGATTTTATCGCCTCTTAAATTTTTGTAATGGTTTAAAATATCATTAAACAAATTTATCAAGAGCTTAATCTCTTTTTAACTTTTTCTTATTTCATTTTTCCTTCCATTTTTCTTATTCTATCATTTTTTTTCTGCTTGAGGAATTTCATTGAGCTAAAGGATTGGTGGCCGGTTTCCGTTGAACTGATTATACTCTTATGGGCTTATAATGTACTACATCTGGGCCTTATATTGGGCCATAAATATTGTGATTGGATCTATTATTTGGACTATACTTCTCTCTCCTAATCAAAGGAAATCATCAAAGCATCCATGATCCACCTAGTATAAAAAGAAAAGAATAGAGTAAAAAATTTCATAACTAAACCAAAGAACATTGTGTAATTAATAATTACAAATATATTCTTATAAAAAGAATTAGAGTTACTAGCAGGCAGCATACAGACCAGTAGAAATCTTTCAAAGGAATATCAAAAGCTATTTATTATATTGGAAAAATAAATATTACAAAATCTGATTTTCTGGGCAAGCTACTCAAATCCTGCACTACCAATTGATACCAAATATTATGGAAGTTTGATGAATAGAAATTGTGCAAACTATAATATATGAAAACATAATACCAAGCTTCATCCATGCAATAAGCTTGATGAACTGGGATAGAAACTTACCTTATGAGCCTCTAAATAATTTTACACTTCATAATTACCAAAGCAAATAAACAAATAAATCAACACTCGAAATAATTTAAAAGGCAAAAAAAAAATTGATTTGGGGACTAGTTCACCAATTCTAATACTTGCTTAGTAATCACAGTCACAGCCTGTTCTTTGGGCAATCCAGCTATAGTTTAACCTGAGAAATAGAAGTAAATTGTAAAACTGAAGGCATAAAATGTAATTTTTATTATAAAATGCTTAAGACTTCACATTAGCAAGCAACACCGAATCCTATTTACGTATCTCATCGGTGACACTATGACTATGGCTCTGAATGATCAGAAATAATATATCACCAAGACACCAACCAAAGAAGGCTTTAATTTCATTTCTTGCAAGCTCAGAATGCTTACCATTGAGTCTGCATAGTCATGACCACTCAGCCTGAAGACTAGATTATAAACGGGAACCCATATCCATCAATAACGAGTTAGCTTGCTACAGCATTTGAGAACCAGATGCTTGCATAAGCAGCTGCTCAGAGCTTGGTGAAGATTTTATACGAGTGTTGACACCAACTTGGTTCCCAAGCCCCTGTCTTATCATCTCTCTCGGGTTATTTGAGTTGGTTTCAGTCTGAGAGGATTCCATCAATGCACGTATCTGATAGAATTCATCTAAAATGGTCATTTTCAATGCTCCATAGGTGAGGATATGGATTAAACAAGTTGAAGAATCACAAATTAAACTTACCATATCAAGACGCTTACTGTTGAGGTCACTTGATAACTGCACCATTTATAAAATACTGTCAAAATTCATCAACTAGATGGTACTTTCATTTAAAATAAACCAGAACTTTTGTCTCATAGGATGATAGGACCGTTACCGTTGCAAACCAAAGCAAGTAGGTGGGAGAGAGAGATCTTGAAATATACAAATAAACTACTTACAGATTTCCTTTGGTGATTCCGCTCTTCACTTGAAAATCCTGGAACTGTCAAATTCCAATTCTTCTCTGCACACAAACTCCATGTATCAGAATCATTAAGTTCCGATTTTGCTTAAAAACAAAATAAGAAAAATGAGTAAATATACACTGCTCCGATGAGTTATCTACCTTTCATAGATTCTGTGCCCATGTTACTGAGAATGAAGTACTCTAATATATGTATAATATTGGAGCAACATGTATCTTTAGACTGGTGTTGGCATTTGGTTCAATAATTTAACACTATAAAAACCACACACATTGCACATCCACACAATTAATACTTAAAGCCTTAATTAGAGACTTTAACATTTATGAAAGAATACGTACGAGTTCTTACCAGTTAGCACTTTCAAAATCACATGCATAAATGAATATATAAGACAACCAAAATTAAATTAACCAACCAAACAGATTATTCATGACAGCATGTTATTTCTATCCTCATCCTTTCACTGCCCTTTTTAATACCAAAAACAATTTAAGTCCTAAATTTCAACCAAAACATTAACCAGCAGACGCAGCGATAAAAACCAAGAGATACCTACATGATAAAACTTCTATAAAACATGTTCCACAGAAGCACAAACCTAAGTGTAGTAATATATCCTTCGACTCTAATGTCGAAGATTTTCGATGCTTTGCCAAATTACAAGCAAATGAAGTCACCTGCAAAAAGAACACAAGGATAAATATCTTCCAGAAAGACCACCCGAAATTCTGCTTTGTCATAATTATTATAATAATTTTAAAGAAGCTTTTCTTCCATATATATGGGCATGAGCATATGGTACATGGGGTTAAAAAAATCAGGGCAATAACTAGATGATATTGCAGAAATGCCATAATTTGGTAAACCAAACAGATTGCTACTACAGATTGGTTATTCGAGAAGTGAAAAATAGGATTTCTTTCAAAGTTGAGAAAAAAAATTCATTATGAATAACTCGTAAAAGTTCAATTCCTATGGCATTTTTAAAGCAGCAGGAGCTAGAAATAAGGGTCCATAAAAAGCACCAAACTCTCACAAAGAGAGAGAGGGAGGAGGAAAGCACATAAAGATGTGAATAACAAAGTAACATAGTTGGCTAGCTTACCAACCAGCCACAGAGTAACTAACATAAAAATTCTATTATTATGGAATTTTTAAAACAGCAGAAGCTAGAAATAAAAATCCATTAAAAGCATCAAATCCTCACAAAGAGAGAGGGAGGAGGATAACACATAAAGATGTGTATATCAAATTAAGATATTTGGCTAGATTAGCAGAGCTCACAGAGTCAATGAAATCATCAGCAATCTCCAAAAGAAGATCTTCAACTTCTGGATCCACCTTTCCCCGGGAGTCCACCTGAATAGCCAATAATTGAACAGCATGAAAAAATTTTCATGAAAGAAATGAAAAGCAGGCTTTATAAAAAGGAAAACCGAAAAAATAAAACAATTTAAAAAAAATAAAACAGAAAAAAAAGGATTTATAAAAAGGAAAACCCCAAAAAAAGAAAAAGAAAAAGAAAAAGAGATGACTCAGTAAAATGCAGCCAGAACCTGGGAAACTAGATCCTGTATCTTTCTCTTCCCAAGGAGTTGATTAGTTGCTTCTGTTCCTTGACTTGAACTGCCCCCAGGTGTAGTTGTACCAGAGGCAGTTGCATCTGGTTGTGATCCTGTCAAACTAAGAGATTTCTGGCCTGTGGGGCCTGAAACCCTTGGAGACTGCTGCTGCTGTTGTTGATGCAAGGTCGGTTGTTGTTGTGACTGTGGTTGTAGTTGCTGCTGCTGCTGCTGCTGTTGTGGTTGGGGCTGTGGCTGATGCAGTTGTTGCTGCCCCATTTGTGGCTGCTGCTGAACCAGCTGGGACAACTGCTGCTGTTGATTCAAGGCCATTGAATTCTGGTATAATTGAGGAGATAAAGTAAGTTGCTGCTGTAGGAGGACCTGGGGCTGCCTTTGATGTTGGAGACGGAATGAAGGAGAGCCAGGACCAGACATTGTGGGCATTTGCTTCAACCACTGTTGCTGTGACAGAGAATTTTGTGTCATGCCCGGCTGTCCGCTCTGAGCCAGCCCAGATAACTGAGGGTTCATGAATGCCAGAGATGAGGTCCTAGATAAGTTTTGGACCTGCAGATTTGAAGATAGCTTGGACGTCAAGCTCACGGTTCCAAATTAAAACAAAGAAAAGCATATTCAAAATCACATAAAATCATTGAGGGGATGTCAATCCCTTGGAAACATCTTCAAAGAAGTGGCATTAGCCAGGCATATTCAATTATGTGAATTGCAAGGGTAGAATAATGCAAATCAGATGCTACAATTATAGAACGCTCTAACTTAAAAGAATGAAGATGACCAATCAATTTCTATCCCCAACAAGACATTAGCTTTAACAAGCAGAGAAATTTTCTTGTCTCCTAACAAAAAGCATATTCTAAAAGAAACACGTAGCAAAAGCTAATAGCTATTGAAAAACGAAACTAATAGAAAAAAATAATAATTATAGGAAAAGAAAGGAATTCAAAACTCCTTGACATCTCACATAAGCAGTGGTGATTACTAGTGAATAATTCAATAGGCATCCATCCATCAGGAACAGTAATATGATGAAAGTTCACCCAATTCACAGGTGGAAAACAGAGCAAACAGCATTAGAAGGAAGAATAAACCTGAGGAGAGGCGAGAGAATTCTGTTGTGACAGTTGTTGCCGCATCTGCCCCTGGTTCATTCGCTGTTGGGCATAAGCAAGGGCCCCATTAGCCCTTAGTTGTGAGCTAATATTGAGTGACCCCATCATCCCCATTGCTTGCAGCCCTTGCGAAGACTGTCCATGAGAATTACCAAGATGGAATTGGGATCCCTGGACTATCCCAGCTTTCTGCCTCTGCCGCAGCCAAACATTACTCTTTCTCAGAAATGAATTTGTCACCAGGGTAGTACATAATTAAGCAAAATAAAAAGTGCATGTATCAAGAGAGGTACTATTAGCAACTTTTAAGTAGTGAAACACATATAGATTTTACTTTTAAAAAAGAGCATTCACTTCATGGTGGCAAACCACACAAAAAAAAAAAAAAATGCACTTCACCATCTTTTCTTTTCCTTTCTAAATTTGTAGCAAAAGATCCAACAACTAGTACTGATAAACTCAATTACAACATTCTATGCAATATGGTTACAACATATGATTAAATATTTCTAGAATGCAAATAATTCAAGCTTTGATATATAACTTCACTTAATCATTTAAATAAACCTGTTCAGAAAGTGCACCGCTGAGCAAAAATATCCACATTCTACACTACTCCATCACTTCTAAAGAAGTAAAACCCATAAACCTCGTTTGCAAAGCCTAACTACTACTTCAAAAACGCTGACCATACTAGCGCAAACACATTACATACATTGGTATCCAAATCTAGAACAAATTTAGCTCTACTTTTTAATTCATGTAGCCCAGCAGTTCAATTCCAAATATACCCAAAAATCGGCTTCATAAACACAAAGTACAACAATAAATCATAAAAAAAAAAAAAAACATACAAACACACACAAGACATAAACATTACCGAAGCCAGCAAATTGAACTGTGCAGCAGCCGCAGCAGCTTGTCCGGGCAGCATCCCGGACAGGTGACCAGTCTGCCCAATTAGGCCAGACCGCGACAAATTAGGACTACCCAGTTGCTGATTGCCACTCTGTTGCTGATTCTGCTGCCCAAAATTAACCTGCCCATATATCGCTTGCTGCCTCAAAACGTTACCGTATTGAGAGTTCTGTTGCTGCGGCTGCTGTTGGACTTGGTTAAGGCGCGAAATTGACGGGGATCGCTGTAAAGATTGCGGAATTTGATAATTTGACATAACGTTAGCGTTAACATTGTGTTGCTGCTGCTGCTGTTGTTGAACGAGTTGTGGGATTTGCTGCTGAGAATCAAGAGAAGGGGAAAACGACGTCGTTGCGGGTGTTGAAACTAAGATTGTTGCTGTTGATGACATTGAAGAGGATGGGTCGGGTATCGGGTTTGGAGATTGAAGGGATTTCGGTGGAGATGTTGTTGTTGTTAAACTTTCAGCCATGGTTTTTTTTTTTTTTTATGGGTTTTCTATTTTATTTTATTTTTGGTTGTTCTTGGGGGAAAAGTTCGGTGTTGTGTTATTTGCAGAGGGTGAGTGTTTTGGTTTTGGAAGAGAGGTTGAAGAAAGAGGAGGGAGAGAGAGGATCTGTGCCGTACACGTGTCAGTTTAAAAGAATGAAATGACAAATAAAACATTTTTAACGTCGCTACAGGTGGCGGCTTTATAATAAATATGTAAAATTAAATTAAAAAATTTATTAAATAAAAATATATATTATAATAAAAATTCATATTATAATTTTATAATAATTCTATTATAATAAGAAAATATATTATATTACCATATTAAAATTAAAAAAAACACTATTAAATTATCTATAATTAACATAATCTCTATAATTATTTTTTATTATTAAACTGCAAAATTAAAATAATAAATTATTAACATAACAAAACCTATTACAATATAAAAACATAATTTACCTTTAATAAATATTAATTTACGTGGCAGCTTCATATTAAAGTTATAAAATTAAGTTAATAAATCTATTAAATAAAAATACATATTATAATTTTATAAAAATTTTATTATAATAAGAAAATATATTATAGTATATTGTTAAAAAAATACTATTAAATTATGTACAATTAACATAATCTCTACAATTAATTTTTCTATTAAAATATAAACTTAAAATATCAGTATAATTATTTTTATTATTAAATTATAAAATTAAAATAATAAATTATTAATATAAGAAAACATATTACAATATAAACACATAATCTACTATTAAAATAACAAACCTATTAATTTAATCAATTAATTAATATTTTAATTATTATTATTATTAATATTATAAGTACTATTAATATTATATATATATATATATATATATATATCAATATTTCTAAGTTTCCTCATCAGGCCACGTGAAAGTTATAAATTTAAATTGATAAATCTATTAAATGAAAATTATATTACAATAAATATATATATTATAATTTTATAAGAATTCTAATATAACAAGATAATTAATTATATCATCTTATTAAAATAAAATAAAAAACACTATTAAATTATCTATAATTAATATAATCTCTACAATTAATTGTTATTATTAAATTATAAAATTAAAATGTCTCTACAATTATTTTATTATTAAATTATAAAATTAAAATAATAAATTATTAACATAAGAAATTCATTACAATATAAAAACATGATCTACTATTAAAGTAAAAAATCTAATTAATTAATTAATTAAATATTTAATTTATTATTATTAAATTATAAAACTAAAATAAAGAAATCTATTATAATGTGAAAACATATTATAATCTCTCATTAAAATAAAAAAAAAATGTAGCACTTAATCTTTACAATTAACCTCTACCATTCATTTTTTATTATTAAATTTTAAAATTAAAATATTTTTACAATATTTTTATATTAAATAAAAAATCTATTACAATAAAAATACATATTATAATTTTATAAGAATTGTATTATAATAAGAAAACATATTATACTATCCTATTATAATTTAAAAAATATTATTAAATTATTAAATCTATTAAATAAGAACTCTATTATAACAAGAAAATATATTATACTATCCGATTAATTTTTAAATAATATCATAAATAATTCGACTATATATATATTAAATTAAACATTTTTAAGTTTTCTAATAGCATCACATGACACCCAATCTCTATAATTAATTTTTTATTACCTATTATAATAAAAAAAATATAGTATAATCTTCTATTAAAATAAAAAATATATATGACACCTAATATCTACAATTAATGTTTTTATTATTAAATTATAAAATAAAAATAAAAATTATTAAAATAAAAAACCTATTACAATATAAAAATATAATCTTCTATTAAAATAAGAAACCTAAATAGTAGCCACCCACAAAACCTAAATAATTTTTTGAATTTCGATTCTATTGTTATTTATTATTTTATTTTGAATTATTTTTATAATATTTTTCATGAATTTTTTATTATTTACTGTGCTTCATGATGTAAACTCTAATTATTAACTCTTGCACAATAAATTAGAAATATTATTTGAGAATCGAGAGACAAACAAATGAGACATAAATATTACATGTAAGTAAATAAATTGTCTTATTTAGACTATAAAACCGATAAGATCCGGAACATTTACAAGATCAATACTCAAAATATATGTTCAACTCACATAAAGTGCGGGTCATGTACTAGTTTCAAGTAAAACTGAAGTGAATTTGTGTTATTATATATACAACTAGAAAAATGAAATTTCCAATTTCGCTTAAAATTATCTTTAAAATCAAACGATGTAAGAACTAGTAGGAAGTTGGAACTCAGAAATGAATGATTTATGAACAATAAATAAAATAAAGTAATTTGTAATACAAGCCTATTCTTGGGTCAAGTTCTAACAACTAGAGTAGAATTTGAAAATAATTTGTACAAATAATATAAAAATATCACTTCCATTAACTCAACTTGAATTTGAAGGAACTGCACCTTAGTTATATACGTAGAGAGGTGTAAAATGATTAGCTTTTATAGCATCAACTTTGGCACCTTACTCTTATATGTCCTAATGAGCATGATTTGGTGGTGTAGAACTCAAGATTTGACTTTCGGGTCTTGAATTTGAATTCAGAAAGTGTGTTTCTTATAAGAGTTTGAGACAACCAGAGATTTTATTTACTTCATTTAAATCCGGAAATGATGATTTGATGACGAGGTTTTCAACAATTTTTTAAAAAAAAAAAAAAAAAAAAAAACCTTACTTTTATACTACTAATGATGCTTTTGATATAGCTCAAGAAAATGAATATACCTCTAATGATTGGCATCTTCATAAGAGAAAGACTTGCATTTCTCTAATCAACACATACAATTATATTTTTGCCTGTACATTTTTGGACTACAATACAACATAAATAACCAACAAAATGGATACAATACATCTACAGCCTCCATACATTTTAGAAGATAAATCTGTGTATGCAGATCAGTTCTGACGGAAAATGCATCGAAGCTTCTGGAAAAAAAAAACATTACCATATAGATGGACTGGTGGGATTGGCAAAGAAATGTTCTCTGTATACCATGTTTGAATTTCTGAAGCTGCTCCCAAATAGTGTCCCCAGAAGCCCAGGAGGTCCACTGTATGTGGTTCCATGCATCTTCCTCACCATACGGTGTCTGTCTAAAATCATTAATTCCAGCAATTTTTTGCAGCTCTAAATAGAATATCGAAATATACATCAACAGAAATTCACATGAAGTGGATGAAACATAGATCAATAAATAAGCATCAAACTGTTGAATGAATAATACATCGGCCACTGCTAAATCCTATAATTTCTTTTCTCAATCAAAACTGAATATATATTTCAAGGAATAAACAAATTCTCTACGAATAAGTAAAGCTTTATACCAGAGTACAGTTTGTTTTTTTTTTATTTTTCCCACATTGATATGGTTTCTTAGACATTGTGAGTGATAACCCAAAATTTTTTATCTCAGAGTGGGTGTTGACATTTGTTTAAGTGCTAGAGTTGCAGGTGTGAAACATTTGGGCTTGTAAAGTTTCAAGAAATATTTGAACTTCAGCCTCAACTTCTATAATTATGAAGACAAGCATACCTGGTGGTTTATTACATCCATCCGGCGGATAATCTCATCCTGAAAAAACAAATTTAAAAACAGGAACGTGAGAGAGATATTTTGGATCTGCCATAAAACAGAGAAACTAGACATAAGCAAGCTCCCAAACTATTGGTATACTGAATACTTGTTGTATACATATGAGATACCCACCAGCATACCACATTCTTTGCAACTAAAAAAAAAAGAAAAGCAGTATAGCAACACAGAATGATGTCAATGCCCTTGACTAAAAAGGAACCTAAATAGATATCCCTAAATGTTAAATTATTTTAACCTTTAACGAAGGAACATACCAATGGACCAAAGAAAATCATGACAAAACAAGAGACAAAATAGGATGTCTCGAAACTGCTGAAGTTTCCATTTCAGCCACCACCACCACAAATAAGTATGCCAATCAGCCAACAATGAGCAAAAGAAATTCCAAATATTATGCAATTTGCACAAGTACAACACAAAATTTTGATGGAAAAAGAATTTGCAAACTTAGTTATGACTGTTACTTTGAAATCAGAAACACTACATGTATTTCTCTGTCAAAATTTATTCTACTTGTTAACAGGTGTAATCAGAACAAAAGGCCATGTTTAACAAGCCACTTATGGAAACTGACACAAGGAAAAGCATGTACCTATAATATCCCGGGATATAGCATAACTGTGCCAAAAACACGACGTAGAAGTCCATTGTACACAGAACTGTTGACGGTTCCATCTCCATTTATCCATAGCAATATTGGTTTACATACTTCAGCTGATGAGTGTTTGTAGCTTTCATCCTCATCATTTCGTCTAGGAAAATCATTATCTTGCATACAGATTTCATGCAAATCAGCAGTTTGATTTTCACCCAAAGGCTCAGCAACATCTTCAGGGAGATTAAGAATAGTAACTTTGTGCACATCATCCAAATTCATTTTCCTACTCTCTGGTGAATTCGCATCGGTATCATGGTTTTCTGGCAGGGCAAAATGGCCATTATAGGTTCTACTTACAGTCTTTGTCAGAGACTGTGTTTTTGCCTTTTTGGATCTTGATGGAAGCTGGCCATGGAGGTCAGAAAGTATTTGGAACGATGTAAAGCATCAACGATACATATAGAGTCATAAGCATTGACCTGTACAAAGAAAATTAGCATATTACAAGCAAGCCCCAGTTCCACACTTTTCCTTCACCACCAGTGTCCCGGGGAGCAGTATTCTAAAAAAATTATCAATTGGATTAACAATTGTGGAAAATAATTGTAAAAATGATTGTAGGAGATAATGTTAGAATCTCTAAGATATGATTGTATAATCCCTTAGATATGATTGCACAATCAATGTAATTATGAATAGATTTATATTGCATATTTATCTTAGTCTTAAGCCTATATAAGGCTATAATCCTTGTAAATTTTATTCATTCAAATAAAGAACATTCAGTTTTTCAATATGACATCAGTCTTGTTTGCTCTAATTTTTTTTTTTTTACTTTCACCGGTCTTTATTGCTGGAATAGTGCCTTCTTTTTCTTGAGGCCTTCAGAGCCAATTAAACTTTTGTTGTGTCTCTGTTCATCCGAAATCATTTTCATCTCGGATAACTGTTCATCACGGAATCATTGTTCATCTCGGAACACAGTTCATTACCGATATGTACATCATCAAATAGCAAATTCCGCTGCCATAACCAACGTTTTTAGTTTTTCCGATCAACTTTCGACCTCATCTCTTTTTTTGGGTATTGTTCTGGTCGTACATTATGAATCAACCATATTATTCTTGCTCATTAGCTCAATCATGTACCTTTTCTACTACTTTCGATATCGCTCGCCTTCCGAGTTATCCTTAGATCATAGATTCTAGAGCTACATATTATATGATCGGTCACTCTAATTTGTCTACTTCTTATACCCTTTGTTCAGCTAGAGAAAATGTTAAAGTAGCTGATGGTTCTTTATCCCCTGTTGCGGGAAAGGGATGTATTCCTATCTCCAAAACTTTTTCACTTGTTTATGTTCTCCATGTTCCAAATCTCTCATGTAACCTCCTTTCAATTAGCAAATTCACCAAAGATCTTAATTGTGTTGCTAAGTTTTTCCCTTCTCACTATCAATGTTTAAAAATACGGTGCGGCGCCTCGAGGCGGCCGGCCATTGAGGCGCGAGGCGGGCCGCCTCGAGGCGGCGAGGCGGGCGCCTCAATGCGGAAATCGGGAAAATAATAAAAAATACATTCATTTCTTCATAATTCATAGTATGTTCAAAAAACTATTGATAAGTAATCCAAATTACATTACTTTCTTCATAATACATAGTTTGTTCAAAAAATTATTGATAACTAATCCTTAAACAAGCTATCAGTGGTGTCTAGCGGCATGAAACTTGGGTCAAAATCTCTGTCATCATCAGATGGGTCATCATCGAAAGAACCCCCTTCACTTGTAGTGTCTCCATCCACTAATTGTGGAGCTTTCCCTTTCCCTAACAAATAACATAAAGTCGTATTATTTTTAAATTTGATTACATAAGTTGCATTATTTGTACAAGATTAACTTACTTTGGTCTCTGCTCCTTTTTTGTGCAGGTGCTCTACTGTCACTCGGTTGTTCAATAGAAGTATTCTCCACAAAGCTTTCTCCAGCCACCCACTCATCATCAGAAGGCAACTCATCCTCAATCAAAAGATCATCAATCGATTGAAATGAATGTTTTTTCATGTATTTTTGCTTCAATCGCCTATTGTACATTATGTATACTAATGAGTTCAATTTCTCGGTGGATAATCTATTTCTCTTCTTTGTATGAATCTACAATTTATTTATTCAAATTATCAGAAGTTGAATAAAGTAAGTATTCACAAAACACTAGTTATTATTAGATCATACCATATTAAATGCACTCCAATTGCGTTCACACCCCGAGGATGAGCATGTTAGACTTAAAATCTTTATTGCTAAAGATTGCAGTTGAGGAGCTTCACCGCCGAATGCTCTCCACCAGTCAGCTACAATAAGATTGAATATACACTTTCAAAATTCATATAATATCTTATAGTTAATAATTACACAAAAGTGATAATTCACATACCAGGACTACGATTGAAGACGGTTGTTTGGCCATACTGGTGCCAAATAATCCTTGCTTATTTAGAAAGGCATCTGATTGTATATATGCCGCACATTGATCATCGGGATTGGGCAACAGTTTCTCCAAGCATATAAGATACCCACGCCTAATCTCCGAGTGCTGGGAAGGAGGAGTGCTTGCATACTGGATATGAGGATTCAAAAAATAAGCAGCTCCATGCAATTGACGGTGCAACTGAGACTCCCACCTATCATCAATTATTTTCCATATCTCCTTGTATGCACCAGCCTCATTTCCCAAATTTTTTGCTATCTCCTCTTTTGCCCTATCCATGGCACCATATATAAATCCCATACAAGGATATTTTTCGCCATCTGTCATCCGCAACACATGAACTAAAGGTTTGGTTGTTTTCAATGCATAAGCAACACAAGTCCAAAACCTATCATTAAAAATTACTTTTTTTGCATCTTTCCCTTCAGACTTCTTGGAGAAAGTAAGTTCATTCCACTCTTTTGAAGTAAACATTTGCTCCAAGGAATCCTTCATACCATACATGCTTTCTAATGTTAAGAAAGCGGTTGCAAACCTTGTCGGTGCGGGGCGAACTAAATCCTTCTTTGCGAAACTTCTCATCAAAGCCAACACCGCTCCATGATTATAAATGAAATTACTAACCTGTTAAATGAAATTAACAATCATGAATTAATGATGTCAAATAAGAAGATATTTAATAAAGTATGTTGCGGTAGCTTTCTAATATTTTTACCTTTTTTGCCTTTAACAATGCATTTTTATGTTGAGGTAGCTTCCCAATATCTTCAAGGATTAAATCAATACAATGCGCCGCACACGGTGTCCACCACAATCGTTTCCTCTTTTGCATTAAAAGTTCACATGCTTTCTTATAATTTGATGCATTATCTGTAATGACTTGAATGACATTATCTTCGCCTACTTCTTCAATAACATCATCAAGCATGTTGAACAATAAATTTGCATCCTTCACCACATCGCTAACATCCACAGATTTCAGAAAAATTGTTCCAAAAGGATTGTTCACAAGGAAGTTTATCAATTGTCTTCCTCTTATATCCTTCCACCCATCTGACATAATGCTAACCCCTGTTTGGCTCCATGTTTTCTTTACTTCATCAACAACTTCTCTAGTATTGTCTAACTCCTTTTTTAGTATAGTTGTTGATAACTCATATGCTGTCGGCGGTTTTAGTCCACGGCCAAAATTTCCAATTGATCGCACCATATTAATAAATGATGGACTATTAGCAACATTAAAGGCAATGCCATTCTCATAAAAAAACCTACCAATATCTTGTATCGTCTGATTACGAAGATCTTGAACACTTCCTTGTGAGGGTTGTACCGCATTGTCCGCCAATTCTCCCTCTTCAAGATGAACCACAAATCTATCCATTGGCCCTCTAATTGTTCTCTGCGATATACTATTTGAACTACCAAAAGAAGTGCGGTGCAGGGTTGCACCTTCATCAATCTGTTCTTCTCGATAAAGTTGTGCAACCTTTTTTGTATCTTATTTTTTCTTCATATATTCTTTCATCTCGGATTGCACTTCTGGAGGAACCATTGAACATGACGCAACATTACCCCTTATACCCGCAAGATGTTCTTTCATTCTGTATACACCCCCTTTGATTGTCCTTGTGCAAAAATGACATTGAATATACTTATATGAACCTTTTCCATCGTCCACAGTAACTTCATGCCCGTACTTCCAGGCCGGATCTGTTCGATTCGACATTTTACTGAAAAACAACACAATATGGTAAGTAACTTTTACATCCAATTCAATTCAAACCATACACAGAAATAAATAAAACTTCAATGGACAATTGCAAAGAGCAATTTGCAAAAAGGAAGTCTGCTGGAGGTTGCTGCTACTCACTCGTGACATCAACAAGTCTACCATATCACCTATATTCAGATTCTCAACATTCAATGAAAACATATTTCATAATTGAAATTTTGAACATGAAAAGTTACTAGACAGAAAGAATAAACTAACAAGTTGTGTTATGCTATCTAATCCAATCTACTGTGATATTCAAACATGTCATCTCGTTTTATTCTTGGAACCATGAAAACTAAATCCCAACGCAGGAGGGTGAAAACAATTAGAGCAATTAAACAAGGATGGATATCATAAAATTCTTGGACAGAACAAATAAATAACAAAAAAAAAAAACTTGAAAGCTTACGAGAACAGAGAGAAGTGCGACGAGGGAGAAGTAACGAGAAGAGAGCAGCAGGAGAGGCGAATTGAAGCAGTGTGACGAGAACTCAGAAAATTGAAGCAGTGCGACGAGAACTCAGAAAATTGAAGCAGTGCGACGAGAACTCAGAAAATTGAAGCAGTGCGACGAGGGAGAAGTGAATCGAAGCAGTGTGACGAGGGAGAAGTGACGAGGAGGATGAAACCCTAACGCGATTTGGGATTTTATTTTATTTTTTCGTTTTATCGACTGAAACGACGACGTTTTGGAAGCCCAAAACGTCGTCGTTTCACTGTAGGAATAAAAAAAAATAAAAAAGGCCTTCTGCTGGTGAGGCGGC
Organism: Zanthoxylum bungeanum; assembly: GCA_019454045.1. NCBI lineage: Eukaryota > Viridiplantae > Streptophyta > Magnoliopsida > Sapindales > Rutaceae > Zanthoxylum > Zanthoxylum bungeanum. The sequence goes on along the minus strand of SKCR01026025.1, from coordinate 343,083 downwards.
CGCCTCACCAGCAGAAGGCGGCCGTTTCGAAAAAACCACATAAAGCGGCCGCCTCGGCGCGCCATCGCCGCGAGGCGGCGAGGCGGCCGCTTTATGCGGTTTTTTAAACAATGCTCACTATGAATTTCAGGATATGTGTACAAGAAAGTTGATTGAAAGTGCTAAAGAGGTCGATGAGCTTTACTACTTCGAAAGAGAACTCAGTGATTTAACTAATCCATTTCACACACACGTAAGTACCTCCAATCAAGGGATAATGCTTTGGCACAATAAACTAGGTCATCCAAATTTTTCATACCTAAAAAAGTTGTTTCCCACTTTATTTAAGAATAAAAATCTTCATGATTTTCAATGTGAGGTTTGCGAGTTATCTAAACACTATCGTGTTTATTTTCCCACACAGACCTATAAAGAATCACAACATTTTTCTCTTATTCATAGTGATATTTGAGGACCATCGCGTATCAATAATGTTTATGGGGCTAAATGGTTCATTACATTCATTGATGATCATACTCGTGTGTGTTGGGTTTTTATGCTCAAGGAAAAATCTGAGGCAGCAAATATCTTTCAAATTTTTCAGAAGATGATTAAAACTCAATTCCAAGTCAATCTTCAAGTCATTCGGACTAATAATGGAAGAGAGTATTATTCATCAATTGATTCAATTCTTGGTTCCTATCTTACTGAACATGAGATTGTACATCACTCTTCTTGTGTAGATACAGCTCAACAAAATGGGATGGCAAAGAGAAAAATAAGCACCTTCTTGAAATAATCTTTCAGTGGGGAGGCAGTTCTTATAGCTACTTATCTTATCAATAGAATGTTATCAAGGGTTTTAAATTTTAAAGCACCACTTGATATCCTTAAATATATGTATCCATCATCCAAAATATTTTATTATCTTCCACCCAAAGTTTTTAGGTGTGTTGCATTTGTTCATGTACATAACCATAACATATGGAAATTAGATCCAAGAGCTCTTAGTGTTTTTTTTTGGGTTATTCTCCCACTCAAACGGGTTACAAATGCTATCATCTTTCAACTAAAAAGTTCTTTGTGTCTATGGATGTTACCTTTTTTGAAGACACCTCATTCTTTCCAAAAACACCTCTTTAAGGGGAGAATATTCAAGGTGAATATCATTTTTGGAATATTTGTTCAACTTTAACTCCAGAGGCTCGTGTCGTTATTGAGTCTCCCATTGCCTCTGAGTCCACTATTCTTGTAGTTCCTATTATTAATGAATCGTCAACTGTTCAGGAACCATCTATTGTTCATAAGTCTCTTGTGGTTCAATCTCATGCTCCATCTACCAGTTGTAGTCCTCAACATTCACCTGTAGATCCTATCACCCCACTTACGTGTGTACAAGATGGAAAACTTGAAATAAAGGTTTACTCGAGAAGGAACAAGTCACAATTTCCTTAGCATTTCCAATCACCTCAACCTGTCACGGAGACTCTGGAAAACACAGGTAAGTTTAATGCTTCACAAAATCACCTTGATTTTACTGATTTTTCTGATCGTGATATTTCAATTGCTCATAAAAAAGGTGTTAGATCTTGTCATATGCATCCTATTTCTAATTTCATTTCCTACCAAAAGCTGTCTCCTCATTATAGAGCATTTACTACTAATTTGTCTTCTTATGACCCCATTCCAAAGACTATACAGGAAGCTTTAGCATTCCAAAATGGAAAGAGATTGTTCATGCAGAAATCAAGGCGTTGAAAAAAATGATATATGGAACCTTATCGATCTTCCACCAGGAAAGATGTAAGTTGTATGTAAATGAGTGTTTACAATCAAACATAAGGTCGATGGGACAATTGAGAGATATAAGGAGAGACTTTATGTAAAAGGATACACATAGACTTGGAGTTAACTATCAAGAAACCTTTGCTCATGTAGCTAAGATGAACTCGATTCGAGTTCTCGTATCTCTTGCGGCAAATCTAAACTGGCATTTTGAGCAGCTTGATATAAAAAATGCATTCTTGCACGAGGATTTAGAAGATGAGGTGTACATGGAGTTGTCGTCTGGTTTTCATGATATGTTTGGCGGAAAAAAAGTGTGCAAATTGGAAAAGTCCTTGTATGGACTAAAACAGTTACCTCGCACTTGGTTTGAGAAGTTTACTAGAACAATTCGCCGATTTGAGTATACTCAAAGTCAAGATGGTCATATCTTGTTCTTTAAGCACTCTAAAGATGAGAAGATCAGTGCTTTGATTGTTTATGTGGATGACATCATTGTTACTGGCAATGATTTTGACGAAATAAGAAAACTTAAAAAAAAAAACTCGCTGAAGAATTTGAGATTAAGGATTTGGGAAAACTAATATACTTCTTGGGAATAGAGATTGCAAGATCAAGTAAAGGAATATTTCTCTCAAAATGGAAGTGTGTTCTAGACCTTATCCAAGAGACTGGTATGTTAGGTGCAAACCATTAGATACGCCAATCGATCCTAATCAAAATTTGGAACCACTAGATACTCGGATTGATCCTAATCAAAATTTAGGGGCTACAGTTAAGAGTGATCCAGTTAACAAGGGTCAATAACAAATATTGGTAGGAAAATTGATATACTTGTCTCATACTAAGCCAGATACTGTATTTGTTGTCAATACAGTGAGTCAATTTATGCATTCCACATGTGAAGTACATAAGGAGACAGTTTTGAAAATTCTAAGATATTTGAAAGGCACCCCTAGAAAAAGGTTTATTTTTCTCAAAGAATTATCATCTTCAAGTAGAGGCATATATAGTTACTGATTGGGCAGGTTCAAGTATAGACAGAAGGTCCATATCTGGATATTGCACGTTTATTGAAGTGGATAGACACTTTATTAAGGAGGAGATAGAAGATGGTCAAATTTGCATTCCGTTTGTTACCAGCAAAGAATAGTTATCGGATATATTTATCAAAGGGTTACCAAGACCTAATTTTCTTTCATGGGTCAGCAGGCTGGGAATGACAAATATATTTGAACCAACTTGAAGGAGAGAGTGCAAAAAAATTGTGGGAGTGATTGTAGGAGATTATGTTATAATCTCTAAGTTATGATTGTGTAATCCCCTAGATATGATTGCACAATCAATGTAATTATTAGTAAATTTAGATTTTATATTTATCTTAGTCTTATGCCTAGATAAGATTCTATTTTACATAGTTTTATTCATTCAAATAAAGAACATTCAGTTTTTCAACACAATAATACTGACCTTCGTCCAAATGCTTGGAGCACATCAATGACAATTTCAGTGATCTTTTCTTCTGGAAAGGAATAACCAGAAATAAACAATATAGTGGAGCTTGTGTATAAATCTCATCTTCTTGACACTGAAGGAACATGTCCATGGCAAAAAAGAAATACAGTGCATATCCCTGGCATATCTGCAACATCAGAAACTTCCTTGATGCCCAATCCCTAGTCCCCAGCCTTCTGAATGGCAGAATAAACAGCCTTGAAGACCAGACGATGGAAGAAACTTTGTTTTTGATCATGGCTAGAAAGGTACTCAGCATAGGCTGTCATTGCATCCCAAGGTGATTCACTAGAACTTCCAGCTATGGGAATAACGTGGCCAAAGTTGAGGATTTCCTTTATATAGTCAGACTCACAAGAACTACCACCACTTTTCTCCAAAGTAGTCTTGAATTCAGCATTCCCACGTTGTTCGCCAGAGCAAGTTTCCCCATCTTTGAACATATCTACAGCATCGGCCACTAAAATTGTTGCACGGTGTACAGACACCATTATACCTGGAAAACCCTTTTCCTGGCGAGAAACAAGTTCACATTCTCTTAAGGATTTTAATTTCTTACCATTATCAGTGACATATAGCTCATTCTCATTTTTACGTTTCAAGCATCCCAAATCTTCGGCCTCCCCAACACCTTCATCTGGCAAGCATGGAGAAATGGACAGTTCACCAGAAGAAACTAAAGAAAGCAAATGGAAAATGTCACCACATTGTAAATCTGCGTTAAGATTCATGCCCCATTCCATAAGATCTCTTTCTTTTTCATAAAGCCAACTAGAAAATTTCGCAGCTTGCTTTAGGCTTTCCGGTGTTAATTGGGAAGGGGGCTTTAGAAAGACTCTGCAATAACAGTTGAGAAAGTCCAAAAGGATTGATATTTCCCCCAATCTTTCATACAGTGAGTAAAGTTGTCTTAGAAAAATTCCCATATCTATAAAACACAGAACAACAGAAAAAGCATATAAAGGCAGTTAAAAGGATTGGTCAAATGAACGGAAGCAAGAAGCATATACGTAGGCGAAAAACAGCAGGAAATGAGGAAATGCAATTTTGTTCCCACCTATTCCACCCCACCCCACGGAATACACAAAAAAACAAAAAACTCAACCATACTTGGAAATTTTATAGAGTCCAGTTGTTGGCTATTGTTATTGTCTTATTGATCTGAAAATATAATCCTTATTTTTCTACCTTAAGTAAAGTTGATGGAAACAAAAGAGTTCAGCTAGCTTGGCCCACACCAATGCTCAATAATTTATCACAAGAAAGAACTCGTAAAAGGACCCAAAATGAGGACAGGTCATAAGAAACCGAGTGATCCCTGTATACATCCTTAATCCCTAATACCACTAAATTACTCAAACCATATCATAATTAGATTAAAATCTACCACATAACCTATCAAAAATATTCAAGTTACCATAAATTTTCTCTCTCTGAGATAGCTGAAGGCTGAAAAAAGGTCATGTTCTGAGTATCGCCTTAAAGTTTCCGCCAGCAAATTTTGCAGTGCTGGTGCTGTTGAGGTGCTCAAAAAGACAATCTTAAATAGCTCACTGGAAACAGCCAAAGATTCACATACTTCTTTACTTGCATTTATTCTCCATTCAAAAGCTTGATAATCTTTTGATATTGATGATATTTTGCTCTTCGAGAAGTATCTTTTTGTTGTTCCATACCAAGGTTCCGATCACTAAAAGTGGTTGGAGAATCCAATCCAGATTCCTTAAGATTCTGCAAGAAAATTTTAATTGTTCTAGCATCAGCTGTCAGAACTACTTGGTGGCATGATAAATTATTACCTAACGATTATTGGAAAGTACCCTTGGCCAAAATCAAGAAGAAAATGGACCATTTTGTATATACTAAAATTACAAAATACACATGCATCAACATGCTTCCAATGTACAGGTGTGTTATTCTCGAGTCATTCCTAGATTAATTAAATTTCTTAAAATAGAACTCCAGATGAAATTGAAGGATTCATAAAGAATAATACGAGTTTAAGATGTTTTACATTTGAACACTCCCCATAGATTGATTCTACTTTTTATGATGCCTCCAATTTGGCCATTTGCTTCAACCGAAGGACAACTTCAATGGCACTCTCAATACCTTTGTCAACAAAATCATCCCACTGTTTCTCCCCAGAACCTGCATCTTCAGTACGGTCAGTAGAATTGGAGCTATTCAGTTTAAAACCTTCCCTGAACGAGCTGCGCCAAAGCACTTTGCAATTGATGTTGTCCATTGGCATGTTTTGGGTTTTTTTGAGATGCTTTGCATATCGTTCACTGAGCAAATTACAGAGCTTCATGACAGCTTTTCTAAATTTTGAATTTCTTTTTAGGGATGACATTCTTTTCATACAAGAGCCAGAAGACGCTAGAAGGTTAGGAAGTGAAGCCCAATCCACACGATGAAATTTTGCCCCAAGAGCGGCACGGTACCTTACGTATTGGATCACCAATTTCCTGAGAGTAGAATAATAAAATTTGTGAAACCAAGGTTTAAAAATACGGTGCGGCGCCTCGAGGCGGCCGGCCATTGAGGCGCGAGGCGGGCGCCTCAATGCGGAAATCGGGAAAATAATAAAAAATACATTCATTTCTTCATAATTCATAGTATGTTTAAAAAACTATTGATAAGTAATCCAAATTACATTACTTTCTTCATAATACATAGTTTGTTCAAAAAATTATTGATAACTAATCCTTAAACAAGCTATCATTAGTGTCTAGCGGCATGAAGCTTGGGTCAAAATCTCTGTCATCATCAAATGGGTCATCATCGAAAAAACCTCATTCACTTGTAGTGTCTTCATCCACTAATTGTGGAGCTTTCCCTTTCCCTAACAAATAACATAAAGTCGTATTATTTTTAAATTTGATTACATAAGTTGCATTATTTGTACAAGATTAACTTACTTTGGTCTCTGCTCCTTTTTTGTGCAGGTGCTCTACTGCCATTCGATGGAAGTATTCTCCACAAAGCTTTCTCCAGCCACCCACTCATCATCATAAGGCAACTCATCCTCAATCAAAGGATCATCAACCGATTGAAATGAATGTTTTTTCATGTATTTTTGCTTCAATCGCATATTGTACATTATGTATACTAATGAGTTCAATTCCTCGGTGGATAATCTATTTCTCTTCTTTGTATGAATCTACAATTTATTTATTCAAATTATCAGAAGTTGAATAAAGTAAGTATTCACAAAACACTAGTTATTATTAGATCATACCATATTAAATGTACTTCAGTTGCGTTCACACCCCGATGATGAGCATGTTAGACTTAAAATCTTTATTGCTAAAGACTGCAGTTGAGGAGTTTCATCGCCGTATGCATCCCACCAGTCAGTATAATAAAAATATAAAATTTAATAAACATTTTTTAAATTCATATAATATCTTATAGTGAATAATAACACAAAATGATAATTCACATACCAGAACTACGACTGAAGACGGTGTGTTTAGCATTACTGATGCCAAATACTCCTTTCTTATTTTTAAACATATCTGATTGTACATCTGCAGCATATTGATCTTCAGGATTGGGCAATAGTTTGGTCATGCAATGTATAAACTCATGCCTAATCTCTGGATGCTTGGAAGGAGGATTATCTGCATATTGGATATGAGGATTCAAAAAATAAGCAGCCGCATGCAATTGGCGGTGCAACTGAGATTCCCACCTATCATCAATTATTTTCCATATCTCCTTGTATGCACCAGTCTCATTTCCCAAATTTTTTGCTATCTCCTCTTTTGCCCTATCCATCGCACCATATAAAAATCCCATACAAGGAAATTTTTCTCCATCTGTCATCCTCAACACATTAACTATAGGTTTGGTTGTTTTCAAAGCATAAGCAACACAACTCCAAAATCTATCACTCAAGATTATTTTTGAGACATCTTTCCCTTCTGACTTCTTTGAGAAAGTAACGGCATCCCAATCTTTTGAAGTAAACATTTGTCGCAAGGGTTGCTTCAAACCACACATACTTTCTAATGTTAAGTATGCAGTTGCAAACCTTGTCGGAGCATGGCGAACTAAATCTTTCTGTGTGAAACTTCTCATTAAAGCCAACATCGCTCCATGATTATAAATGAAATTAGTAACCTGTTAAATGACATCAACAATTACGAATTTATGATTTGAACAAAAAATATAATTAAGCAAAATATGTAAGTTTACCTTTTTTGCTTTTAACAAAGCATTTTTATGTTGTGGTAGCTTTCCAATATCTTCAAGCATTAAATCAATACAGTGCGCCGCACACGGTGTCCACCACAATCGTTTCCTCTTTTCCATTAAAAGTTCACCCGCTTTCTTATAATTGGATGCATTATCTGTAATCACTTGAATCACAATGTCTTCACCTACTTCTTCGACAACATCATCAAGAATTTTGAACAATAAATTCGCATCCTTCACTACATCACTAACATCCACAGATTTAAGAAAAATAGTCCCAAACGGATTGTTCACAAGGAAGTTTACCAATTGTCTTCCTCTCATATCCTTCCACCCATCTGACATAATGCTCACCCCTGTTTGGCTCCATGTTTTTTTTACTTCATCAACAACTTCTCTCGTATTGTCTAACTCCTTTTTAAGTATGGTTGTTGATAAATCATGTGATGTCGGTGGTTTTAGTCCACGGCCAAAATTTCCAATTGATCGCACCATTTTCACAAAGGATGGACTATTGGCAACATTAAAAGCAATGCCATTCTCATAAAAAAAACCTACTAATATCTTATATTATTTGATCACAGAGATCTTGAACACTTCCTTGTGAGGGACGCACCGGATTGTCTGCCAATTCTCCCTCTTCAATATTCACCACAAATCTATCCATTGGCCCTCTAATGGTTCTCTGGGATATAGTGTTTGAACTACCTCCAGAAGTACGGTGTAGGGAGACACATCATCAATCCGTTCTTCTCGGTAAAGTTGTGCAACCTTTTTTGTATCATGTTTTTTCTTCATAAACTCATTGATCTCGGATTGCACTTCTGGAGGAACCAGTGTACATGAAGCGACATTACCCTTAATACCCGCAATATGCTCTTTCATTCTGTATACACCCCATTTGATTGTCCTATTACAAAAATGACATTCAATATACTTATATCTCCCATTTCCATCTTCCACAGTAATTTCATGGCCGTACTTCCAGGCTGGGTCTGTTCGACTCGACATTTCACTGTGAAACAATTACAAACAAATGAAACAATACAATCACATGCTTTTACCAATAAACAGAGAACATATCAACAGATTTCGAAAATCAATTACATGCTTATATGATAACAATTTTTTATAACAATTTGTTAATCATTTCTGTGAATCAAATTCTGAAAAAACAGTATTCAGAGAAATAGAATTTGAATCAAATTCTGTGAATCATTACACACAATCATCATTTCTGTTAATCAAATACATTACAAAAAAAACATGCAGAGACGACGAAATTCTGTTAATCAAATTCAAATTCTGTTAATCAAAATCAAATTCTGTTAATCATTTCTGTTAATCAAATTCAATTTCAATTTTCAATTTCAATTTTCAAATTCTGTGAATCATTACACACAATCATCAACACGCAAGCCTGAGACGACGAAATTCTGTGAATCATACCTGAAACTGAAGACGAAACGAGAATGCGAGCCTGAGAAGAAATTGTAGGGAACGCCGAGAACTGAGAAGTTGCCGAGAACTGAGAAGCTGAGACTGAGAACGCCGAGAACTGAGAAGCTGAGACTGAGACGACGAAGACTGGCCGGGAAGTTGATCGTCGACACGCCGAGAACTGAGAATGCGAGCCTGAGACAACGAAGACTGGCCGAGAAGCTGAAGACGCGAAGACAGGCTGAGAAATTGAGAAGGAAACCGAGAAGCCAAAACTGAGAAATTGATAGTTTTAGGGTTTTTTTTTTTAATATATACAGAAGCCAAAACGACGACGTTTTGGCACCACCAAAACGTCGTCGTTTTAATGAAAAAAAAAAAAAAGGATTCACAGTGAAACCATAACATATTTCCACAAGTTAGAAAAAGAAAAAGGCTACTGTTTTCCATTCTAGAGAAAATGACATACGCATCCTAAAATAGACCGAATAGACAATCCACTGACTGCATAAAACTAAATCTAGTGCACCAAGAATAAAATGAAGTTAAAGAATCCAAGAGGTCCCTATCAGTAGTTTGACCAAATCATTTTATGTTATGACACATTCTCATAACTTCTCAACAGCGTCAAGTCATACAGATAGGCAACATCTCAATAGTAAATACACTGAATGAGCCACCTGGATGGTCCAAAGACCCATGTTTTCTTAAGTGACTAGATATAGCTATATGCTTTTGGTGGATTTTTGATATAGAAATGATACATCTTTTCCTTTACCTATCAGCTTCATCTGTCCATGAGAACCTCTTTTGGCGTGATCGCCTCATCTTTGAAAAGGTAAGTTGACTTAGTAAGGAATGACACTCATCTTCTTCATTCAATCCAGGCTCTTCGACAGTTTCTAGATGATCATCATCCTTGTGGAAGTCAAGTTCTCCCGAATAAGCTGTTGAAGGATTTTGTTCTTCCACAAACTCAATAGCAGCACCAGTCGGCCCACAAAACTGTCTAGTTACAGCATCAACTCTTGGGCGCTTCACTGATCTTTCTTCTAAAGACTTCTTTCTTTTCTGGGATGATGAACATTTATTCATCAGCGGCTGACACCCCTTCCTGTTGACACCAGAAGCAGGCTGAAATCTATTAAGTCGTTGGTGGTGCTTATCATAATACACACGCAGCACCTCAAGTAACATTCATAGAGACAATATGTATCAGTTCAACCAAAAAGATGAAAAAAAAAGGTACGCCTCTTAAGAAACTCATAGAACCACAATTATGTACATGACACTAGGGACACTAACAGTGAATGCTGCTAGGCCAACTGAACCCAACCTGCTCTAATGTCAAATTAAGATCCTTTGCAATCTTCTCACACTCTTTGAATGGAACCTTCTTATGAACATTGTCCTTCTATATACGCTTCAGAAGCTCAGCACGCTGATCAGCTGTCATAACCCGGACTGAGGCCCATGACCGGTAATTAAAAACCTGTAAGAACAATTTGGTATAAGGAAGCCTATCTGATTAATACCTACTATAGCAATGTGGAGTGCACATAATGAAGGATTTAATCACCACATCAGACCATGCAATCACAAAACTTGGATCTTAAGGGTATGTTTATTTCACCATAAAATCTTTTCCAGAAAACGTTTTCCTCATTTTACGGCATTTGTGACACTTGCGGAAAACTTGGTCAACATAAGCTGTTTTCCGGTCAATGGAAAAGTTTAGCCATTTTTCCAGAAAATGACTTATGAAATATAAATCAGCAAGTCGTTTTACAAAAAACTATTTTTTTTCCTTTTCTCAAAAGCTTTCACGGCTTATTTCTAACCACCAGAAAATATTTTCCAAGAAAAATATTGGACGCGTCAAACATCTAAAATGCTTTCCGGAAAATGTTTTCAGGCAATAGCCAAACACCGGAAAATGATTTTCATGGAAAATATTTTACTTCCGAAAATCATTTTATGGTGAAACAAACGGACCCTAAGTTATAAATGACAACATGAACATTATACCTGTATTAACATGATACCTGAACTTGTTTGTTGTAGACAAAGTTATGAAATTACCCCCAAAAAAATGTGAAGTGCATACCTCATGAACGGCAGATCCAGGCACAGGAAATGCATGTGGCGATAGCCAAACACTGGAAAACAAACAACGTCATATGCCACGATCAGATTCATTTATATACTTTTAAGATGTTTTATTAGTTATTTAAATAAAATTTGTGAGGGCACAAATGTGAAATTTTCTGTTTTTAGATTTGCTTAGTTGAATAAAACAAACTTAACACTTACATTCAGATCTTCAAGAAATTTTTTTAAAAAAATGTCATTTAGAATTAGAAATTTAGGTTTTAGATTCCAGACAAAAAAACAAATGTCACCTAAATCAAGTAGAAACATCACTCAAGTACAAATCTAATAACTCACCTTCTCATTCACTTCTGCATCAAACTCCTCAACATTTCCAGCATCTTTCAACCGCTAACAAATCTGGGAGCATATTATTCATAAGATTGTAACAATGAAAAAATCGTATTGTATATGTTAGAATCCCTAAGATATTATTAGAATCATAATCATAATCATTCAAAGATATAATTATGATTCTACATATCTTTAAGATATTTTTACATAATCATGGAGATATGATTATGTAATCCTAATAATTATTAGTATATTTAGTTTTTATATTTAACTTGATATAATGTCTATATAAAGGCATATCTCTTGTAATTATAAGAATTCAGAAATATAGAATTGTCTTATTAACCGTATATAACTTTCCTTCAAAACACACACACACACAACACAACAAAACAAAACAAATGGAGAATTCTTACATTTCTCCAGGCCTTGTGTCCTGATGCTGATCCACAGTAACCTAATTCTTGCTTAATATCTGTGACAACGAGAACCTTCAATAAAAGAAGTATCACTATATCAGCGCAATAGTTAAAAAAAAAAAAAGAGAGAGAACATACAACCTAAACACCTTCTAAGTAAAACTAACCTCGTCATTGGCTTCTTCAAGCTTATCCATTTGGTACAATGGTCCAAAAGAGAAAACACAAACTAAAAACCATATAAATAAAACTAACCTTGCCATTTGCTTCTTCAAGCTTATCACAAATAGCTTTCATTGCTGGTAGAAAATCCTTTATGTGCACATCCTCTTTTGCACTGTCCTTTACGTGAAGACCATCGCCACTCACAGCTTTTTCATCTGTAATACTGAAACCGTCTGCAATTAGTGCTTTCTTGCTAACCTCAAATCTTTGTTGAGAACCCAAATGCTTTGCATAGCGATTTAAGTATATTAAATTGGTAGTCACACATGAACTGTTTTTTAACTCACCTTCACTGTCAGGTTCCTTTGTCCTCAAAACTGCTGGTTGTCTCACAATCAACCTTTTGCATTCAAGGTTCTTCACAATATAAAAAAATTCTACTCCCTTCAATACCAAATTCCTTAGCAAGTTGACTTTGTGTTATTCCATTCAATCTGCAATTACCCACATGTTAGAAGCCATCACAATCTGCAGTCGATAGCTTTGGAACAATTTTACAGGTTTTTACTTTTAGAAACTTATTCAACATAATTATCCCAGTATAACTGTTTGTTCCTGTCAATACAAACAAATCAATTTTAGAATCAAGATCTCAAAGTCCATAGAAAATAATAAACCATTATTCACAAAGAAATGCAAGAGCATTGACAACCAAATCATTCGACCAACTTTTTCTTCTCTTTTTGGTATGAAAAAATTACAGTTGAAGTAACCACTTTCAAGTTCCACTGTGGTCATTCACATGTTTCATATTCAGATAATACATACGTGATTGAATTAAAATTGTGGAAACCACTAGCTTCAACAACATTGGCAAATAAAAGGCTTTTCAACTATCAAACACATAAAATTCATAGATGAAAGTAAAATCACACCTCGATTACACACAAGTTTCACTAATAAATGCTAATACTCCCATTTTATTTACTAACAAAACAAACTATCCACAAACCTAACAAGAAAATTGATCTCAAACGTGCATCTAAGACCACAATTTTGGACTATTACACCTCAATTGCCTGCGAAGTTACTAATGAATTGCAATATTTTCATTTGAGCAAAAAAGATACCACAACATAAATAACTGAAATTTTCCACTCCTTAGCCACCCAGTAATGGCGAGCTGCTCAAGAACGTGGCGTTGAGGAGCCGAAAGGCCAGAGTTAGACGACCAGTCGTACAATCCAACGAAAACCCTAGCTTCTCCACGTCCTCGAGCCGCTGAATCGCGGCATACACGCCGTTTTTGGGAGACTGGAACTGGAGAGAAGGTACTTTCAAGATATTCGAGTAAACTGAGGCTTTGAGAGAGTTGTCAGTGTTGAGTCTGGTCCAGAGAGACGATAGAGAAAGACCGTTTTTCCCTTGCGAACAGATTTCTCATTTCTTCGAGAGCGGAAGAGATAATGACGTCCATTGTTTCGCATTGGGAGGGAAACGGGGGTGTTTGGAAGGCAGGATAATTTCGAGTTAATTTTCCCGGGAAAATAAACAATCGGGATTTACGGTTTATGAAATGAATTTTCAATTATAAGTTAGCTTTAGTCGGGTTGTATTGCATAATTGTCCAAAACCCGACCCGATTTTTGATCCGTACAAATTTTAAAATACACCCATTATTTTTCTGAATATACCAACCTTCAAATAGTGGGCCACTATGGTGCTAAAAAACTTCACACCAATTCCTCATTACACCCCTTTTGATTTCAGTTGCTATAGCTAGGAGTTGGTATGAATTTTATAAATGTTTATTTATATAACTACAAAGTTGCATTATAAATGAATCGAAGTGTACAAATAAAAATTTATCAATACCTGTCTCGATAGATTATAGCGTTAAAGTCCAATTTGAAAAGTTTAATTTTGTATTGCATAATTATCCAAGACCCGACCCAAAATTTGATCCGTACGAAATTTTAAATATACTCATTCTTTTTTAAATACACCAACCTTCGAATAGGATGGTGCTAAAAAAAGTCATACCAATATTACACCCCTTTTGATTGTATAACTAGGAGTTGGTATGAATTTTTATAAATTTTCATTCAGTTTACGACTGTTTTTCGTTCCAATAGTAATAGAGGAAACTCATCTCTTGAATAAATTTCTCTCAACGGTGAATTTGTTTTGTTAGTTATAACCACACAAATTTGACAAAAGATAGATAAATCACAAAAGCAAGGATTTATGTGGTTCGGCGAAAAATGGTTTCAACCTACATCCACATGAGAAATAGATTATTTTTATTATGCTCGAGGTAAATACCGACTCGGGTACTTAACAAATGAATCACGGATTACAACAAATAAACCATCAGGTTTTACAATGTGGTCTGTCACAACTCACTTTCTCTCTATATCACTGATTTTCCTTACAGGCTTTTGCTCTCATCTTACAAGTGTTGTAAAATGTGAAAATTGATGGGGTTTTAAGGGGGATATCGCTAACGCAGCGGAATCGCGGAAAATCAAAATTTTCCGATTTCAAAATTTTTTCTCGAATCAATTAAATAAACTTATTTATTTAATTATCCAATTATCAAATTCTGAAAAATTACACAATAAATCAAATTTCTTGGTAATTACCGAATTGCCCCAAAAATTGTCAAATACAATTTTTGATGATTTTAAATCATTTCTAAAATGTTTTTCAACACATCTAATGCATCAAAATCATATTTCACACAAATCCCCAATTTTTAGTCTAATACCGTGAGCCACCCAAAATTTTCAATTAATTACAATTTTGTCCATTTAGTTCAAAACATGTCAAGATCAAATCCAATCATCCTAAAATTTTACATGCATCATATTCATACCATAATACATCACATATATGAAAAGCCCCAAATTTGGAGTGGGTTATGAATTCTAATTTTTCAATTTCATCAAATTGTCCAATTTCACCAAATTTACAAAATCCAACACTTTAATTCATTCAATACTTCACCAATCTAGGTTCACCACTTTGAAACAACTCTAGAATAATTCTAGGTCACCAAGGAATGGCTTACCAACTCTAGAATGACAACTTGATTTTCCAAAAATCAAAAGTAAAGCTTTGAAACCATTTCAAGTTTACTTACATGCATCAATCTTTCATCAAAGTTCACAACCAAAATAAACACAAACTATAAGAAGAGAGACAACACCAAAGCAACACAAAATGATGCTAAGCATGTTAGAAATAATTTTCATGTTGAAGACTTTGAAAAATAACTTACAAAATCATGATTTTCCAAGTCATCTTCCTTTAGCCTTCAAGCTTTTCTCTCAACTACTTTTGTATTCTATTTGGTGTCTAATGAACTTGTTAAACCCTAAAAGATGAAACAAAACAATATATACTCCCCAAAATTGCCCTTGGCCGAAATTGTGATGTATATAGAATATCTAGATAATTTTTATTTTGTTTCAATAAAGCTTTAATCAACTTGTATAAGCAATCATCAAACCATTTAATGATTTTCTTTAAAGTCAAATAAAGCAACACAAAAATATAACAATTATATTTAATTTAGGGTATGGCCGAATTTGACAATAATAAAAGGAAATTGATATTTTCAATTTTAACAATTTAAAATAAATATCAAAGAAGTCAAATCCAATTTGACTACAATTTCATTTACTTTAAAGTCAACAATAAACACTTATAATCATTTCATAACTTTATCATTTGGTGAGATATTTGTATTTTAATTATATTAATCATTTAACAATTAAATAATTAATTAAATACAAATATCTCAAATATATGTATTATATTTACTTTAAATATCTCAAATACATATATTAATGATATATGTCAAATACATTTATTTGACAATTTATTAATGTATATTTAATAATATCATATATTAAATACAAATACACATTAATTAAGAAATGACGGTTCGGCCCGTTTGCATGTATCTTTCGTTTAACGTTTAAACGATTTATAAATAATCATCATTATTCATAAAAGTTGTCATAGTGCTCTACGAATATATTTCATTAGTGAGACTCTCTAGATTCAGGTGTATCCATCACAAAATCCAATTTCGTGTCCATAATTTACCCACCCGTAAATTATGACCACAGATAAACTAGCTGAATCATACAGGTCGAGGTCATTGCATACGTATAATCCCTCCGTCACAGGTATTCGGATAATCCTAGAGATATAGATGTAAACGTCAAATCTCTATAGGTATTATCTCGTCGACGTTTCTATTAGCAATCTATAAATAACATTCGGAACTCACTTCTGAAGTATACTATGGCCATAGATTTAACTGATTGCTAATCACATATGGACTACATATGCTCTGTACACAGAACTGACGGATCATATCTTGACACACACATGATATCCTGAGGATCGGTCCACACCCAACGAACAGGCGGAGGTCTGATCTAAATAGATCGGTGACGTGACTGTCATCTAAGTGTGGAGGATGTCTCATACATCCACAGTGGTATCTCAATTCGAATGACCATTATGCTACTCAACCCGAAAAGATTCTTATTGACATTGGTGTACCATCCATTAAGAATCTTCGGTGAGTCGTTCAGTGTTTATCCACTATAAACACCTACACGTCTATACGAGTCTCCCAAGACTCATGGTTCATTGGGATAAACCATCGGACCAAGTCTCGATATACGACATGTATTGGTCTCAACGGATTTGACTAACTGACCCGTGTTAGTAAATCTTGACCAGGAACAATATTTGATAATATACATTTAGCAGTGACACTTCCCAATGTCAATTACAAACTAACTTTGTAACTGTGTACTGCATTATATATTATCGGGCCTTTGTCTAATATATACATATCACTAAACCACATTTAATTTCAATCTAATAGTAATTAGAGCGAATACGTATATAAAAACAAGAGGTGCAACCATAAACAAGTAATATTATGGAAAAATGGATTGTTCATATTCATGAATCAGACATAAATATGGTCCGGATTGGCGCTCTGAGCACCAATCCCAACAAAAATTGCTAACCCTTAAAATTGTGACTTCAATCTCTTTATATAGGCTCCCAAATATATTAATTCACCAACTCGAACGTCAGCTCATGCCACTTAACCATCATTACAGCCACAACTCTCCTCAACTACCCTCAAATCTAGCCAATCAGATTAGCTCAATCATCTGCTACTGCACCAGCCTACGATAGTCTATGACGCTGCCACTACACCGGCCTATGGTAGTCCATGGCAGTTGTTGCTCTGCCACTGCACCAATCTATAATGGCTGACAGGGCCTACGACAACTATGAACCGTTACTTTATCTATTTCATCATTATCCTTCTAGACGCGCTCCTCCTCAGGTAAAACATATGTCATACGTTCTAATACTGATCAGCTAATGAACTCATATTTGTTCATCGGGTCGGTCTATCGAAAAATATGATACTTCTCAAAGTTTCCTCCTCAGGGTGATGGTCTTCCGAAAAACCACCATTAACAATAACAACTACAAAGTTGCATTATAAATAAATCGAAATGTACAAATAAACATTTTTCAAGACCTATTTTGATGAATTATAGTGTTAAAGTCCAATTTGAAAAGTTTAATTTTATAAACTACAAGAAAATATATTCTTACAATACACAATGAGATTTGAATACTCAAATTATCAGGCATACTTAACCTAAAAAAAAAAAAAAAAAAAAAAAAAAAACGAAAAATACCCTACATAGCTCAATGGATGAAAAAAATTGTTTTATTATGGTACTTGCACAAAAAGCATTAGCAATCAATTGATAGAGCATAGTTTAAAGGAAATCATTAGCTCAAAGGATTTTCTCACATTAATTATAAACAAAACACTGACTAGATATCCTTTTGAACACAATACTCTTTCTATATAATTTTTCATATGAACCAAACACACATACCTAATTGCTAGTATGGACCAATTGCAAATCATTAATTGTTAGGACTTAGGATGGATTTTAATTGCTCGCAAATTTACAAAGAGGTAATTAAGTAAGCATATATTTTTTTTTAAACGTTGAAAATCTCGTCATTAAATCATCCGATTCGAACTTAAACATAGTAGGTATTCCGACAATACCTTACTCTTATTTGATGACACTTATGGGATGCCCAAGTATATTAATTAACTCTCTTTTTATGTTTTCTCCTTTTCTTTATTCTCTTGAATAAGATATTTATTTGAAAAAACACATACCTAAGTGTCAAAGTGTGATTGGCAAGTACAATATCAACATTTGGAGTTTGTTGGAATTAATTATTTTAGGTAATGAAAATTTCGTCATCTTCATAAATATTTAAAAATAAATATGACTCATTCTGAATCTAAATATCCTATATGTATATCTCCTTAAATTTAAACCTTCAACCTCTTGTTTCCACTACCCAACAAACCAACCAAAACCAAATTATCTTTAAAAATAAATTAATTTCTATGGAGAAAAATATTACTTGAAAAAGCAAACTTTTGAGAAAGAACTTGAAGATAATCTTTAAATTAAACACAACTGAAATATAATAATAATAATAATACTCCCCCACTTTCATTTTACCAAGCTAAAAAAAGTAATGAAAAACATGAATCCACTTTCTTTCTTACTTTTGTAAGTTTGTTTCCTCCTTATTTATCTTCCACTCCCTCACTCTTTTGTTTGTTCCCTCACCAATCAAAGTTTCAAGAATTAATATTTTCACAAACACTCTCTCTTCTCTTTATCTTCATTTGTTTTCATGATTAAAACTTGTTAAAATTTTCTCTCAAGAAACAAAAAATCCCATAATTTTCTTGAGAAAATCCTCCTCCTTTTTCCATTTCAAGGTAAGTGTTCAAGAAACGCAACCCAATTGTCATAGTTTGTTTATGTACCTTCAAGTATTTTTTTTTTTTTTCTATTATTGGCCTTTTTGTTTGTTCTTTTATGGTTTATTTCTGCAAATCTCTGATGCTTTAAGGAAAAAAAAAACACTTCCTTTTTGTTTTTCCACTTTGAGAGAGAGAACATTATTAACACAGTACATAGAGATCTCTTTCATTCACATATCAATTCAGAACTCATTGCTTTCTGAGCAGAAAAAAGTGTTTTCCTTTACACTTATTTTTTCTGGTCACTTGTAAGTTTTAACATACTTTAGCATCTTCCCAAAAAATAAATTCAATTGGGTTAATTCTCTGTGTTTGGTTCCTGAGAAAAAGCATAGGGAAAATACTACTCATGAATTAGACTCAATTTGTTGTACAGTCTTAATCACTACTGTCTTATAATAATGATGAATTAAGGTGTAGGATAAATTATGGGCACCCACCAAAATTGGCATGCTAACATTTGAGTCATTGATGTGCAGGAACAGAAGAACTAGTATTAATTGAAAATGGAAGGGGAAATATATTTTTCAGGCATTGGCAATAATGGTACACAAGTGGAAGGCAAAGTGATGCAAACATTTCAAAGGAGTTTTGGTCAAGTTCAAGACATTTTAGATCAAAACAGATTGCTAATCAATGAGATTAACCAAAACCATGAGTCCAAAATCCCAGATAACTTGACTAGAAATGTTGGTTTGATCAAAGAACTCAACAGCAATATCCAAAGGGTTGTCAATGTTTATGCTGATCTTTCAACCTCTTTCACAAGATCAATGGAGGCTTCACCAGAAGAGGAATCGGCTGCAAAAGCTAGCCACAAGAGAATTAGATCCGGGTAGTTTATCAAACTGAGCTCTCTTAAGCTTATTAGTTCTATGTTCTTAGTTTCTTGATGTGCAAGTAAGTTTGATTTTGATGACATAACTTGTATAATGTATAATGATTGAAATTTGAAATTGCCTTTTGGCAAATTCACTGTTGTAATTCTCTGTAGAAGTGTTTGGTTGATGCTATGTTTCTTCACTAAATATGTACTTGCCATTTTTATTTTTTTTATTTTTTTGGTTGGATGATGACTTTGTTAATAAGATTATGTCATTTGTACTTCATAATTCTCAAGCTTTAATTATTGCTTGAAAGACTTAAGCTTGATTGCTGAACTGTCATTAATAGAAAGTTGTAGTCTAATTCTAATATGCTCATGATCATCAATCAACTTTTCATCACCTTATCTCTCTATTTTCTTTCTTATGATATAAATATCCCATGATCTTTTGCTTTTGATTGCAACTTTTGAACAACCCACTTTATTCCTTTCCAAAGTTTATTTCAAAAGAGATTCCTTTTGGTGTATATATAGCAATATATACTCTTCATTTTTAACGAAGTAAAAATAAAATTATCTCATTAATAAATCAAATTTTCATTAATATATTAAATATATTTTAATAAATTTCCGAATTAAATGAGGATGACTACCCTGTTTGTCTCTTAATGGTTCGACAAATACTCTCTTTCTTATCTTAAACTCACGTCCCCAATGAGTGTAATTTGGTGGTGTATGACTTAAAATTTGACCTTAAGGTCATTGGTTCGAATTCAGTGATTGTATTTCTTATAAGAGTCTGTGATAATTGGTGATTTTACCTGCTCCATTTAAGCCCGAAATGAATGATTTGACGGTAAGATTTTCAATAATTCCAAAAACAAAAGCTATCTTAAACTCACACATACACAAACCAACAAGTGTTTTTTCAGTGGACCCAATGAGGTGGGTTCAATTCTTCCTCATTCTCTATTCTTTCTTTATATCATTTAGATTTTTTTTTTTTTTTTTTTTATGTAGGAAGAAAGGACCCATATGGTTGATTGCAATGAATAGCTGGTTTTTTGGCTTATATTTAAAATTTAAACATTAGTGATCTCATTTGCATCACTCCAATTATTGACGTAACTCAAGTGGATTCTTGTGAATTAAAATTCTCTCTTTAATATATTTTAAAAAATTCAATAGAACTCAGATCATTAGAAGATCCTAATTATTATTTTTTTTAATCACATTTTATATTTATTTTTGAACTGATGAAATGGTGCAAAATCAAGTATTTGCTGGTCTACAGTGTAGTTAATGAATGATGATCCACAGCTGATTATGTGAGGTTAGTTAGTTTAGAGCATCTGCTTTATTTAAAGTTATTATGAAGTCAAGGACAAATAAGAGTTTAAGAAGATGTGAACAGAGAGATAAATCTTTATGATCACTTTTAATGTTATTTTATTAGTGATTAAAGATGCTTTAATTATGATTATATAATGTTTGCTTTCAAACTAACATATTATATAACAGCTATTATTCTAAAGCTGGATTGTCTTCTTTACTCCAGATTTGGTTCTTTGTTGACATTATGTTCATAATTGCAATGATTTATTTACTAATTTTTGCTGCATTTATTCCATCTATCTAACAATTTTAATACTTTGTTTTCTCCCCATATCCCTAAATTTATTGAAAATGGTAATTGTTGATGGGTGATTTTCGTCCCAGGGGTAGTTTCGAAACAATTCTCCCGAGACAATCCTCTTTCAATCTTGAATTTATTTGGTTATGGGAGACCAAAAGCAAATATAGCAAAAAGATAAAGAAAACACCAAAATCGACAAGAGAGTTTAACGTGGTTCGGCGGAGCAAGTCCAACCTATGTCCACGGGCACAAAGCGGGGTGTTGTTTTTATTATCAAACCGATCTCGACCGACCTGTTTTTAAAGAAGAACCAGGCCGAACCGAGCTGTTTTCCTTTCTTACAAGTAGAATTTCTTTTGGTTACAGTTTTCGTTATCCCCTTACAAATGAAATTAACTCTCATTTATATACTCAATGAGTTACAACACTATTCCCATGCTTCCATGACGTCGCCCACGTGAACTTCCGGTTGATTGACGGGTTCTCTGCCCCAAAATTATATTCGCCGAAAGCAAACCTGTCATCTGACGGCTTGTCACATCACCTTACTTTACACACTGCCACACGCGACAATAATGGTGTCAGCCTGGAAATAGCTTTTAAATAATGGTATGTGCCAGAGGGAAATGTCTAAACTGCCTCAGTCACACGTCGGTCTTCCAGAGGTCGGAAAGATGATCTGCCGAACTACCCAAATTATTCTCGTCCTGACCCAAAATATCTGAGCTCATCAACTTGTTCCAGAAGGTAAGATAAAACCAAACCGAGCCGCCGGTCTACTGTGGTCGGCCTCGGCTCTGAGGTTGTCGGTGTCTGAAATCTACACCGTGTTGTGTCCCCTGGTCGGCCAGGTCCGGGAAACTATGTCCGGACTCTCTTCACTACTGAGGAACAAAACAAACCCTCTGAACATCTGATCTTCCAAAAAGGGATGGAATTCCCTCTCTGCCCTTGCTGAACTGTTCAATTACCTTAGCTGTAAAAATCATCATCAACATATGTCTCTTAGTTCTCGGTTCCAACGAGTGTACGAGTTGGTACCGGGAACTACAAAATCGGAAGTGATATCAGTCAGTTGGTGGTCGATTACAGGAACAGAACATGAAGCCACCTCAGCCCTCAATAGGGTCGTCCTCGATCATCTTCATATGCTCGGTCACTGAGAATTCTGATGTCTCTTCAAGCGACTCCCCAACTTGAAGTAAATACCTCTTTTACCTTATGGTAGCTGTCCATCGAGAACCGTAAGCCATCACATCCTCTTAAATGCCCATCAAATCACCTCTAGGGTTTAATCCGAACGTGACACTTGTCAAACATCTGTGGTCCTCCCGCCAAAAATCAAAATAATCGACCATTCACGAGGCAGCCGAAAAGTTTTTCAATCCCAACCGTTCATCTCATTCTGAGCAGATGGAGCCCGAAGGTGACACGCGGCGCACATCCGAAGACTCTCTCCGATCCGACGGCCAAAAATGCCCCGAGCTGACTATAAGAATGCAAGACAACGCTCATTTCTCTCTTTTACGAAAATCTGAATTCTCAAAGTGCAAAAGCTCTCTTCATTCATGGGACCAACAATCTTTAATCAGTCCAACAACACATCTACTCAAACCAAGTAAGTTTCTGCTCGACCTCCTTCTTTTTATTCACTATAATCCACAATAACTACTTGTCGCTTGCGAACGTTTGTCTCATTGCATGTTCTTCACTTCTTCTAACATGTTTATCTTCTTGTTCCATGTTGCAAAGTATATTTCAGGTAGGATATTGAGTGTATGACGCATATGTTATCTGGTTGGAGGATGGGTAGTGGGGTAGGATGTATGTGTTTCGGGTTTTCTATGTTTTATGTTTGGTTTTGGTGTTTTTAGGAAGAGACTTGCTGTGTGTGGCCATTGTTATGCCATTTAGAGACTTTAGGCCTAGGTTCCCGGAAGTTAGAATAGCTCTTGAGCCCGCGGTGCCTCAAACTGACCATTAACTGACCTTCTCGTCCATTGTGATTGTCAGAAATGTCTGACGTCGAATCCTCTTTGGCCAAGCCTGTAAAACTTCAACCTCATCGTGCTGAAGAATCCTCCTCGAGCTCGGGAGAACCCAGTCTAGAGGAGCTAGATACCACCCCAACCCCCTCTCAAGAAGAAAATGACACCTATCATCATAGAATTCCTCGGAAAGACCCTGAACCGGACGAATTAGATTGTTCTGCCTTGGACATGAATTGACCTTCCACCATCACGGAAGAGGCCTTGGGCGTACTCCGCCAACAGTATGAAATCCCAATTGATATTGCTATTGAGGTCCCGGGCCTGCTCGAACACGCAAGACAACCTGACTCCGGCTCGGTGGCCCTTCTTCATTCCTTCTTCGAATGCGGTCTTCGTCTGCCCATTCAACCGTATTTTGCGGGGATGCTAGCCAGGATGGAGATTACCTCATGCCAGCTAAACTTGAACAGCTGGAGAATCCTGGCCGGCTTATATGTGATCTGGCAGAAGGTAGGCCTCGAAGAACCGACCTTTGAGGAGCTAAAAAGACTGTACAAACTGAAGGCCAACCCAAGATCCCATCACGGTTGGTACTACCTTTCTTCATATGCCGACATCCCCGCCCTCATCAAGGACCTCCCCCAAACCAACAAACACTTCAAAGACCCTTGGTTTTGGGCTACAGGCGACTGATGACGATCTTGGCCAACGTGCTCAGAGAAGACAGAGGTCCCAGACGTCTTCAGAGCGGGAGGTTAAGAGCTGAACCCTTAGTTTCTTTTCTTAACTTTTACGACAAAATACTAACTCACCAATCATTCTCAGTCTTCTGGAGGAATCCTCCCAAGGTCACCCACGAAGTCCGAACTAAGATTATGATGGCTCGAAACTTCGCCGGTCATTGGAGAAAAATAGTCAATGATGCGGCCTTTGTAGAGTCGAGTCTCATTCGGAGCGCACCCACACAGGCCTCGGGGCGACTAAGTAGCTCCCAATTATTCTTCGAATAGATTCATTGTGTGTTTAATTCAAATATGATTGAAGTTATCTGAATTCCGAGACTGACCATGCTTCATGACTTGTACTCTGCAGGAATGTCGAAGCAACCCAAATTTCTTGAGCGAGCGGCTCCAAGATATAACTAAGAGGCCCGGGCCGGGTGAAGCCGGGAGCTCTCGGAGGTGGCCGGCCGCTGCAGAGGCCAATGGGAAATCCAAGGTGGTTGCCCGCCCGAGTGTACAACCCACATCTTCTCCCACAATGGCGGCACCAGGTCCTATGACCCGACCAACTTCTACATCATCCAGGTCTGCGAGCAAATCTCGTCGCCTGCTAGGGGATGAAGTGGTCGAACTGCAAGAAGAGGAGGAAGTAGAGCAGCCATTGGTCAGGAGGTCTACTGCTCGGAGGGAGAGGAGAGCTACCGAGATCCCTCCCAAGACTGGAAAGGGAGCGGTGGTGCTGGGGGTGGATAACCTCAGCGAAAAGGTCATGGAGGTCACTTCTTATCTGGTGCCGGTGTTCAACCTGCTAGTCGACACAATGTCTATCGATTAAATCCTAAAGTTTGAGGACCTCTCCCCCGATGAGGTGATTACCAGGTTCACGACCCGGATGGTTGAGGTAAACATGTTTCCCCCTTTTCATTCCATGTTTTTACTTGTTGATTTCTGACTTATTCTTCCTTTCTTGCAGGCAAGCTACATGATGGCCCGGAACAAGGACCTACTTCTGAGTCTTTTGTCCGAGGAGGGCCAGGTACAGAGGCTTCAAGGCCAAATCACAGAGCGGAAGGCCGAGCTGGCCAAAAAGGAGGAGGAAAATAAAACTCTCGTGCAGGCCGAGGCCATCGCACTAAATGAGTCCTTCCGCAATGCCTATGCCCTCGCCAAGAAGAATATGGAGGCTGCCGAGGAGGAAAACAAACGTTTGAGGTGAGAGGTGGCGAGCTCGGAGTCCAAACTTAGAGCAATGAACAAAGAGAGAGATTAAGCTCGTGAGGAGCTGAAGAAGAGAGAAGCCCAGCTGGAGGACGAGCTAGAGAAAACCAGGCTTAAGGGGGTCAGTGACTGCGCCCAAATCATTCCGATGGTGATGCCCGACATCGAAATGGGACCCATCCATGTGGCCATCCGGTTTTGCAAATGGGAACTTTCAGAGGAGGAGGCCCGCAAATTACTTGCCCTCCCATCGGAGGAAATCCATGATCCCGAGCCCCTTTCTGCCGTGCCAATGTCTCCGGCCCCTGAGGAGATCTAGCCTGGGGCTCTTGTCCCTGCCTCTGAAGCGCCTGAAGCCGGAATGGTTGAAGCCCCTCCTGCCTCCCAAGCTGAGATTGAGGCCCTTCCTGCTGAGCTTGCACTAGAGGTCCTGCCACCTGTGCCCGACCAAGAAGAAATAGTTGCCCCTGCGCGGGCTGATGAATGAGGGTGACCCAAAAGGGCCCTATGTAACTGACAATATACTTTCTTTTGTAATAACATTGCACAATTCTTCTTTGCTATTTATTTTTGAATGCTTTCTTTCTTGCTTCACACACTTATCATAATTTTGCTTCAAATTTGTAACTTGCTTTTCTGAGTCTGAACGTGAGGAGAAATTATGACCTCAATCATATCGAATCTGGCAATGAGGGGAGCTTTGTCCCCGAGTCGATGACAAATGCACTCGGTGGGACGTAACTCGACCCCGAGCTGGAGAAATATTTGACTCTGGGGGAATGTTACCTCCTATGACCAACAAAGATCCGGCCATGGGGGAATGCTCCGTCCCCATGCCGATCTTGTTAGATAGTTATGACCCATAGCGTCACTATTTGTAAAAGACATTGTGTTTTTGTACAAATTAATTATGTAGCAATGGAAATTGCCTTTTATCATTTCGTAATTAGATTACTTAAATGTGTGAATGATGAAAGTCCTTATGATTAGTTCCAGATTGAGATGATATGAGACAGTATCAATCCACGACGGTTTAATCATTAAATATCCCTAGTCGTAGTATTATCGAGACTGGACATCGATAATGCAGAATAGACTAGTATCGCACTTGTGCGTGTTATGGAAGAGTAACATCATAGTTCTCATATATTTAAGTATTTGATACTTATGCAAGTGTGGTAGGAGGTTGTGTTTTACCGATGGTACGAAAAACAGCTTCGCTCTGGATAGACCCCACAGAATCCCATTGGTAGTATGACTATTTGTCTATGGGAGTCCGTATCAGGGTAGGTGTATTTGGTCTTAACCTGAGACTTGCATCGCTAGTACTTGCAACAATCAATACGCTTTGGTTTTGGTCGTCCAGGACTTTAACAGGTTCTGTGTACACCTCTTCTGGGTTTATTGAGAATCGTAGTGTATTGGGTGTGATGTCAATACGGAAGTATCACTTCAGTCATATGGAGATGATGATCACGCATGGATACATAACTGGTTCTCTAAAAGGTTACAACCGTCGGGATAATATGACTAGGTCATGATTATCCAATAATAAAGAGACTAGTTGCTTGTGATCCGATATATGCTTCGTACGGGGCAGACACTATTCCAGCCTCAGGCCTTGCATGTGACATCCGATACTGGATCACGAGATATGCAATACTACGTATATTACGCCTGACATAGATCATATATTCCATTAAGAATATTTCTGAAGAATTGGGTAGGCATGGCGCTTTGCTAGAAGTCAACCTTGTCTCGTAAATCGGTAAGAACGTAGTACAAGGTACGTGCGTGTTCGGATAGTCCGACAACCGGATTTACTGCCAATATATCCAAAGATCTCTTGGGTCGCTTCCCGAAGATTCACCGATGACGTATGATTCGAACTTTATTAATCTGGGATTAATAGCGGAGAGACTTTATCTGGGATAAAGTACTATTTGAAGAGAGAGAAAGATTAATTTGGAATTAATCGATAAAATAATATATTCGATATATTAAACGAAATTAGATTTCGACGCGGAATTAAAATTGGATTTTAATTCGGGCAAACGAGTTAATTTAGAATTAATTTGTTAGTGACGTGAATAGTAATTTTGCTAGGCATAATTATTTAATTACGTCGCGACAAAAGTTCGTTAATTCAGAATTAGCGAAACCGAGCCCGGAAGTGTTTGGGGGCCCACTCGCATTTTGAATCGAGTAGGGCCCACAAGTCACATCACTTGTCACTTTAGTGATAGATGTCTAAGTCACATTTTTGGTGAGTGACATGCAGTCACTATTCATGAAAGAAGTTGGTGTGGACATTTAATGCCATTTTGAAGCCAAAATTTTGGTTTGACTTTTGAAGTTTATACCAAATTTTTGGTAATTGATTTTAGAAAACAAGAACACAAAATCAAAACAAAACTCTCTCTCCCAAAATTGCCAAAAAACCGTGAGCTCTCCAAGGGGAAAGGAAATCATTTTCTTTCTTCCATTTTGCTAGCACATTCAAGGAATCCATACAAGGTGATAGGGAACCGAACTAAGAGCTTGGAATCCTTTAAAGCTTGGAGTTTGGTCATCTTCATCAATAAAGTCACCTTGGCCGAATACATCAAGTGCAAGGAGAAAGTTTTGTTGATCATCACATCCAAAAGACGTTCAATGTAAGTGTGTTTCTGCCACTCTTCGTTGCATATTCATTCTATTTCTATGCTTATATTGATCTTGGGACCACCCTAGAAACCAACAGATCTTACGCACTCGATTGGACGTAACCCGACCCCGAGCTGAACAAAGCACTTGGCTCTAGGGGAATGTTACCTCCCCAGACCAACAAAGGTCCGATCATGGGGGAATGCTCCATCCTCATGCCGATCTTACGCACTCGGTGGGACGTAACCCGACCCCGAGCTGAACAAAGCACTTGGCTCTGGGGGAATATTACCTCCTCAGACCAACAAAGGTCCGGCCATTGGGGAATGCTCTATTCCCATACCGATCTTACGCACTCGGTGGGACGTAACCTGACCCCGAGCTGAACAAAGCATTTGCCTTTGGGGTAATGTTACCTCCCCAGACCAACAAAGGCCCGGCCATGGGGGAATGTTATGTCCCCATGCCGATCATGTGCATTCGGTGGGACATAACCCGACCCCGAGGTGATGGAACAAGATAGCCTCAGCGGAACTAATCCAGCCCCGAGCTGGTGGAACAAGATAGCTTCGCCGGAATGAATCCAGTCCCGAGCTGTGGAACAAGATAGTTTCGGCGGAACGAATCCAGCCCCGAGCTAGTGGAATCAATTCGTTTATTCGTTAAGGATTCGTTTATTAAACGAATCATAAACGAATCGAATCCGAATCGAATTCGTTTAATACCCGTTTACTATTATTACAAATTTACCCTTAAAATTTTCAAATATGGTTTAATTGTACGAGGGATATTTTAGTAATTTAAGTTTAACCTAAAAATTTAATTGTACATAACCAAACCATTGCAGCAGCCGCCTACTTTAACCTAAAATTCTAAAACTCTCTCAATCTAAATTCTAAACCTAAAACTATCTCAATCTCTAAAACTCTCGCCACTTCCCAACTGAAAGCAGATCTACAAGCTGCAAGCCTGCAACCAGAACAATGGAACAAAGTGTGTTATTGTCGGGTTCACATCACTGTTAATTTTATGTTTTTTTTTTTGTTGCCTGTTCTTCGATCAATCTCTTATTTCACTCTTCATTTTTTTTTCTTTATGATGTTTTATTCTTGGGTTTTTTCTGTTTTGCAAACCTGGAATGGCATCCAAGAAAACTTGGTAGCATTTGTTTTTTGTTAGAAAATTGAAATCTAAATAGATATTTTCAGAAATATCCAATATACTAAACAAATATGAAATTGAAAGTATTAAATCATTTGAATTATTGCACAAGAATACTTGAGAGATTGTCACTCACAATTGATTTAGCTTTTCCAAAGCAGAGATGGATGGTGGAATGGGTCCTTCAAGTTCACTTCCTTGAATTTCTCTGCATTAAGTCATAAAAATAAAATAATAACTTTTCAAGGGCCTGACTGTAAGTGGAAATATTTTTGGCATGTAGAGGAGCTTACAGTCTGTCGAGTTTCTTCCAGCTTTGAAAAAAATCTGGTATAGTCCCATTGAATTCATTGTCATTGATCCTACTGCATTGTCCAACAAGATCAAGAATGGAGTACTTCTTACACTTGTGCCAAATTCAAAATAACCTTTAACTCAGACTAAATTTTTGAAAAGCTTACAAGTCTGTTAAATTTTTCAGTTGCTCAAGTTCCATTGGTAAATTTCCGATCAATCTATTGGACGATAGCCTCCTGTAATAAAATGAAGATTTATCCAATAAATATGCTGTTGTATTTGCTGATTTTATTTCTGCAGCTGATTTGGGCTGTTGTATTTTTATTGCTAATTTTGCTCTGTGCTTAAGCTTCCATGTATTTGCTGATTTGGGCTGTTGTACTTGCTATATATTTGCTGATTTGAGATTTATGCTGCTGTGTTTGCTGACCTACTATTGCATTTACTTCTTTTTATTTACAGGGAAATGGATGCCAACAAAACTGATATGGTGTACACAGTTGATGATTCTCCAAGCATTGATGATTTAGATAATTCAATTGAAATGGAAGAGGAGATAGAAAAAAGTTTGCCAACAACAAATGAAACACAATCAATTTTGAAAGAAAAGGGAGCACGATCAAGGAAACTAAACAATGAATATGTTTAGTTTGATCAAAATGTGTTTTGAAGATTTTAAGTGTTATTAATTATTATGCAATTGATTTGTAATTTGAATTTTGGAGCTTGTTTTATGGATTTTAAGACTATAACAATGAATATGGTATGAAATTGATGGTTAGATTAATAGATTTTAACATTTTGTATTTTATTTTGATTAAACGAATCGAATACGAATCGAATACAAATTCGATTCGTTTAATTTTGATATAAACGAATAAACGAATGGAATGCGAATAATAAACGAATCGGATGCGAATAGTAAACGAATCGGATGCGAATGGTAAACGAATAATAAATTCGATTCGATTCGTTTGATTTATGTAAACGAATCGAATACGAATATTCGTTTATTAAACGAATCGAATTCGAATCCTAGTATCAAGATTCGTTTAATAAACGAATCGAATTCGAATTTAGTGCATTACAATTCGATTCGTTTAGAATTCGTCACGAATTCGATTCGCTGATTCGTTTTGCCACCCCTAGAATTTAGCCCCAAGCTAGTGGAACATAGGAGACTTAATCACGGGGAAAGAATTTCAACCTCTGAGGCTCCGTAAATCCTAGCGCAGGCGTCCCCTTATCGGGCATCAACAAAAACAAAAGCGGAACAAGACAAGGTTAGCACAATGGAGGTGACCTAACACATACTCCACACAGACCCAAAAAGATAACAAATCGGGTGTCCCGAGGTAGCGTCATGTCTGGTGCCTCCCAAAACACAATTCTGAACCTTACAATTCAGCATCTCGGCTAACCGAGCTACGGATTGGTGAGCGGTCGAGACCCTGAGGGCAGAAACCTCCTCATGCTGGGTGGCTCTGGATCCTGCAAGCGCTATGAGGGCATAAACCTCTTCATGCCATGTTTCTCCTGATCTGAGGCGGTTAGGCAGATACCCCACGAGGGAAGAAGACTCCCCGTGTGCGCCATCCCTTGGGTGTTTCTCAACGGGACTCACCAGCCAACTCGCAGGAGAAGAAACCTCCATGAGTCCGGTTTACCCGAGACCACAATGGTATTAGAGGCCATTTGATCGTCCTCATGCCATGTGCGTCGATGGTTCTCAATGGGATTCACCAGCCAACTCGCATGGGAATAAATCTCTATGGGTCCGGTTTACCCGAGCTATTCCTCAAAAATGCGAGTCATGAGGTAGTAACGCTCTAGCCTCGTGGGTTTGATAATGACACTCGGAATCGGCGTGCCACGAGAGGTTCACATTTTTCCCACATGCATTTCATCCATTGATGCGTTCTGGATCCTCAAAGGTGAAATGAGTCAGGTCGGAACACTTCCACCCGAGGGTTTAATAATGACACCCGACATTGGGGTGCCACGGCCTTGGTGCCCTTCCTAACTACCGATCACACATTCGCATCAAGCACGTCCCAAGAATATTGAACATAGCTTTCGCATTCAATTAATAAACAAGTAAAATAGACAAGTTTCTTAATTCAAAAGAGAAAGTTTTTATTCATATTCAAGGGACATGATGTCCTTCTTACAACTCTTTGCGGGTCATTTTAAGAGAGGCTTTTACAATCATTTCTGGTTCTTGTCTTGCAGTCTGACACATCTTCTAGTACGAGCTTCTTCAGATCTTTCTGGTCTGAATTTGATTTTGAAGTTCCGGACCATGCTAACAGTTCACTTCGTGTCGAGCGCTCCATTAGCATCTCTGGACAATTCTGGAGCTCGGTTGAGAACCCTTCCCATGGTCTTTGGTGGCCCGGGTGAGATTTTTCTTCTTTCCTCTTATTCGGGGAGGCCATTGCGCTGAATGGAGAGGCCCTGATAGATGCTGACCTCGTGCATTCGGCCTACTTGTTCCTTGGCCGATCCTTCAACACTACCTCCCTCCTGGAACCGAGGACCTGACAGGCCAAAAAAGCGTATCACATTCTCTCGGAAGAGCTTGTTCAGCTACGGCCGGAAAACTGTGGAGTGAGGAACGGACAAAACCGAGCGCGGCGGAATAGACCCGAGATCAACTCGAGATCAACTGTTGATATAAAATTAATTAATTCAATTCATCTCATGAATTATCGGATTAAACAATTTAATCCTAAAAACCCAAAAATATTTTGTCAACATTTGACGAGAGGTCGCCCTAGTGCTCAACGAGTAAACTCAATATAATGGAACTCTCTAGGCTCACGTTCGGTTGTTACTTATATATATACTTATATATCTCATATACTTGTATATATATATATGCATGAAGGTCTGCCCACCTACAAATCATGACTAAAACAACATGACACGTCGAACCATACAAGTCGAGGTTAAAATGCTAATGTATAATCCATTCGTCATTAACGTTTCCAATTGAGTAAGGTTATAATTATACTATCAAAACTTTATCTACTCAATATAAACTAACTTTTCAAAACTATATTACATTAATAAATAATATATGGGAAACTCTTTTCAATATTATTTATAATGTCAAAGAAAATAATTTCTTCGATGAACTTTCAGCCAAAAGATTTCCGGAATATACTCTGAAAATATCTGGAAACATAATCCAACCATATGGACTGACGAATCCTCATATTAACACACACTGATCTTCGTGAGCATCAGTCTATACCTAACAGACATCCAGCGGTCAGACCATGAAAGGTCTCTGACATGCATGGTATCAGACATAGAGGATCACTCACAAGACCACTGTGATGTCTTAAGTCAAAGGACCATAATAACTACTCAACTCGAAAAGACAACTATTGACAGTTTTATGGGATATCTATTAGTCATCTTTTAGGAGTTGTTCAATACTCATTCAACTAATGAATATCTGTATTTTTATATGAACTTCCGTTAAGCTCACAGTCTGTTGAGACAAACCATATGTCCATTACATATATAGATAATGCACTAGTCTTACCAATATAATGACCGACCCATGTCAATATATCTAGACCAAAAATAATTTATATTTGAGAGAATGCGTGATATTTCACAACACCATTTGCAACTTTTACAACTATATCACCGTATGTTGTAACTCCCGGGTCTTTACTAAATTCATATAAGGTTCCGAGTGTAACTCGAAATCTCTAACTCTTAGATTTACAATATATAAATAAAAGTAAGAGTTTTACCATATTAATAAATAAATAATCATTATAAAATAAATATTATATTGCATAAATATCAAATATTCATACAAAAAGAGAATGGTGCTCGATCACCATTTCCAACACAAACGTCACCCATTTTTGACGTTACATTTCATTCTACAACTCAATCCTAATGAGTGATCGTTGCCAATCCTTTTTACATTCAATTCTACAACTCAATAGGGGGAGCTGCTGCTGTCCCAACTCCCGATGCGTTCTTCCTCCATCTTTCCCACTGTCGCCAATCTTCCTTCCTCTTGCGAACCCTTTTCTCTTTTCGTTCTGACCAGTTTCTTCCCATTCCCTTTCCTTTTCATCCAGTATTCATTTCGCTTTCTCAAACCACTCTGCAGCTGAACTCTCCAACGACCAATGGCTTCCGCCTTCAGCCATCGTCTCATTACGCAAGTTGTTTTTTGTTCTGTCTCCACAGACAGCGCCAACTGTTGACGGGTGATTTTTGTCCCAGTGGCAGTTTCGAGATAACCCTCCATAGACAATCCTCATTCAACCTTGAATTTGTTTAGTTATAAGAGACCAAAAGCAAATATAGCAAAAAGGCAAAGAAAACACCAAAATCGACAAGAGAGTTTAACGTGGTTCGGCGGAGCAAGTCCAGCATACGTCCACGGGCACAAAGTGGGGTGATGTTTTTATTATCAAACTGATCTCGGCCGACCTGTTTTTAAAGAAGAACCAGGCTGAATCGAGCTGTTTTCCTTTCTTACAAGTAGATTTTTTGTTTTGTTATAGTTTTCGTCATTCTCTTACAAATGAAACTAACTCTCATTTATATACTCAAGAAGTTACAACACTATTCCCCTGCTTCCATGACGTCGCCCACGTGAACTTCTGATTGATTGACGGGTTCTCTACCCCAAAACTGTATTCGCCGAAAGCAAACCTGTCATCTGACGGCTTGTCACATCACCTTACTTTACACACTGTCACACGCAACAATAATGGTGCCAACCTGGAAAGAGCTTTTAAATAATGGTATGTGCCAGAGGGAAAGGTCTAAACTGCCCCAGTCACACGTCGGTCTTCCAGATGTCGGAAAGATGATCTGCCGAACTACCTAAAATGTTCATGTCTTGACCAAAAATATCTGAGCTCATCAACTTGTTCCAGAAGGTAAGATAAAACCAAACCGAGCTGCTGATCTACTGCGGTCGGCCTCGGCTCTGAGGTTGTCGGTGTCTGAAATCTACACCGCGTTGGCCGTTGTGTCCCCTGGTCGGCCAGATCCAGGAAATTGTGTCTGGACTCTCTTCCCTGCTGAGGAACAAACCAAACCCTCTGAACATCTGATCTTCCAAAAAGGGAGGGAATTCCCTCTCTGTCCTTGCCGAACTGTTCAATTACCTTAGCTACAAAAATCACAATCAACAATAATTAACCCTTTTTACATTCAAAATATCACAGTAAAATGGGGGTTGCGTTAATGAAACTTTTAGTTAAAATTTTAGTATATATTCTATAAAGGTGGTCTAATATTTTCAATATATCAAAGGTGTGTTAAAAATAATCAAAACATAAAAAAATAAATAAATTGTAATTAATTGAATTAGTTAAACCTTACCGTTGATGGTTAATCTCTAATTTTTATTTTATTTTTTGCCAATGCATTATGTACAATCCAAATTTGTTCTTATATTATTAATGTATACCCAGTGTTTTTTTTTTTTTTTATCTTTTAACTTAGACATTTTTATGTTATAAAAATTATCGGATTGAATAAAACCGGATAATTTTTAAACAAACGCAAAATCCAATATGATTCATTCGAAAAAGATATCATCCAAAAGATTGACTCTCTATCTAAAAAGCTAAGAAACCTTTTTTTTTTTTTATAGTTCTGTCGCCACCACAATAACTGTGGTGGCGATACCCCCTTCCCAAACCCTTCCGTTCCTTTTCCCTTTCCACCCACCCCACCGCGCACACTCACCTTCTTTTTTTGTTCTCCTTCTTCGTCATTCCTTTACATAATTATTTCTTGTTTAATCTTTTTTCTTTTTTCCCTATCTTCATTGGAGGAAGTAAGATGATTCATTCTTCTGTGGATCCACTCTTTGTAGTGGTAGATGTCCAACTTTTGTATTGGTTTTTATTTTTCTGTTTTATGTAGGATTAATAATATTTTGATTATTTTCTCAACATACAAATGATTTGGTGCAGACTAATTGTGTATATCTGAATTGATTGTATATTGTTGTAAAAATTTATGTACAAAACATGTATTATATTGTTTCACTTCTAATTATAAATATATAGCTACCGATTTTGCACTGAGATTGAGGTAATGAGATCAGGCCGGACTCGCAATTCCTCATATTCCTAAGTAGTTTTAGGTGCGTATATGTATTTTTATTAATTACGAGAAACACATAATACATATATTATTTTATGTTATTAGATTTATTTTAACTAAACTTGAATCTTATGATATATTAATTTTATATTTGAGCTTTTATAATCGGGTAGTTACATCTTTATGATGTTTTAATGAATTAATCTCATTTCATCTTTAATATATAGATATATATATATATATATATATATATATATATATATATAGATATTGTTTGTGCCCACGACACGATATTACAAAATTTATCGCATGATCTACCATTGCCATTTTCGGAAAGATTTTATAATGAAATTATTATGTTTTTTTGATTTGTTTGGTAATTTTCAGAGAGATTGTATAATAAAATGATTTTAGTTTTTGATTTGTTTGATAGCCTACAATTGTCATTTTGAGAGAGATTTTATAATGAAATGATTTTGTGTCTGTCATTAAATTACAATGAAATGATTTAAGCCGCCAATTAAGCCACATAAATATAGACTCATGTCCCCAAGTGGCGTGTCTTGGTAGTGTAGTGTTCATAATCTCACATTAATGTCATGGGTTCGAATCCAATGAGTGCAATTCTTTTAAGAGCATGAGACAATCATTGGTTTTACATGTTCCGTTTAAGCCCAGAAATAAGGGTGGCAAAAAAGCTCGGACCGGGCTTCAAAATGGGGGCCCGGGCCGGGCTCAACCAAAAAAGCCCGGGCCCGGTCCGGCTCGAGCTTAAAATAAATAATTTTATATTTATATTTATAAAAAATATATATTCATATAATAAATTTTTATATTTATAATCTTTTATATTTAAAAAATCGGGCCCGGGCCGGGCTTTTCCCGGGCTCGGGCCTGGCGAAGCTTATCAAAGCCCGACCAGTTGCCAGGTATACCCATAAAAGATGGTTTGACGATGATGTTTTCAACGATTTCAAATATATATATATATATATTATGACCCATTCGAAAGGGGTCATCGAGTTTAATTTTTTTTTGTTCACCCCTCTGGCTCAGCGACCATTGACTTAGAAAGGGAGGGAAACGGGGTTGTTTGGACGGCACGAAAAATTGTGTTGATTTTCCCGGGAAATTACGTGCCCCTTTTCGTCCACTCCTTTTGGAATGTAGATAGGAAAACGTTTTCAGTTGACATTCTTAAAGAAAGCTACTCATAAAATGTGGAAAAAAAAGGGCGAGCACACTTTTATTAAAATATAAACTAACAGCTTTTGTGAAAGAAACTTTCAGATAGTATTTAGAACATAAACAAATTCTTCTCCCTCTTTTATTTTTATTATTTTTTATTTCTCCTTATCAAATCAAACCACAAACTTTATATTTCATTTGGGTATCATTTAAAAAAAAAAGTGTAATAATTAAATTAAAATTTATAGATGATGATATGTAATTTTATTTTTAAAAAATAATTATTATGACAAACTTTATATTTCATTTGGTATCATTTTAAAAAAAGTGTAATAAATAAATTAAAATTTATAGATGATGGTATGTAATTTTATTTTTTTAAAATGATTATTATATATTTTTTTTAATATTTTGATGATTAATAAAAAATAAAAAATAATCTTTAATTTTTAGAAAATATTAAAAAAAATCATACGTTAAACATATATTCAAAACACAATTTCATCACGTAACAAACCGATAGCAAAACAGATCAAATATTTTCTCCTCTGTTTGTTCCTTTTTAAACCAGAGCACATCATATCTCCTCGTCAGGTAATTTTCTTTTATTGTCTTTTTCTCGTTTTTAAAAAGCAACGGAAATTTATCACTCACCTCCCCTGTCGTTTACTTTATTTTCACTTAGATGACATGTTTATTTAATACGTAATTACATCCCTAGCCTTAATTCGCCGTCAGTGCCATATAAGATCTAACAAAATTTAACAAATAGACCATCACGATTCACGACCTTAGTAAAAAATTTAACAAGATGTATAAATAAATAATTGACCTGGAAAAAGGAAAAAGAGCATAAAGATAAAACAAAATAAAATTTAACAAATAGATCATCACGATTTACGATATTTATGTTGATTTTATTATTAAAATTTATTTAATTAAAATTACATGTAAATATTTAAGTCAAATTTTCTAAATTTATCTTACTTCTGTTATTGGTGCAAACAGTTAGATAACGAGAGAAGAAGGTAAGTGCTTATTAAGTGAAACATACCATTTTAAGTCATAATATTACAAACTTACAGGGGTGGTAAGTGATAAAAACCTATAATAGATCTTTCTCGCTCATATCATCTTCTCATCGTGTTTCATTCCTCGTATCTTCTTCTATTTATTTATTTATCATTTTCTTCTTAAATACTGTAGATCTAAACTGATTATGCAATTTTGCATATCCATATAATGTAATTAAACCATGAATTTTTCTTAATGGAGTTAATTACTGATCCCAAAAAAAAATTAATTAAGTTTTGTTGATAAACTAATCAATATCCGTTCCCTTTGGGTTAGTGCAGAAATTCATATAAAACCAGTCGTTTTCCCACACGCAGGTAAGCATAATTTGGAACATATTTTGTAATTTCTGTCTGCTTATATATAAGTTTTTTTTAAAAAAAAAATAAAAAAATCCCTGTGTAGTTAATTTGATTTATTTAACTCTGCAAATTCTTATGTGAATTAAAGTGAATACTTTTATGTTCGTCCAATCATATGATATTCGGTTGAAACAGTGAAATCATACTTTGTGGGGAGAGATTGGTTTTTTTTTTTTTTTTTTAATTTTTAATTTTTATAATATAGCCTAGGGCGGAGGCATGATTTTATTTCAGCATGGCTAAAATTTAATTTTTTATGCAATATTGATGGGCTAAATATTTTTTAACAATTTTTTTAAAATAAAATATGGGAAATTATGGGATCGACACCGGACTTGGGTATGGGTAGCAGACTCCTGTTGCCGCCCCGTTATCTCTTGCTATTAAAAACGGTTGCTAAATATATGGAATTTGTGAGAATATGCACATTATGCTAGAAATTTTAGTGGAAATTCTTTTAATCTTTATTAGGACTTTTTAAATTTCGCTGCAAGGACTTGTGAATAAACACACAATAGAGGAGATGTGAGAGAAAATTCTTCTTTTATTATCATACAAACAAAAGAATTACAAGCTTACAAACCCAAGCTTTACAAAAAACTCTCAACTCCTTTACTCTCTATTATACAAATTCTGGATATCTAACTTATGATTTTTGGGCTCCTTATATAGTGTTCAAACGCGTGAACAGTGCCACGCGGTTTGAGCAAGCTGTCACCAAGCTTGCAATGGTTGGCATGGCTGGCAAAGATCAAATCATGCTTTCGGTGCATGATTTGATCATTTGCTGTCTTCAACAAATCTCCCCCTCGGTGAAGATTTCCCAAAATCTGAGCCGACCATCAATCACCCAAATCCGGATCCTCCAAAGGATCCTCCCCTGGCTGCATCTGTATGACTGCCTACGTACCCTGAGTTGGGATCAAGCCAATCGTAGTTCTCTGAAACTCCCCACTCTGACTATGTGGAGAGTTTTGTCATCCCGGCTATGGCACAACAGATTTCAAGCTTCTCCTTCGGTAAAACCTTCGTGAACATATCGGCACCGTTGTCGTCGGTGTGAATTTTCCTGAGTTCTAATAGCCTTGAGCTCAGACGTCCCGTATCCAGTGATACCTCACATCGATATGTTTTGACCTCGAATGGAAGGTGGAATTTTTACCGAGATAGATAGCACTCTGGCTATCGCAGTACAAAATGTACTTCTCCTGCTTGAAACCCAATTCCTGGACGAATGTCTTCATCCACAGCAATTCCTTGCAAGCTTCTGTAACTGCAATGAATTCTGCCTCTGTTGTAGAAAGTGCAACACACCTCTGCAACCTAGACTGCCATGCCACAGCTCCTCCTGAGAGAGTAATCAGATACCCCGAAGTAGACTTTCGGGTATCCACATCTCCTGCCATATCTGAATCGGTGTAGCCCATCAACACTGGTTTGTCGCTGCTTCCAAAACATAATCTCATCTTGGATGTGCCTCGAAGATACCGCATGATCCATTTGATCGCATTCCAGTGTTCCCGTCCTGGGTTTGACATAAACCGGCTGACCAATCCAACTGCGTGTGCTAAGTCTGGCCTCGTGCACACCATGGCATACATAAGACTTCCCACTGCTGAGGTGTATGGAACCTGTTTCATTTCCTCCTTCTCTGTCTCAGTAGAGGGACTCTGTCTCGAACTCAATCTAAAGTGGGTAGCAAGAGGAGTGCTAACCGCTTTAGCCTTGTCCATCTGGAATCTCTGAAGTACCTTCTCTGATGTACTCCTCCTGTGACAAGTATAATCTCCTGGCTTTCCGATCACGACCGATCC
The DNA here is from genome assembly GCA_019454045.1 of Zanthoxylum bungeanum. NCBI lineage: Eukaryota > Viridiplantae > Streptophyta > Magnoliopsida > Sapindales > Rutaceae > Zanthoxylum > Zanthoxylum bungeanum. The sequence continues at coordinate 303,167 of SKCR01026025.1, read as the reverse complement.
TGATGCCAAGAATCTGTTTAGCTGGCCCCAAGTCTTTCATCTCAAAAGACTTACTCAGTTGCTGCTTTAAATTATCAATCCTCGATTGATTCCTGCCAACTATCAACATATCATCTACATACAACAGTAAGATGATAAAATCATCGTCAGAAAACTGAACGAAAACACAATGGTCTGAAGTAGTCTTCTTGTATCCCTGCTCCCCCATAACTGACTCAAACTTCACGTACCACTGTCTCGGTGCCTGTTTCAAACCGTAGAGGCTTTTTCTGAGTCTGCACACAAAGTCCTCTTTCCCGCTGACTCTGAAGCCTTCTGGTTGCTCCATATAAATTTCTTCTTCCAGATCCCCGTGAAGAAATGTGGTCTTGACATCCATCTGCTCAACTTCCAGGTCGAGGCTTGCTGCTAAGCTGAGTACCACTCTGATGGATGACATCTTCACAACTGGAGAGAAGATTTCATCGAAGTCAATGCCTTTCCTCTGATTGAATCCCTTGACAACTAATCTGGCTTTGTACCTGGGGTTGTGAAGTATGCTCCTGTTGCTTCACCTCTGTACACCCATTTATTCTTCAAAGCCCGCTTGCCTCTTGGCAATTTCACCAACTCAAAAGTGTGATTGTCATGCAAAGATTTCATCTCATCTTGCATGGCTTCCTCCCCCACTTTTCCCTGTCTCTCCGTTTCCACAGCCTCCTGATAGCTCTCGGGTTCTCCCCCGTCAGTAAGCAGCACATACTCATATGCAGAGTATTTGGTTGAAGGTCGTCTCTCTCTGTCAGACCTTCTCTGTGGAACTGTTGGTGTAACTTCTGGTACTGGTGGTTGATCATGATCATCATCTCTGGGAGCTTCATCACATGTACCCTCCTGTCTGGGAACCTCATCTTCAACTCGTACTGGCACCGGTGTATGAGGTTCTGGATTCACATTTCTGTATTGCTGGGGCATTGTCTTCATATCCTTCCGGATATCTTCTATGGTCTGGTCTTCAACAAAGACAACATCTCGGCTTCTGACAATCTTCTTCTCCACAGGATCATACAGTTTGTAGCCGAAATCATCCTGACCATAGCCAATAAAGACACACTGTCGCGTCTTTGCATCAAGCTTGGATCTCTCGTCCTTTGGGATGTGTACAAATGCTTTGCACCCAAAGACGTGCAAGTGTTGGTATGACACTTCTTTACCTGTCCAGGCTTGGTTAGGAACATTACCTTTCAGTGCGACCGCTGGGGACATGTTTAAAACATGTACTGCTGTGATGAGTGCCTCCCCCCAGAATGTCTTCGGCAGCTTGGCTTGTGACAGCAAGCTTCTGATCCTCTCGCACAAGGTTCTGTTCATCCTCTCAGCTAGGCCATTCAGCTGAGGTGTCTTTGGAGGTGTCGTTTGATGTCTGATTCCTTGCGTCTTGCAGTACTGATCAAACGGACCTCTGTATTCTCCACCGTTGTCTGTTCTGATGCACTTCAGTTTCTTGCCGGTTTCTCTCTCTCACCAAAGCATGAAACTCCTTGAACACTCCCAGCACTTGATCTTTTCTCTTCAAGGTGTATGCCCATATCCTCCTTGAATGATCATCAATGAATGTCACAAAATACAGTGACCCTCCAAGTGTTCGTGTCTGCATCGGACCGCATACATCTGAATGTATGAGATCTAGTACCTCCGGTTTCCGTTGAGGCGGGGAGCTCTGGAAGGATACTCTGTTCTGCTTTCCAGCCATGCAGTGTTCACACTTCCGTAAGTGTGAGTTCTTCAATTCCGGAAGAACATTCCGCCTGCGTAGTATCTCCATCCCTGTTTGGCTCATGTGACCGAGCTTTTTGTGCCATAGCTCGGCTGCCTCATTGCTGTTGACTGTATTATGCTACTATTTGAAAGCTTAGCATGCATCAAATACAAAGTTGAATCTTTCTTACCTCGTGCCACGACCATTGACCCTTTAGTGAGCTTCCAGCATCCGTCACTAAAGGTGCTGCAGAAACCTTCATCATCCAGCTTGCCTGTTGAGATCAGGTTTAACCGGATATCTGGGATGTGCTTGACTCCCTTCAACACTAGCCTTGTCCCGTTCTCTGTTTCAAGGCATATGTCTCCAATACCGACGGCTTTGGACTGTCCGTCATTCCCCATCCTTACAGCACCGTAGTCTCCTGGTGTGTAAGATGAAAAGAAGTCTCTGCGAGATGTGGCGTGTATGGATGCGCCACTATCTATCACCCAACTGGTCTCGTGGCTGGCAAGATTCACAACATCTTCTTCATATATAATATGAAATTCTTTGGAGGTCTTTTCGGTGGTAGTGGCAACTCTTTCTTGATTAGAGTCACCATCTCTCCTGGACTGCTCGTTCTTCAGTTTGTAGCAATCCCGCTTCATATGGCCTTTCTTCTTACAGTAATAGCACTCAATATCTCTGGTTCTTGATTTCCCTCGGTTCTTGTCTGGTCTACCTGGGCCTCGGCTTTTACTCCTCCCCCATCTGGTGTTCTTCTCTGTCACTAGAGCTTCTGAGGTTGAGGCTGATGCTGACTCCTGCATTCTCGTCCTCTTTTCTTCCTCGAAGATCCTGGTCTTTGCCATCTCCATAGTGACTTTCCCATCTGCGGCTGAATTTATCACCGTAGATCTGAACGTTTCCCAAGATTCTGGTAACGTATTAAGGAGTATTAAGCCATTTACCTCATCTCCGAAGTCTATGCCCAATCCAGACAATTCCTTCATGGTTCCGAGGAAATCGTTGATATGGTCTGCCACAGCTGTACCTTCCTGGTATTTCAAACCCATCATCTTCTTGATGTAGTACAGCTTGTTGTTTCCAGTCTTTGCTCGGAAAAGCTCCTCCAGCTTTCTCCATAAAACACGTGCATTTATCTCTTCACTGACATGGTTTACGATACTGTCGTCGATCCACTGACGAATAGTACTGCATGTTTTCTGGTGAAGATTAGCCCACTTTCCATCGGTCATTCCTTCTGGTTTCTGCTCTCCAGAAACACCGATCCATCATAGTCCTTCACATACAGAAGGTCTTTCATCCTTCCTCTCCATGTGAAATAGTTTGTATTGGTTAACAAAATCATTTTTCCGTTGCTCCCCTCCATCATAAAAATTCTAAGCAGAATTTCAAAAAACGGACCTCACCGTTGCGTCCGGAATGGTCGAAAATGGTGGAAATGACACTTCGTTTGTCAAAATCCGACACAGGGACCAAATTGCAAATTCCAGAAATTACAGGGGTCAAAGTGCAATTTCCGAAAGTTCAGGGGCCAAAGTGCAATTACGGAAAACTCCAGGGACTATTATGCAATTTCCAAAAAGTGCAGGGACTAAATTGAAAATATCTGAAAGAATATGGGCTAAACTGTAATTTTCAGAATGTTCAGGGACCTATCTGAAATTTACCAGGCACGCTGACGTGGCAGCTGACTGGGCGCTGACTGTGCAGTTCCTGCTGACGTGGCGCTGACTGTGCGCTGACGTGGCGGTGACTCAGCGTCTTCAACCTTCAGCAGAGAGTGCGGCGCGTGCGGCGCGTCGACGAGCGTGGGCTGTCCTCTGACCAGCGCGTGGCGCGCGTGAGCCTTCTTCCGGCCTCCGTTCGATCGCCGGAAAATACCACCGTGCTCGTCTCGCCGTGAAACGTCTGATGGTATGCTCAAAATCGATTTTCGACAACTTTTGTCGAAACCGACTTTCCGAACCGAAACTTCGTTTCTGAATTTCGGGATCCCTCCGTGGAACCGTAGCTCTGATACCACTTGTTGTGAATAAACACACACAATAGAGGAGATGTGAGAGAAAATTCTTCTTTTATATCATACAAACAAAAGAATTACAAAGCTTACAAACCCAAGCTTTACAAAAAACTCTCAACTCTCTTTACTCTCTATTATACAAATTCTGGGATATCTAACTTATGATTTTTGGGCTCCTTATATAGTGCTCAAACCGCGTGAACAGTGCCACGCGGTTTGAGCAAGCTGTCACCAAGCTTGCAATGGTTGGCATGGCTGGCAAAGATCAAATCATGCTTTCGGTGCATGATTTGATCATTTGCTGTCTTCAACAGGACAGTTCTTATATTGTGAGAGTTATTTTAGTTATTGTATTAAATTTTCAGGATTACAAGTTCTCAGTAGTTTCCATTTTGTTTTCATAGGAACTTTGTTTTTTGGTTGACACTGCTTATTATCTATCTATGCATTACATGTAACTTCTTACTATCAGTAATCAAATGTTGATGGCTGGAAGCTTGGCCCTGGAAGAATTAAGTGCTGCAATGCTATGTCTTTGAATATGATCTAACCCGACCCTGATTTCGAAAAAGGGTGTTGTCACTTGTCAGCATATTGGAGGACTGATTTTATCAGTACTCTTCTCTCAAATCCACTTTAAAAAGTTGGGTCATCCAACCTTTTAGCAGTGTCGGATTTTCAACTCTGTTATTCCTTAGTTTTTGTTAAAATTTTGGTTATGGTTAGTTAAATGAGATCTTCTTGTTTGTTTATCCACTTTGCTTTTTATCAGTCTTCCAAATTTTTGATGCTTTTGATTTGTTTTTTATATTTGCTTTTAGAAAATCATTGGTGCTTTTCCAAAAAGACTTGCTTTTTGTTTCCCACTTTGAGAGATCAATTCAGAACTCATTGTTTTCTGCAACAGGAAAACATTTTCCTTTCACTTATTTTCTGGTAACCTATGATATGCTTTTTCTGTTTCCTAGAAAACTCAACTGGAAATTTGGGTTTTTTTTGAGAACACAGAGAATTTTTTTCATTTAATGGGTAGTCTGCTTCTATGACACAGAGCAATACCATGATTGTATTCTTCTGCTTCATTCATCGTCTCTTATGCACTTCTGCTTATTCTCTCTGTATGTTTCCTGATAAAAGATCATGAAAAGAATAGGAAATGGGACACATGACTTCAACATAGTCAAATTCTTGGATTAGGCTCAATTTGGTGGAGGGTCTCATTCACTGTTGTCACGTAATAATTGATTTATTATTTTATTGTTTATTTTCTCAGGAAAAAAGTGTGCGCTAAATGATGTTTTATTGTAAGACTTGTGTTTGGAAATGAGATAAACTTATGGGCACATATCAGTTTACGTGCTCATTCCCTTGGATTGATTTATACTAACTTTGAGTTCTTGGTGCAGGGATAAAACTAAAAATGGAAGGGGATATGTTTTCAGGAATTGGCAATGGTACAGAAGTGGATGATAAAGTCTTTCAAATATTTCAAAAGAGTTTTGGGCAAGTTCAAGATATTTTAGACCAAAATAGGTTGCTAATCAATGAGATCAACAAAAACCATGAGTCAAAGGTCCCCGATAACTTGACGCGAAATGTTGGTTTGATCAAAGAGCTTAACAACAACATCAGAAGTGTTGTCAATCTATATGCTGATCTGTCGAACTCTTTTACTAGGTCAATGGAGGCTTCATCTGAAGGGGAATCGGCTGCCACATTAAAATCTGATGGAAAAGCCAATCAGAAGAGAATTAGATCAGGGTAGTTTTTCAACTGAGCTCTCTTATTATTTCTGTTTTCTTTCTCGTTGTACTATAAAGGTTAATTGGATTATAAGGAAAAAAGGGAAAAATTCAATGACATTACATAAGTCTTGAATCAATTATATAAATAATGGTTGTAATAGCCTTTTGGAAAATTTGCCATTGTAATTCTCTGTAACTGTGTTATCTCAGTGGAATAAATAATGCTTCTCTTTTTTACATTTCTCTAACCTGCTTTTTCTTTTTTAATGCAATTTAGTTTTATCAGTGTTTGCTTGATGCAATGTTTCTTTCCTAATGCACTTGGCTTTTTGTTGGATGACTTTGTTAGGTTATTCAGTCGTACTTAATATCATCTTTAATTATTGCTGAACAGACTTAAGCTCGATTACTGAACTGTCATCAAAGAAAGAGTTTGATTTTGATTTTGATTTTTTATTTTCTAAGTTGTTAGAGAGGTTTTAAGACTAATATGCTCAATTGCTCATCATTAGCCAGATTTTGTCACCTTATCTCTATTGCCATATGATGTCCCATGATCTGCTTTTGTTTGGAACTTTCAACAAACCACTTTATTCCTCTCCTATGTTTGTTAAAAGAGATTCCGTTTGGTGTTTGTAGTCCCCTAGTTGAGATTATATTCAAGATGGTATATACATTTAGCCCTTAGATAGCAATCTATCAATCTCTATCAGTTGAAGCTCCCCTTTCTTTCACTACATAAACTCTCATATACACAAACCAACAAGTTGATTGAAAAAGTGACTCTTTTCAGTGTATTATATTCATTCTTCTCTCTTTTTCTTTCTGAACCATTTATTAGTTTTCTAGATCTAGGGTGAAGGACCCGTGTGAACGACTGCAGTGAATCACTGGTTTTTTGCTTATATTTTGAACGTTAATGATCTGCATCACTCAAATTTTTTATGTAAATCAAGTGGCTATTGCGACATATAGACAAGGGCTACTGCTAGGATCAAGTCTTATGTGCAACTTGAGTATCCTGCTGCCTTTTTTTTTGATTGTCACTTGAATATCTGATCAAATCGCTGGCCTGCATTTTTAGCTGAGGAGTGCTGATCCAGCTGAATATATGGATTAGTTTATAGCGTCTTACTTTCTTAGAAGCGATTGTGAAGTCAATAAGATATAACTGGTCAGCCTTTATAATATAGGCCAGGACAAATGAGTTTAGGAACATGTGAATGCAGAAACAATCTACTGTTTAATTTGCAGCTTGTACTTTCTGCATACTTGATGTTGTGAAGTCCAGCTTGCAGCGCCGAAAGCATGAACAAAAGTCATGCATGCAGCCAACGCCAAAAGTAGAAAGCAACCTTTGCCAACCATGCAAAGTTGGCAAAGCGTGTCCAAGACGTGTGACACTGTTCACGCGTCTTGAGCACTATAAAATGGAGCCTTGAGTCCATTGTTCATCATCCCAGAAATCCCAAACGTGAGAGTAATAGAGAGTAAAGTGGTGTGAGAGTTTTTTGTAAAGCTTGAGTTATAAAGCTTTGTAATTCTTTTGTTTGTAATATAAAAGAAGAGTTTTCTCTCCAATCACCTCTATTCGTGTGTGTTTAATCACAACAAGTGGTATCAGTAGCTAAGGTTACTCGGAGGGATCCCGAAACTCAGAAACAGAGGTTCGGTTCGAAAAGTCGGTTCCGACAAAAGTTGTCGAAAATAGATTTTGAGGATACCATCAGACTTTTCACGGCGAGACGAGCACGGTGGTATTTTTCGGCGATCGAACGGAGCTCCGGTGAAGCCTCACGCGCGCCACGCGCCAACCAGAGATTGTCCCACGCGCGCCGACGCGCTTCACGCGCCTGCTGAAGGTAGACGACGATGAGTCAACGCCACGTCAGCGTCCAGTCAGCGCCACGTCAGCAGACCCTGCACAGTCAGCAGCCCAGTCAGCAGTCCACGTCAGCAGCCACGTGTGCATCCAGTCAGCGCCATGTGTCTGCCACGTCAGCAGAACTGCCACGTCAGCAATTTCCGGTTAAATTTCATATAGGTCCCTGAACTTTCTGGAAATTACATTTTGGCCCCTGTACTTTTTGGAATTTTCATTTTAGTCCCTGAACTTTTTCGTAATTGCACTTTGGCCCCTAACTTTTGGAAATTGCACTTTGACCCATGTAATTTCTGAAATTTGCAATTTGGTCATGTGTCGGATTTTGACAAACGAAGTGTCATTTCCACCATTTTTTACCATTCCGGACGCAACGGTGAGGTCCGTTTTTTAAAATTCTGCCTAGAATTTTTATGATGGATGGGCAACGGAAAAATGGTTTTGTTAACCAGTACAAACTATTTCACATAAAGAGGAAGGATGAAAGACCTTATGTATGTGAAGGACTATGATGGATCGGTATTTCTGGAGCAGAAACCAGAATGAATGTCCGATGAGAAGTGGGCTAATCTTCACCAGAAAACATGCAGTACTATTCGTCTGTGGATCGACGATAGTATCGTCAACCATGTGAGTGAAGAAACAAATGCACGTGTCTTATGGAGAAAGTCGGAGGAGCTTTTCCAAGCAAAGACTGGCAACAACAAGCTGTACTACATCAAGAAGATGATGGGGTTGAAATACCAGGAAGGTACAGCTGTGGCGTACCACATCAACGATTTCCTCGGAACAATGAAAGAATTGTCTGGATTGGGCATAGACTTCGGTGATGAGGTAAATGAATTAATACTCCTTAATACGTTACCAGAATCTTGGGAAACGTTCAGATCTACGGTGATCAATTCAGCCGCAGATGGAAAAGTCACTATGAAGATGGCAAAGACCATGATCTTCGAGGAATAAAAGAGGACGAGAATGCAGGAGTCAGCATCAGCCTCAACCTCAGAAGCTCTAGTGACAGAGAAGAACACCAGAAGAGGGATGAGTAAAAGCCGAGGCCCAGGGAGATCAGACAAAAACCAAGGTAAATCTAAAACTAGAGATATTGAGTGCTATCACTGTAAAAAGAAAGGCCATATGAATAGGGATTGCTACAAACTGAAGAACGAGCAGTCCAGGAGAGACGGTGACTCTAATCAAGAAAGAGTTGCCACTACCACCGACAAAACCTCCAAAGAATTATGTATTATGTATGAGAAGATGTTGTGAATCTTGCCAGCCACGAGACCAGTTGGGTGATAGATAGTGGCGCCTCCATACACGCCACATCTCGCAGAGACTTCTTTTCATCTTACACACCAGGAGACTACGGTGCTGTAAGGATGGGGAATGACGGTCAGTCCAAAGTCGATGGTATTGGAGACATCTGCCTTGAAACAGACAACGGGACAAGGCTAGTGTTGAAGAGAGTCAAACACATCCCTGACATCCGGTTAAATCTGATCTCAACAAGCAAGCTGGATGATGAAGGTTGTTGCAGCACCTTTAGTGACGGCACCTGGAAGCTCACTAAAGGATCAATGGTGGTGGCACGAGGTAAGAAAGATTCAACTCTGTATTTGATGCATGCTAAACTTTCAAATAGTAGCATAAATACAGTCAACAGTAATGAGTCAGCCGAGCTATGGCACAAAAAGCTCGGTCACATGAGTCAAACGGGGATGGAGATACTACGCAGGCGGAATATTCTTCTCGAATTGAAGAACTCGCACTTACGGAAGTGTGAACACTGCATGGCTGGAAAGCAGAACAAAGTGTCCTTCCAGAGCTCCCCGCCTCAACGGAAACCGGAGGTACTTGACCTCATACATTCAGATGTATCTGGTCCGATGCAGACGGGAACACTTGGTGGGTCACTTTACTTTGTGACATTCATTGATGATCATTCAATGAAGATCTGAGCATACACCTTGAAGAGAAAAGATCAAGTGCTAGGAGTGTTCAAGGAGTTTCACGCCCTGGTGGAGAGAGAAACCGGCATGAAACTGAAATGCATCAGAACAGATAACGGTGGAGAATACATAGGTCCGTTTGATCAGTACTGCAAGACGCAAGGAATCCGACATCAAACGACACCTCCGAAGACACCTCAGCTGAATGGCCTAGCTGAGAGGATGAACAGAACCTTGTGCGAAAGGGTCAGAAGCTTGCTGTCACAAGCCAAGCTGCCGAATACATTCTGGGGGGAGGCACTTAACACAGCAGTACATGTTTTGAACATGTCCCCAGCAGTCGCACTGAAAGGTAATGTTCCTAACCAAGCTTGGACATGTAAAGAAGTGTCATACGAACACTTGCATGTCTTTGGGTGTAAAGCTTTTGTTCACATCCCAACGGACGAGAGATCCAAGCTTGATGCAAAGACGCGACAGTGTGTCTTTATAGGCTATGGTCAGGATGATTTCGGCTACAAATTGTATGACCCTGTTGAAAAGAAAATTGTCAGAAGCCGAGATGTTGTCTTCGTTGAAGACCAGACCATAGAAGATATCAGAAAGGAGTTGAAGACAATGCCCCAGCAATACAGAGATGTGAATCCAGAACCTCACACACCGGTGCCAGTACAAGTTGAAGATGAGGTTCCCAGACATAAGGGTACAAGTGATGAAGCTCCCAGAGATGATGATCATGATCAACCACCAGTACCAGAAGCTACACCAAAAGTTCCACAGATAAGGTCTGACAGAGAGAGACGACCTTCAACCAAATACTCTGCATATGAGTATGTGCTGCTTACTGACGGGGGAGAACCCGAGAGCTACCAGGAGGCTGTGGAAACAGAGGACAGAGAAAAGTGGGAGGAAGCCATGCAAGATGAGATGAAATCTTTGCATGACAATCACACTTTTGAGTTTGTGAAATTGCCAAGAGGCAAACCGGCTTTGAAGAACAAATGGGTGTACATGGTGAAGCAACATGAGCACACTTCACAACCCCGGTACAAAGCCAGATTAGTCGTCAAGGGATTCAATCAGAGGAAAGGCATTGACTTCGATGAAATCTTCTCTCCAGTTGTGAAGATGTCATCCATCAGGGTAGTACTCAGCTTAGCAGCAAGCCTCTACCTGGAAGTTGAGCAGATGGATGTCAAGTCCGCATTTCTTCACGGAGATCTGAAAGAAGAAATTTACATGGAGCAACCAGAAGGCTTCAGAGTCAGAGGAAAGTATGACTATGTGTGCAGACTCAGGAAAAGCCTCTATGGTTTGAAACAGGCACCGAGACAGTGGTACGTGAAGTTCAAGTCAGTTATGGGGGAGCAGGGATACAAGAAGACCACTTCAGACCATTGTGTTTTCGTTCAGAAATTTTCTGACGATGACTTTATCATCTTACTGCTGTACGTAGATGATATGTTGATAGTTGGCCAGAATCAATCGAGGATTGATAATTTGAAGCAGCAACTGAGTAAATCTTTTGAGATGAAAGACTTGGGCCAGCTAAACAGATTCTTGGCATCAGGATCGGCCGTGATCGGAAAGCCAGGAGATTATACTTGTCACAAGAGGAGTACATCGAGAAAGTACTTCAGAGATTTCAGATGGACAAGGCTAAAGCGGTTAGCACTCCTCTTGCTACCCACTTTAGATTGAGTACACAACAGAGTCCCTCTACTGAGTCAGAGAATGAGGAAATGAAACAGGTTCCATACACCTCAGCAGTGGGAAGTCTTATGTGTGCCATGGTGTGCACGAGGCCAGACTTAGCACACGCAGTTGGATTGGTAAGCCGGTTTATGTCAAACCCAGGACGGGAACACTGGAATGCGATCAAATGGATCATGCGGTATCTTCGAGGCACATCCAAAATGAGGCTATGTTTTGGAAGCAGCGAACCAGTGTTGATGAGCTACACCGATTCAGATATGACAGGAGATGTGGATACCCGTAAGTCTACTTCGGGGTATCTGATTACTCTCTCAGGGGGAGCTGTGGCATGGCAGTCAAGGTTGCAGAGATGTGTTGCACTTTCTACAACAAATGCAGAATTCATTGCAGTTACAGAAGCTTGCAAGGAATTGCTGTGGATGAAGACATTCGTCCATGAATTAGGTTTCAAGCAGGAGAAGTACATTTTGTACTGCGATAGTTAGAGTGCTATCTATCTCGGTAAAAATTCCACCTTTCATTCGAGGTCAAAACATATCGATGTGAGGTATCACTGGATACGGGACGTCCTGAGCTCAAGGCTGTTAGAACTCAGGAAAATTCACATCGACGACAACGGTGCCGATATGTTCACGAAGGTTTTACCGAAGGAGAAGCTTGAAATCTGTCGTGCCGTAGCCACCGACGACAACGGTGCCGATATGTTCACGAAGGTTTTACCGAAGGAGAAGCTTGAAATCTGTCGTGTCATAACCGAGATGACAAAACTCTCCACATAGTCAGAGTGGGGAGATTCAGAGAACTACGATTGACTTGATCTCAACTCAGGGTACGCAGGCAGTCATACAGATGCAGCCAGGGGAAGATCCTTTGGAGGATCCGGTTTGGATGATTGATGGTCGGCTCAGATTTTGGGGCAAATCTTCACTGAGGGGGAGATTTGTTGTGAAGTCCAGCTTGCAGCGCCAAAAGCATGAACAAAAGTCATGCATGCAGCCAACGCCAAAAGTAGAAAGCAACATTTGCCAACCATGCAAAGTTGGCAAAGCGTGTCCAAGACGTGTGACACTGTTCACGCGTCTTGAGCACTATAAAATGGAGCCTTGAGTCCATTGTTCATCATTCCAGAAATCTCAAACGTGAGAGTAATAGAGAGTAAAGTGGTGTTAGAGTTTTTTGTAAAGCTTGAGTTATAAAGTTTTGTAATTCTTTTGTTTGTAATATAAAAGAAGAGTTTTCTCTCCAATCACCTCTATTCGTGTGTGTTTAATCACAACACTTGATAACTTTGATCTTATTTTATTGTTAGTTCAATAATATATTATGTTGCTTTCAAACTTGACAGCTATCATCTAAAGGTTATTGTCATCTTTACTCCAGATTTGGTCCTTTGTTGACATTATGCTCATATTGTAATGATTCATTTAACTAATTGGTGTATATATTCGATCTTGCTAATGATTTTAATACTTAGTGTTTTGGCATAATCAGGTTGCGTGGCCCAAATTGTTCTGCATCATTATTGATATTATGATTGTTCTTGTTTTCTTTTCGTTGTGCAGATTCTTGAGTCCAAGATCCTCTAAAGACTTGATACTCGATGATTCTTAATTTCTTATCGTCAATTCATGTGATTGGTGGAAACAAATTTTGTTTGGTTTGATTCGGTAAAAAAAAATAAAAAAATTACATTGTGGGGGAAAAGATGAGGGAATCTAAAGGATTTTAATGGGAAGAAACATGGCGATGTAAAAAAATCTAAAGGCAATGTGGCATGCCACATGCTCTCCACATAAAGTCATAAAGCAAAAGAGGAATAAGAAAATAAAGATGTGATCCAATGGCTTTTTTATGTATTAATTATATTTATTTTCTTGATTTTATATCAAAGCAGGATTTTGTTTTTTCTTGCTCATTTTGCTAGAGAGAGACTGCTTTAATAAAAAAGCAAAAGGTCCATCAACTTATTATAGCCATCAAATAATTTAATTGGTAGCAATTTGAGTGCAAGTACTTGGAAATGAGAAATAATTGTTAAATAAAGGATTCTTATAGTATGCTTTGCTTAGGCATAATTGTGGAAGCTGACTCTTACTTCCCTGCTTTCTCCATTAATCTTGTGAAACACTCTTTCCAATCTGAAACATTCTCCCCTCCATTCACCACCTATTGCAAATTAAGGAACATTAATCAGCAGCCTAAAATTACCAGTAGAATCCAAAGAAATGGGAAAAGGATAAAAGAAAATAACAGCAGACTTAAGGGATTCAGATAGTTTAAAAATTAACCAACCTCAAATATCAATCCCGTTTGTGGGATTGAATCAAGTGCTTCCACACAAATGAAAGCAGCATCCTCCTTGCTAAGACTTCCATTTTCTGTACAGCCCTGGTTTTTAAAAGCGTTTACACAAATTGGTCATTGATTGATACCCAAGAAAGATAAGCACTTATGAGTTTATCTGCCTTGTATGAGTTCTTTTGATTATATGCCTTGTATTCACTCGAATTCATCAACAAGTTTAAGTTGACATGCAAATTTTAATACCTCATCAAATCGGAAACCTTGTTTTCCACCTGGAGTATTCTGTAACACACCAGTCCGAATGATGGTGTAAGGAATACCTAAAGCCATAAGCGTGGACTCGTCTTGCTCAGCCAATTTTCTGGCATTGCCTTTCATTAGAGCTTGAATGCCACCACTACCTCTATAAACAGACAACTGCAGCCTTGTTAAATCGCAATAATGTCACATTAGATAGATCAAAAATGCTTTGCATTAGCATTCCCAGAGGTATCCGTAACCATATATATTCATACGAGTGAGAGGGAGAGAGAGGGACAAGGAGTACCTGAGATAAGAGAATCACATGTTGTACTCCTTTCAAGCTCCCAGCGTTAGATATGAAGCCTTCCTGTGAAAGAAATACAATAAAGGATTCAATAAAAGTTTGAATGTACTCCTAAGATCTTTAAGTTCATTCAATAAGCTGTTGAAAAACTGACATAAAAACACTAAAATCAGCATGCTTTCTAGCAATCATCTTAGACAGAATGAAAAAACTTTACATTAGATGCCATAGAATCACTTACACTCGGGCATATAATTGTACGAACACCTCTTAGAGCTTTCTTTAAGAATGTCTGGTTACTTGCATCTCCAGCCATTGCCTTTTGTGGAGTACATCATAATAACCATTTCAACAGACATTTCAGCGCAGAAAAATATAACAAAGAAGATACACACACACACACGTGTGTGTGTGTGATGATGATAGGAAGGTCAAGCAACTCAGCATTTTTGTAACTATGTAATCTTTCTACACACCTCAACATATGTTCCAAAGGATTCCATGGCATTTCGCTTATCCTTCACCAATGCCTTTATTCGAGTTTGTTTTACAATCAATGAGAGTATCACCATCTGCATATCATTGGGAGTTAAGCGACGATATCTTTACTCTTTCATTTGATTATTTCACTAAAGAATTGTAAGATTTTGGATGCTTCCTCGCTGACTCCAAAACCTTACAGTGGTATCAGTAGTTTTGATGTTATGCCGTTTTGATGAAAACAAATTAATAAATAATAAACTGTATAACAAACATTATGCCTTAAACCATAACATTCATAACTGATTTTATGACATACACTCTAACAAGAATCAATCAAATAGCCAGCTATCACATCCCGAGGAGGCCCAGAGTTTTCAAGATTCCTAGAAGAGGTTTTAAAATATGTGGTTTTTTTTGGCTTCCTTGCTATTCTGGTTATTGGTTTTTCTTAAATTCAAGACCCTTAATTTTTGCACAAATTTGGAGGCCACAGTCAGCAGCTTGTGTGGGTTGTTCCAGGGCCACCCCTGATCTAACCTCACATATAAATTGAAGCACCAAGATGTAAAAATTTTCAGCTATTTAGTGAAATCTCACTAACACAGAATCAATGCTACACAAGTTCATAACACAAACCTGACCAATCTCATTATCTCCATCAGTTACCAAAACTGCATCTCTGGCTTCTTCTGTGTTTTTCAAAGAGAAAATCAATAATTATAAATATAAATATATACATGGAATCAATAAATTTCCATTTCAAATTACCTGTAAATTCATCTTCTTTCACTTCATCTTCTTCATTGGATCCATCTTTTGCCACAAGATCAGGCGCCCCATACCATTTCCTTAACTTTGGACCCCCTTCAAAAAAAAACCAACACAAAATTGATAAATACATAACACCAAAACTACCCAAAATAAAAAAAAACAACCAACACAAAAGAATTAATAAAAAAAATTCACCAAGAAGTGCTCACTTACCTTCAATATAATCAAGAATTTGATCAACAAAGCTGATCTTTTTCTTAGCCGAGCAACGAACAAGAACCCTTTTTTCGAAATTGAAAATAAAAGATGGGTTTGTTAATTTACATGAATTTTTCTGAGATGTGAAGGAAATGAGTGAAGTTTGAGTAAAGAGGGTTGAAGGAAGAGCTGTACCCGCCATTGACAGATATTACAAGAGTTCTATCAACCAACGGTTTTCATTCCCGCGAAACTGGATAAATCTAGTTGGGATAAGCATGTGTAATTCCTTATATACCCTTTTATAAATATCAAATTTGAAATTTTTTGCCTCTAAATAAAAGTGATTAATTACATAAGTATGCAAATTTTGAACTTTTTTTTTGGGTATTATCCCGATTTGATGCTAGAAATCTAGGGTGGTAACGCTTCAGTATAACAATTAAAAAAAATTATAATTATAATTATTCAATTTTTTATAAAAAAAAAAAAAAAAAATCATTCGGTTTTCTCTTAATTTTTTTAGTTATTTTTAATTATCGTTTTAGTTCGGTTTTTCCAATTTTTTTAAATAATAATAATAATGAAATTTTGAAAGAATGGTAATGTTTATTTAATCTAACATTTATTTATTCCGGAATGAAAGCACATCGGAGTGACTGACATCACTCCAGAACGAAAGTCCACCAGAGTGATCATTACTTCGGAATGAAAGTACTCTGAAGTGACTAACATATATCCTGAATGAATGTACACTAGAGTGATTGATATTACTACAGAATGAAAGTACACCGGAGTGACTGACATCACTCTGAAAAGAAAGTAAATCACATTGACTGACATCATTACATAATGGAAGTACAACATAGTGATGATCACTCCGGAATGAAAGTACATCGGAGTGATGATCACTCAAGAATTAAGGTACATCGGAGTGAGTGACATCACTCAAGAATGCAAGCATACCGGAGTGACTGACATCACTTAGGAATAAAAGTACACTCGAGTGATGATCACTCCCGAATGAAAGTACACTAAAGTGAATGACATCACTTTGGTGATGAAGTTGGTGCTTGGAGTGTTAATCCGATTTGTATATTTTATTATTTATTAATAAAATAACTATATTTTCCATTTCTAACCTCATTAATGATATTGTCATTATGCGTATTAGATTGATGTATAGATATGCTAAGAATGACATCGACCTTAGAATAGTTTTGACACTAGGTGTAAACTATTCTTAAAATAAATATTTATAGTCGTTGGTTTTGGAATACGGTCGAATTCTTATAACCTAGAAGACTAGCACATGTCATATATTGGAATTGGAGTTCCAATGGTTTAACGCGATGTACCATGAGTTTTGGAAACTCGTATAGACATGTAGGTATTCGTTGGAGCGAATAATGAATGACTCATAGGTGATTCCTAATAGTTGGAAGTACACACCACCGTCAATAGGAATCTACTCGAGTAGAGTAGCATATGTAATCCTTTGACTATATGATAACATTGATTTTGTGTGAGATCATCCACACTTAGATGCCATGTATGTCAGAAACCTTTCATGGTCCGGTCTCTAGATGTTCGTTGGTTGTGGACCGATGCACTCAGTAATCAAGTGCGGAGCAAGATAGGATATGTCGGCCCGTATGTGTACCATAAAGGGGTTTAGGTATCCATGTGAGTAAAGTCACGATTCTTAAATCTTTGGCCAAAGTCGATCACCTAAGGTAGATCGCATCAGTTATGAAGAATTGTGGACATATCGACATAAGATGTGCGTCTCAGAAACTTGACGGTATATTCTACGTTTGTTAAGCACAACTCGGATAGCATACGACGGAGGGATTGTTAAACATATGTGATGACCTCGACTTGTATAGTTCAGAAAGGTCGTTCGTGTTCTTCGCGAATTCGGAGGTGGCCGAATTGCGTACATATTAGCTAGGCTTATATGACGAACGTGTCTGAACTTAGAGAGTCCCAATATGAAGTGTACTCGTTGAGCACTTAGGTAGCCGATTAATTTTGATAAAAGATAATATTCGATATTATAATTATCAACTAAGATAATCAAGTGTTATTGATTATTTACTTTGACCTAATTGGATTAATTCAATAATTACACAATGACTTAATTGTAAAATCATAATTATCTCTACCATTTGAGGATATTATGGTAATTGTAAATATGTAATAATATGTGGTTTTGGCTTGATTTAATTGGATTAAATCAATGTGGCAAACATTTAACTAATCTATTTCCTAATCATTGGCTTGATATAATTGGATTAAATCTAAGTGGGAGACAACGGAGATTAGTCACACCTAATTATACATATTTGAACAAATTATATTAAGCCCACTTAAAAGTTGATTACAACTTTTATTAATTAAAAAAAAACTTTAGAAATGTTTTAATTACAAGTTCAAATACAAGCAAATTCTTAGAGAGGTTAGCCTAAATTAAAGAAGTGTTTAGAGAAGCTTGTGAGGTATCTATAACATTTCATATAAGAGAAATCAAGATTGGATCTTGAAGTGAAGCTTGGAAGCATTGGTAACAAGATTGGATCTTGAAGTCGAGCTTGCACACCTTGGAGGTTCTCCGACGATTTCAACAAAGGAGAGGTAGATTGGATCTTACATCAAGCTTACTAGGTAAAGTTTGATATTCTCCTAAACTATGTTTATTTGTGTATTATATGCATGATGACATAGCTTAATGTTGAATAAGGCTAATTGATTGTGTTAGGATACTTTAGAAGTATAAACACAACATGCTTGTAATTAGGTCAAAGATGTTCATGTTGGACATGAAACAATTAATTAGAGTTTGGAACTCTAGATTAAAGCTTAGAGCTATGACTACCATTCTAGAATCACTTGACCACATTTGGGTGACCTAGAATTGTTCACGAGACATTTCTTGTTGGGATTCTAATTTGGTTTATGTAATGGATTTAAAATTTACGCAAGTGCGTATTTAGATTAAATTTATGTTTTTCTAAAAATATTTGATATTTTGAAAAACTTGATTTTTATTCTATAACATGTATCAATGTTGGTTTTGAAATTAAAAATTAATTTTGGGTGTTTTTAAAGTGTTTAAGGAAGACCGGAAATAATTAGGGTAATAGACCCTAATTGCATCAGCTCTCTGGAAAATTTCCAGAGAGCTGTGCATTTTGCAAAACAATTGAAAATAATTTTTTTAAAAAAAAGACAGCTGTTGTGCGTTACAGTGACACGCGAACTGTAGCGCGCGCGGGTATAGCTACGCGCGTCGATTTTATTTTCTCTCGTTCTGGAGCTTCCGGACTCCGATTCAGTCCCGATTTTTTTCTTATACACTCGTAATGGAATATAATATTTCATTAAATGATTTAAAATTACACTAATACTTGATATCTATGGGTTAGACCCATTTCCGCTGCTCGGGGGACCGATCCGACCCTAGGGGTTCCATAACTGCCCCAACATTTGGAATGGAAGTACACTCGAGTGATGATCACTCCAGAATGAAAATGCATCGGAGTGATGATCACTCTGGAATAAAAGTACACCGGAGTGATTGATATCACTCCAGAATGGATGTACACCAGATGAATGATCACCCCGAAATGAAAGGACACCTGAGTAACTGGCCTCACTCCAAAATGAAAGCATACCGGAGTGGCTGACATCACTTCGAAATGAAAGCATGCTGAAGTGACTGGCATCACTCCATAATGAAAATGCACCGCAGTGATGATCACTCCAAAATTAAAGTACACTAGAGCGACATGCATATCTCCGGAATGAATGTACACAAGAGTGACCGACATTATTCATGAATAAAAGTACACCAGAGTGACTGACATCACTCCGGAAAAAAAATAAATCACAGTGACTGACATCATTCCAGAATGAAAGTACATCAGAATGACGATCATTTCAGAATGAAAGTACACCATAGTGACTGACATCACTGCAGAATGAAAGTACACTGGAGTGACTGACATCACTTCATAATGGAAGTACACCCGGGTGATGATCACTCCGAAATAAAAGTACACCAGAATGACTGATATCACTTCGGAATGAAAAACACTCGAGGGGTGATCACTCCGAAATGAAAATGCACCAGTGTGATGATCACTCCGGAATGAATGTATACCAGAGGATTGACATTACTCGGGAATGAATGTACAGTGGAGGGATGATCATCCCGGAATGAAAATACTCCAAAGTGATTGGTCTTACTTTGGAATGGAAGTACATCGGAGTGACAGACATCACTCCAGAATGAAAGCACACCAGAATGACTGACATCACTCTATAATGGAAGTGCACCGGAGTGATGATCACTCGGGAATAAAAGTTCACCCGAGGCGAAGTGATGATCACTCCGGAATGAAAATACGCTTGAGTGACTGACACCACTCCGGAATAGAGGTATACCAGAGATATTAACATCACTCCGGAATATAATTACACCAAATAGACTGACATCACTCCAGAATGAAAGTAAATTAGAGTGACTGACATCAACCCATAATGAAAATATAGTAGAGTGATTGACCCCACTTCGAAATAGATGTACACCGGAGTGATTATCACTCTTGGAATTTTAGGATGTCATAGTAAAATGTGATTTAACCCTTTCAATTTGTTTACAACGAATTAAAGTTATAAATTATCTTCCCGATTTCCCAAAAAAATGAAGAAGAAAATTTAGTTAAAATATTATGAAATTGAATTCTTCTTTTTTTAACTGAAATATAGTAAACACATGTTGTTAGTCCCATAACACTCAAGATGAATTTTGATGATGCAATATGGAAGATTTCGACGTACATTGGCAGACATTATAAAAAGATGTCGAATCAATTGGTGATGAAGAACAATGGATTTGAAGACTAATGTTTATTGAAGAAAATATTTTATAGTATTGGCTTAGGGTTCTCTTTGTAAGTGAGTTAATAATTTATACACATTCATTTAGATGTATTAGGGTAATGTGCAAAATATTTTCAACTTTCGAATCATACATTTTCTACACTGAGATCGACATACCGATCCGCCACATCGACATATCGGTGACCCTGCTCTGCCTTGGGTAGATTTGCATGCTCTTTGTAACTGGGCTGCTCCATAAATGTCCCACATACCGGTCAGCTGGAGTTTACACAACCACTGGAATCGGGACGGTTCATACCGGTCCCCATACCGGTGAGCTAACCGACATACCGATTAGTAATTCGGTATTGTGCTTTGATCTTTAACGATAATATTGCTGTTATGTTTTGCATGACCGACATATCGATCTCAGACAGATAGTAGTGACAATGTTTGACCTTCTCTATAAATATAGACCCAATTTCATTTTTGCCAACTTATTCAACCTTTATATAATTTTCATTAAGGCGAAAACTGAGAGTTTTACAAATCCTCCATCATCATATACACTCTCATACTCAAGCTCACTACATACATCTTCATATCATTAGAGAGCTTAGGTTTTTTTATTAGCAACGCACATCATTAAATCTTCATTTTCTTTTTGAGTGCCCAAATGATATTGTAAGTCTTCATATCTTAAACACTTGCCGTTGGAAAATCCATTTATGAGTGGGCATACTCAAAAGGATGGTTGTTGTAAAAAATTGTGAGTAAACTTAAAGACAAAACTCATTATAAAGGTTTAAGAGTGAGTCATTGGAAAACTCTTGTGTAAAGGTTTTTAGTGAACCTATATGATAAAACTCTTGGTTGTGAGTGAGCCACGAAAAACTCGATGTAAGTTATGTATTCAACTTAGTGGAAATCTTTAAGCGTGACTTGTGGGAGTGGACATGGATAAAAAGTTGACCGAACCACTCTAAATCTCATATGTCAATTTCTCTAACCTATCTCTTTAATTTATTGCAAGCTTTATATTACATTTACATACTATTTAGTATACCTTGTCATTGAGAAAATTATTTATTGGGTGTATTAGTTGTAGAAATTGATTATTAAGCTTAACTGGTAAAATTAATAGTTTAGTAGCATAAAATCAGTAAAAAAAATATTATTTCCATGATATTAAGTCATTACTGTGGATGCTGGTTTTTGACCGAGGTCCACAATCGAGAATTTGTATGTTGGGGGCACTAGCGATCCTGCAAAACAAAGGTAGAGTGAGAGGGAGTATACTATCCACCGATGTGGTGGGTGCCGGGGGCACTCCGACGCTCAAGTCAGTAGTATGAAATGAGCTGTAAATGAGTAAAATATGAAAGCAAGGTTTGTTGTTACCTTGACCTCTTTGGGTGGCCGTGAGGGCGGTGACAAGTGTTTAAAGGAATGGAGAGCTCAGAGGGCTTGTGTCAGATAACAGAAGCTTGTCTGAGAGAGGTCAAGCTCTCATGTCCTGTATGCTGAGTTACATATCCTTTTATAGATTGAAGGAATCATCCTTGTATCTGTCAGATGAGCTGTATATGAGACCCACAACGTGCTGTGATTTCTGGCAATGGGGCCTCTCACATGCTTATTATTTCTGCTTTCAGTGGGAGAATAATTTACATGTGGAAATATATTATTTGGTGGGGAAAAGAGTGAAACGGTTGGTGAATAATTAAAGTGGTTTGTCCTTTTGTTTATGTAAATGGTTTAGAGTTTAATGGGCTGGGTTATCGCTTTGGGCCTCACCTGGTGTTGAGTTTAAAGTGAAATGACGATTTTGCCCTTGGCCCAAATTTGGCCCATATAGTTTGTCCCATACTCTCTAAGTCAAGAAGTTCTTGATTTGGAAAGTATTTTTATGCATGTCCTACGAAACATGATATGTAAGAGTACCTGTCAGAATTCTAGGTACTTTTCTTTTTATCGTATGAGTTTAATGTCTTATATTCGTGAGGACAGAAGAGCTGCGGAATCTTTTCAAGTTGTCTGGTCAAAATGTAGTACATGTCATGAACTCGACATGACATGAGTATATGGGGGATGTCCCCGGTCGACTGAACCAGATGAAGGTCAGGATAATCTCCATACTACTAGTCAATGACCAGTGAAGTCTTCAAATTTTTCTAAACCATATGAAGGTCATGTGTTGAACTCGACTCTACATGAGCCATGGGGAATGTTCCCAGTCGAATGAACCAGATGAAGGTTCAAGAGTTATTTCACACGATATGTGTCGTCTGTACTGTAGGAAGTCTATGTCTTCATTTGACTCGACATGAGTCTATGAGGGATGTCCCCGGTCGACCGAACCAAATGAAGATCAGGACAATCTCCATACTACTGGTCAAGGACCATGAGAGTCTTCAAATTTTTCTAGACCGGATGAAGGTCATGTGTGTTGGGGTTGGTGCTCAGACCGCCAATTCCCGGTTGTATTTCTTTTGAATACTTCTGTAAAATATTATTATTATGAATAATATATGCAGTTTCTATAATATAATCTATCTTTATATATGGTAAAGACGTAATGACCTTAGAATGATTAGTCATGATGCTGTTGCAAAAGCGTCGCAACTGACATTGAGTAGTATCATGACGTTGTCATTCTCAGACAGTTCATGGTCAAGGTTTACACTACTTGGTCAGTAAAGTAAACCCGTTGAGACCGGTACATGTCGTATACTGGAATATATGATTCCAATGGTTTCTCAATGAACCATTAGTCTTGGAGACTAGTATAGACGTGTGAGTGTTTATAGCGGATAAACACTGAACGACTCACCGAAGATTCTTAATGGATGGTACACCAACGTCAATAAGAATCTTCTCGGGTTGAGTAGCACTTGTGATTCTTAGACTTGAGATGCCATTGTGGGCACATGAGACATCTTCTATACTTAGATGGCAGTCACGTCACCGATCTATTTAGATCAGACCTCCGCATGTTCGTTGGGTGTAGATAGATCCTCAGAGTGTCCTATGTGTATCAAGATAGGATCCGTCAATTCTGTGTACCAGAGCATATGTAGTCCATATGATTAGCAATCAGATAAAACCATGGGCCTGTGGTAAAGTTTAGAAGCTAGTTCTAAACATTCTTTTAGAGATTGCTAATAGAATAGTCGACTGGATAATCCCCATAGAGATTTGACGTTTACATCTATATCTCTGGGATTTATCCGGATACCTGTGACAGAGGAATTATACATTTGCCATGACCTCGACCTGTATGATTCAGCGAGTTTATCCGGGGTCGTCATAATTTACGGGTGGATAAATTATGGACACGAAATTGGATTTCGTGACGGATATGCCTGAATCTAGAGAGTCTCACTAATGAAATATACTCGTAGAGCACTAGGACAACATATATAAATAATATTGATTATTTATAAAGTCGTTTAAATGTTAAACGCAAAATACATGTGATGGGACCCGATAGTCATTTCCTTAATTTTTTGTGTATTTGCATTTAATACTTGATTAATTCAAATACACATTAATTAATTGTCAAAATGAGATATTTGACTAATATCATAAATGAATATATGTATTTAATATTTAATGTAAATATTATACATATATTAATATATTTGTATTTAATTAATTAATTGATTATTTAATTGTTAAATGATTAAATTAATTAAAGTATAGATATTTTAAAGTTATGATATTTGTTTTAATGGCTAAGTTGAAATTGTTGACTTGGTTGAATTTATCATTAAAATGTAATGATCATTTAATCAAGTTGCAAGTTGAAATTCAAATGAAATTAAAACAAATTTCTTGTTAATTTCATTTGGCAATTTTCGGCCAAGGCAAAAAAATATACAAGTATATATTGTTTTGTTTCATTTAGGGTTTAATAACCTTTTCACACTTTACCTAAAACTCCATTGAAAGAAGACATAGAAGCTTGAGAGAAAGAAAAGCAAAAACAAGGAAAAGCTTGGAATTTAGTAAGTATTTCCAACTTGTCATTAGAGAGAAAAATATTCCTCTTGTTGTGGTCTTCATCTTGTGATGTTCTTATGTTTTTCTATTCTTTATTCTATGTATTTTTGGAGAATGGAAGTTTTTGGAAAGAGTTGAGCATGTATAAAGATCATAGAATGTTACTAATGAGTTAATAAGTATTCTATTGATGGTTTAAGAAACTAGTTGCCATTCTAGAGTTATTGACCCACTCTTAGATGACCTAGAATTGTTCTATAATTATTTCATTGTGGTGAGGCTAGTAATGGTGTTTTAGAAACTTGATTTAAGTTTTGGTTTCAAGTTTCTGACCTTGTACCACCTTTTGGCTTTTCATTTATGTTGAGTATTTGGATTTGTATATGATGCATGTAAAATACTCTTCTGTTTGACTGTGGTCGGCACTAATGTGGTCGGACCTAATGTGGTCGGCACTTATGTGGTCGGACCTCGTCTGGTCGGACCTAATGTGGTCGGCACTAATGTGGTCGCACCTTGTCTGGTCGCACCTAATGTGGTCGGCACAAAGGGCCTTTTGTGGTCGGATTATTCTTCATCTGATTGGATCATACACATGAGTAATTAATTTTGGGTTTAGGTGAAATCCGAATAGATTATTCATATTAGATATTGAATAATCTACTCGGTATTTTGAAAAAGTTTTGAAATACGATTTCAGCTCGACCCAAGTTTCCGCTGCGCCCGACCCAAGAATCCCCTACAAAATGGTATCAAAGCGAGTCTGATTCTAGGCCCCCCTAAAATGATTAGCCTTAATTAAATCAATTTAATCATGTTTTTCTTTACTTTATACATGCTTATTATAATCTAATTTGGTTAGATTTAGGGTGTATGACACTTAGCGGAAAATTCCTAATTAATAAGGTTTAAATGTAATTATGTATTTGATGCATGTTATATGGTCCGTCTTGTCAATACAGTTTATGAATATTTCTCAGTGACTACATCCGAGACCGTGCCTCTGCTGTGAGGGTGTAGCCGATATAGATTTATTTATACCGGATGTATATTAGATACTAGATAAATTCAAGCGAAAGCGGAATCCTGAACGTGCCCTAGCTGTCAGGGTTACGCAAGTAACTTGAGTTTATCATTGACGAGTTTAACCTTGGTACGTCTCCTATTGGGTCTGCCTTAGCAGCGATAACGAGAAACGACCAGTACCGGAAAACCAAGGAGTCATTAGTGAATGATTGACAAATGAGTTGTCTACCTGATGAATATACGTAGGTGAGACCGTGCCTCTGCTGTGAGCTGAAATATATTCACGAGATCTACTTTTCACTATTTGTATTTAATTTAATTATTAAATCTTTGTATTCTGTTTGGGGATTACAATATTGCATGATTTAGTGGGATGGACATTTTTAGATTAAAAATCCATGATCTAGTTTATGCTTTTGATATTATATGAAACTGCTTAATTTTTGCTAACCGTTTTTCGTGATCTATATGATAGATTTACGATGGCGGCACAATCCACAAATCAGTTTGCGCGTATGCTTGATGCGAACAAACTTAAAGGCGCTGAGAACTTCGCTGACTGGGAATTGGATTTGAGGATTGTCCTCGATTCCGAAAAGCTGGGATATGTTCTTGAGGGTCTGTTGCCCCTTGCTGTGGGTACAGATGCTACGGAGGAGGAACGCCAAGTTTATGAAACTTGGAAGGATGATGATTTAAGGGTTAAATCATACATCATTAGTTCACTATCTCCGAAACTCAAGAAACAATACTATGGTATGCTAGATTCCTATAGTATGATGACGCGATTGAGACAATCGTTTGAGAACCAAGAACAAGTGATTGTTCACAAAGTCGCATTGGAACTATTCCATGCGCGTCTGGATGAGGGGCAAGATGTTAGCCCACATGTTCTTCAGATGATCGATTTGATCGATCAGTTGAGGCAACATAATCTCATCTTGAATGACATTCTCGGTAGGAGTGTCATTCTTGGTTCACTTCCAGCTTCATATCGCCAGTTCGTGATGTACTTCAACATGAATGTGACTGTCTGTACCTACCAGGAGCTACATAGGATGTTGCTCACGGCAGAAGAGGACCTTAGAAGAAGGTAGTACCGACTCGCCCTCCTAGAACTACTTCTCTTTCTGCTTCTTCCCAAGGATGGTCCAGGGAAAGAAGAAGAAAGGAAAGAAGAAGAAGGATTTTGGTCCTCAACAACATGCGAAGATTGCTAAGCCCAATAGGGCTTCTGAAGACAAATGCCACCACTGCGGCAAAGTCGGGCATTGGAAAAGGAATTGTCCTGATTACATCGCCCAGTTGAGGAGAGATAGAGCATCTACATCAGGTACATTTATTTTTCCAGTTATTGATTTATCTTTGGCTTGTGAAGCCGTTACATCCAACTGGATTTTAGATTCTGCTTGTCCCATTCACATTTGCAATTCGTTGCAGGTGCTGAAGGAAAGTAGGAGGCTGAAGCCCAGGGAGATGCAGTTGCGGTTTGGGAGTGGAGACTCTTTGGATGCAGTTGCAGTGGGAGTATGCGAGATCTCATTGCCGAATGGGACACTTTTGTTAAATGAATGTCATTTTGTACCTGGATGTGTAACTAATATTATATCACTTTTTGTATTGGATACAGAAGACTTTTGTATTAATATTAAGAACAATTCTTTATATTTATATGATAATAATAATATTCAGATCCTTTATTTTCCAAACCAGCATGGTCATTATACATTGCAAACTTCAAAAGATATATTAAATACTGGAGTTAATAAACGTAGTTTACCTGTAATTAATAATACTGAACTTTGGCATATGAGGCTTGGTCACATTGGTGTTAAACGCCTTACCCAATTGGTTAGGAATGGTTTGATACCAGATCTTACCATTGAATCCTATCCAACTTGTGAATCCTGTATTCAGGGTAAGATGACCAAAGCCCCATTTTCTGGTGTTGGACACCGCGCTGGCTTACTAGAACTCTTACATTCTGATGTATGTGGTCCACTAAGTCAAACTGCTCACAGTGGTTATTCATACTTCGTTACCTTTACCGATTATCTGTCACGGTACGGTTATGTCTATTTGATGCGACATAAATCGGAAACCTTTGAAAAGTTCAAAGAGTTCCGAAATGAAGTAGAAAAAACACTGGGAAATATATTAAATGCCTTCGATCTGATCGAGGCGGCGAATATATGAGTGGTGAGTTCATGGATTATATGAAGGAGAATGAGATTCTCGCTCAATACTCCTCCAGGTACTCCACAGCACAATGGAGTGTCTGAGAGGAGAAATCGGACTTTATTGGATATGGTCCGATCAATGTTGAGTTTCACAGATTTGGCCCTATTACTTATGGGGCTACTCTCTCTTAACAGCCGCACATCTTTTGAACAAGATTCCTTCAAAAGCTGTTTCTACGACTCCGTATCAGATATGGTTCGGTAGGAAACCAAATCTTAATTATATTAAGGTTTGGGGTTGTCCTGCCTATGTCAGGGTGAACTCAGCAAGATAAGTTTTCGCCTCGAGGGCAAAAGTTTAGGTTTGTTGGATATCCTTCGAATACGAGGGGATATCTGTTCTATGATACCGAGCATCGAAATGTGTTCGTAGCTCGCTTCGTAAAATTTCTAGAAGTAGAATTTTTGTCAGAAGGTGGTAATCATAGACATGTTGAGCTTGATGAAGTCCAACCTGAAAACAACGAACCAACGGAGGAACCTGAAGTTCAAGTAGATGAAGGACCTTCAACACACACACTCTGTAGGTCGGAAAGGAAGCGCGGGCCTGACAGTAAGGTTGAGACTTACAAAGCCCGACTGGTAGCAAAAGGTTACACGCAGCGACCTGGCGTCGACTACGATGAAACTTTTTCGCCGTAGCAATGCTTAAGTCTATTCGGATTTTGCTTTCTATAGCTGCGTATCATGAATACGAGATTTGGAAAATGGATGTCAAAACGGCTTTTCTAAATGGATTTCTTGATGAAGAAATCTATATGGAACAGCCGGAAGGTTTTGCGTCCAGCGAAAACTCGGGCATGGTATATAAGCTTAAGAAGTCCATTTATGGACTTAAACAAGCTTCACGAAGTTGGAATCTTCGATTCGACGAGATTATTAGATGTCTGGTTTTCTCAAAAATTCGGAAGAATCATGTGTTATCAGAAGGCCAGTGGGAGCATGGTCGTATTTTTAGTCATATTGTTGATGACATCCTAATCATTGGGAATGATTTAGGTATGTTACAAAGCGTCAAAGCATACCTCTGTAAGAATTTCTCCATGAAGGACCTGGGAGAAGCTTCCTATGTTTTAGGGATAAAACTCTATAGAGATAGACAAAGGAGGCTGATTGGGTTATCCCAATCAACGTACATAGATAAGATCTTGGAACGGTATAGTTTTGGTAACTGTAAGACAGCAAACATACCGTTCAGACATGAGATTCATCTTTCAAAGAAGATGTGTCCACAAACAGAAGATGAGAAGGTTAGAATGTCTAACCAACCTTATGCTTCGTGTTTGGGTAGCATAATGTATGCCATGTTATGTACGAGGCCTGATATCAGTTTCGCTGTTAGCGTAACTAGTCGATATCAGTCCAATCCAGGTAATGACCATTGGATGGCCATTAAACATATCCTAAAGTATCTTAAAGGTACCAAGGATAAGTTAATAATTTATGGAGGAAACGAATTGCAGGTTAATGGGTATACAGACTCCGATTTCCAATCGGATCCCGATGATAGAAAGTCTACATCTGGATTTGTCTTTACCCTTAACGGAGGTGCAGTTTGTTGGAAGAGTTCCAAACAGAGATCGACAGCTGATTCCACCACTGAGGCGGAATATATTGCAGCTTCTGAAGCTGCAAAAGAGGCTGTGTGGATAAAGAACTTTATCACAGAATTGGGAGTTGTCCCAAGTATCGAGAATGCGATTCTGTTATACTGTGATAATACTGGAGCCATTGCTCAAGCAAAGGAACCGAGGGCGCATCAGAAGTCGAAGCATGTGGAACGCAAGTACCACATCATTCGAGAGATTGTGTCACGAGGGGATATTGTCGTGTGCAAGGTACCAGTGAAGATAATGTAGCAGACCCGCTGACAAAGGCCATACCTCCGAAGCTGTTTGATAAACACGTGAAGTCGATGGGTATTAGATACAATCGTTATTGGCACTAGAGCAAGTGGGAGATTTTGTTGGGGTTGGTGCTCAGAGCGCCAATTCCCGGTTGTATTTCTTTTGAATACTTCTGTAAAACATTATTATTATGAATATATATGCAGTTTCTATAATATAATCTATCTTTATATATGGTAAAGACATAATGACCTTAGAATGATTAGTCATGGTACTGTTGCAAAAGCGTCGCAACTGACATTGAGTAGTATCATGACGTTGTCATTCTCAGACAGTTCATGGTCAAGGTTTACACTACTTGGTCAGTAAAGTAAACCTGTTGAGACCGGTACATGTCGTATACTGGAATATATGATTCCAATGGTTTCTCAATGAACCATTAGTCTTGGAGACTAGTATAGACGTGTGGGTGTTTATAGCGGATAAACACTGAACGACTCACCCAAGATTCTTAATGGATGGTACACCAATGTCAATAAGAATCTTCTCGGGTTGAGTAGCACTTGTGATTCTTAGACTTGAGATGCCATTGTGGGCACATGAGACATCTTCTATACTTAGATGGCAGTCACGTCACCGATCTATTTAGATCAGACCTCCGTATGTTCGTTGGGTGTAGATAGATCATCAGGGTGTCCTATGTGTATCAAGATAGGATCCGTCAATTCTGTGTACCAGAGCATAGGTAGTCCATATGATTAGCAATCAGATAAAACCATGGGCCCGTGGTAAAGTTTAGAAGCTAGTTTTAAACATTCTTTTAGAGATTGCTAATAGAATAGTCGACTGGATAATCCCCATAGAGATTTGACGTTTACATCTATATCTCTGGGATTTATCCGGATACCTATGACGGAGGAATTTATACTTTGCCATGACCTCGACCTGTATGATTCAGCGAGTTTATCCGGGGCCGTCATAATTTACGGGTGGATAAATTATGGACACGAAATTGGATTTCGTGACAGATATGTCTGAATCTAGAGAGTCTCACTAATGAAATATACTCGTAGAGCACTAGGACAACATATATAAATAATATTGATTATTTATAAAGTCGTTTAAATGTTAAACGCAAAATACATGTGATGAGACCCGATAGTCATTTCCTTAATTTTTTGTGTGTTTGCATTTAATACTTGATTAATTCAAATACACATTAATTAATTGTCAAAATGAGATATTTGACTAATATCATAAATGAATATATGTATTTAATATTTAATGTAAATATTATACATATATTTAATATATTTGTATATAATTAATTAATTGATTATTTAATTGTTAAATGATTAAATTAATTAAAGTATAGATATTTTAAAGTTATGATATTTGTTTTAATGGCTAAGTTGAAATTGTTGACTTGGTTGAATTTATCATTAAAATGTAATGATCATTTAATCAAGTTGCAAGTTGAAATTCAAATGAAATTAAAATAAATTTCTTGTTATTTCATTTGGCAATTTTCGGCCAAGGCAAAAAAATATACAAGTATATATTATTTTGTTTCATTTAGGGTTTAATAACCTTTTCACACTTTACCTAAAACTCCATTGAAAGAAGACATAGAAGCTTGAGAGAAAGAAAAGCAAAAACAAGGAAAAACTTGGAATTTAATAAGTATTTCCAACTTGCCATTAGAGAGAAAAATGTTCCTCTTGTTGTGGTCTTCATCTTGTGATGTTCTTATGTTTTTCTATTCTTTATTCTATGTATTTTTGGAGAATGGAAGTTTTTGGAAAGGGTTGAGCATGTATAAAGATCATAGAATGTTACTAATGAGTTAATAAGTATTCTATTGATGGTTTAAGAAACTAGTTGTCATTCTAGAGTTATTGACCCACTCTTAGATGACCTAGAATTTTTCTATAATTATTTCATTGTGGTGAGGCTTGTAATGATGTTTTAGAAACTTGATTTAAGTGTTGGTTTCAAGTTTCTGACCTTGTACCACCTTTTGGCTTTTCATTTATGTTAGTATTTGGATTTGTATATGATGCATGTAAAATACTCTTCTGTTTGACTGTGGTCGGCACTAATGTGGTTGGACCTCGTCTGGTCGGACCTAATGTGGTCGGCACTTATGTGGTCGGACCTCGTCTGGTCGGACCAATGTGGTCGGCACTTATGTGGTCGGACCTCGTCTGGTCGGACCTAATGTGGTCGGCACTTATGTGGTCGGACCTCGTCTGGTCGGAACCTATTGTGGTCGGCACTTATGTGGTCAGACCTCATCTGGTCAGACCTAATGTGGTCGGCACTAATGTGGTCGGACCTCGTCTGGTCGCACCTAATGTGGTCGGCACAAATGGCCTTTTGTGGTCGGATTATTACTTCATCTGATTGGATCATACACATGAGTAATTAATTTTGGGTTTAGGTGAAATCCAAATAGATTATTCATATTAGATATTGAATAATCTACTCGGTATTTTGAAAAAGTTTTGAAATACGACCCAAGTTTCCGCTGCGCCCGACCCGAGAATCCCCTACAATGTGCTGAACTCGACTCTACATGAGCCATAGGGAATGTTCCTAGTCGACTGAACCAGATGAAAGTTCAAGACAATCTCCATACTATTAGTCAATGACCAGAAGAGTCTTCAAATTTTTCTAGACCGGATGAAGGTCATGTGCTGAACTCGACTCTACATGAGCCATGGGGAATGTTCCCAGTCGACTGAACCAGATGAAGGTTCAGGACAATCTCCATACTACTGGTCAAGGACCAGGAGAGTCTTCAAATTTTTCTAGACTGGATGAAGGTCATGTGTTGAACTCGACTCTACATGAGCCATGTGGAATGTTCCCAGTCGACTGAACCAGATGAAGGTTCATGAGTTATTTCACACGACATGTGTCGTCTGGACTGTAGGAAGTCCATGTATTCATTTAACTCGACATGAGTCTATGGGAGATGTCCCTGGTCGACTGACCGGATGAAGGTCAGGACAATCATCCATACTACTGGTCAAGGACCAGGAGTCTTCAAATTTTTCTAGACCGGATGAAGGTCATGTGTTGAACTCGACTCTACATGAGTCATGGGGAATGTTCCCAGTTGACTGAACTAGATGAAGGTTCATGATGTGTCGTCTGGACTGTAGGAAGTCCATGTCTTCATTTGACTCGACATGAGTCCATGGGGGATGTCTCCGGTCAACTGAACCAGATGAAGGTTCATGAGTAAATTCATTTGACTCGACATGAGTCTATGGGGGATGCCCCGGTTGACTGAACCAGATGAAGGTCTGGACAATCTCCATACTACTGGTCAAGGACCAGAGAAGTCTTCAATTTTTTCTAGACCAAATGAAGGTCAGTGTTGACTCTACATGAGCCATGGGGGATGTCCCCAGTCCACTAAACCAGATGAAGGTTCAATAAAGTCTACACACTCCATTATACCTGATGAAGGTACATGGGAGTCTACAATGATGAAGATCTATGAGGGTCTTTCCTTCTCATACTACTAGACCTGATGAAGGTCCATGAGACTACTGTCGAATGGGTTATCAAATGGACCTGATAAATAAAGGTCCATGAAGGTCATCACTCATTCTTCTGATGAAGGTTTATGAGACTACGGTCGAATGGACTTCTCGAATGGACTTGATGAAAGTCCAAGAAAGTCATCACTCACTCTCTTAGACCTGATGATGGTCCATGAGACTACAGTTGAATGAATTTATCGTATGGACTTGATAAATGTCTGTCAAGGTCATCACTTACTATACTAGACCTGAAGAAGGTCTATGATGCTACAATGGAACGAACTTGATGAAAGTCATCACTCCTCACTCTTCTATGAGACTACTGTCGAATGGAATTATCGAATGGACTTGATGAAAGTCCAATGAGGTCATTACTCACTATACTAGACCTGAAGAAGGCTCATGATACTACAATGGAATGAACTTGATGAAAGTCATCACTCATCTCTCTTCTACGAGACTACTGTCGAATGGACTTGATGAAAGGACTTGATGAAAGTACAAGTGAATCTTCATTCTACCTAACCTGATGAAGGAAATGAGACTACGGTCGAATGAACCTGATGAAGGTCCATGTGAATCATCACTCTACCTGACCTGATGAAGGCCAGGAGACTACGGTCGAATGAACCTGATGAAGGTACATGAGAATCTTCATTCTACCCATCCATGATATCGAATGGACCTGATAATGGTACGGTCGAATGAACCTAATAAATGTCTATGAGAATCACCACTCTACTAGACCTGATGAATGTTCATGAAGATATGGTCGAATGAACTTGATGAAAGGACTAAATGAATCTTCATTCTACCTATTCATGATACTACTGTCGAATGGAAATGACAAAGGTCCATAAGACACGGTCGAATAAACCTAATGAATGTCTATGAGAATCACCCATCTACTAGACCTGATGAAGGTCCATGAAGCTATGGTCGAATGAACTTGATGAAATGACTAAATGAATCTTCATTCTACCAATCCATGATACTATTGTCGAATGGAACTGACAAAGGTCCATGAGACACGGTCGAATGAACCTAATGAATGTCTA
Source organism: Zanthoxylum bungeanum (assembly GCA_019454045.1). Classification (NCBI taxonomy): domain Eukaryota; kingdom Viridiplantae; phylum Streptophyta; class Magnoliopsida; order Sapindales; family Rutaceae; genus Zanthoxylum; species Zanthoxylum bungeanum. The sequence continues at coordinate 269,182 of SKCR01026025.1, read as the reverse complement.
TGAGAATCACCACTCTACTAGACCTGATGAAGGTCCATGAAGCTATGGTCGAATGAAGTTGATGAAAAGACTAAATGAATCTTCATTCTACCAATCCATGATATTATTGTCGAATGTAACTGACAAAGGTCCATGAGACACGGTCGAATGAACCTAATGTATGTCTATGAGAATCACCACTCTACTAGACCTGATGAATGTCCATGAATCTATGGTCGAATGAACTTGATGAAATGACTAAATGAATCTTCATTCTACCTATTCATGATACTACTGTCGAATGGAAATGACAAAGGTCCATGAGACACAGTCGAATGAACCTAATGAATGTCTATGAGAATCACCACTCTACTAGACATGATGAAGGTCCATGAAGCTATGGTCGAATGAACTTGATGAAAGGACTAAATGAATCTTCATTCTACCAATCCATGATACTATTATCGAATGGAACTGACAAAGGTCCATGAGACACGGTCGAATGAACCTAATGAATGTCTATGAGAATCACCACTCTACTAGATCTGATGAAGGTCCATGAAGCTATTGTCGAATGAACTTGATGAAAGGACTAAATGAATCTTCATTCTACCTATTCATGATACTACTGTCGAATGGAAATGACAAAGGTCCATGAGACACGGTCGAATGAACCTAATGAATGTCTATGAGAATCACCACTCTACTTAACCTGATAAAGATTGGTTGACTGAACCTGATAGAGGTTCAAGATAATTTCATACTACATGTACATGAGACTACTGTCAAATAAACTTGAAGAAGGTCTAAGGAAATTTCATTCTACCTGACCTGATAAGGTTAGGAGACTACAGTCGAATGAACCTGATGAAGGTTCATGGGGCTATTCCAATGCTTTATAGAGTTTATGGAAATCCATCCATATAGTCTAGAGTGGATGATAATCTCCATACGTAGTGTGGAGATGATTATCCTAATATGTAGTATGAAGGAGATGGATGCCTATCAAGGTCATTACTAATTATACAAGACCCGAAGAAGGTTAATGATACTACAATAGAATGAACTTGATGAAGTCACACAAGAATTTCCATACTACCTAACCGATAAAGGTTGGTCGATTTGACATAATGAGATCCAAGAGAGTTCTTCATTCTACTAGGCATGATAAAAGATTCTATATGTAGTATGTAGTTGGCAATATTAAATCAACGTAGCATGTAGATGATGACTAACATTTGACTTAGTCTAGAGGAGTTGATAATCATTCCAAGTAGTGTAGGAGAGATGAGAGTTTTCCATGTAGCCTGAAGTTGATAGCTACTTCTTAAATTTTTATTCTTCAATTATGCGCATAGAGAGCTACTGTTTTTCCAATGTCGTATGGCTTTTATAACAAACATAGTGAAACCCTTAATGCACTTTTGGGCCCCACGCAAGATTCTTTTGTTGACTGGTCAATGGAGAGTCTTCATCTCTCATGGTCACGCCACCTGCTTCTTTTTTTCCTTTTTTTACGCCACATTTGTGTCTTTGAATTTTGTCTTTCTTTCACTCACGCCACTTTTTCTTCCTTTCATATGCATAAAAAAAACATTATTTCAAGTGTTGGGCCCACGTTACTTTCCTCTTATTGTCTTGATCAAAGTTGGCTGCTGCTTTCTCTCTTCTTCTTTCATTACTTCACATTCTCTTTTCAAACTGGCCCCACCTTGCTTTCCTCTTTTTCTTCATCTCACGTGGACAATCTCTTTTAATTCATTTTCTCTGGCTTCGTGAGCTGCTGAGGCTTTTTAAGTTTGCTTTCGATTTTTCTGCCTTTATCTGGGCTGACATGTCGAGCCGAAAAGCCTTTTTTGTGGTTGTAGCTTGGGGTAGTTGGCCTCACTTTATCTCAACTATTTGTGACTTATGAGGTTCCTTTTGTAGAGTGAAACTTTTCTTCAGCACCCACGTGTAGCTTGATGGAATGAATTTAGAGCATTGGGTACCTTTAACTTTGGACTGCTTGCAATTCTTATTGGAGCCTATAATTTTTTTTTTTTGGGCCTCTTCGTGGATCATTTTGGCATAACTTTCAAATTTTTTTATAGCATGCTTGATTATTAATATTTTTTTTGTAGTCTGCATACGACTATAGACTACATGTGGCAGAGTGCTTCATGCAAGTGTAGACTGGCAGCTACGCATGTAAACTGTGGTTGTGTCCAGCTTATTTATTGTGTAAGAGACTATAATTGGCTTAGATAGTGGGTTTTCACGTAGTCTGGAAGAGATGAAAAACTTTTCTTGTAGATTGGAGGAGATGACAATCCTTCCACGTCCTCGGGAGGAGATAACAATCCTCTTTGCATCGCGTGAAGCAGATGACACACCTTTCATATCGTATGAAGAATATTGGAATTCATCCCTGTCGTATGACAAATATGGCTATTCTCCCAAGTCTTTGGGAGCTGATGATTTATAGGGAAAGTGTGCTGAAGTTATCTCGAATTGGATTTTCCTTATTGGTTGTTTGACTTCAGGTAGACTGGAGAGGATTACTCCAACATTTCCATTCACATGGGAGATGTGTCTTGTCGTGATAGGTCGGCTGAAGAAATGTGATGGTTTCTTTGGTGATTAAATGGATGGTCATTTGATGGTGAATTTTCACTTACCATATTCTCGAATGCTGCTAAGAAATTAGGTTGATAAGATAATTGAAATGAGTTGTAGCCTCAAGCCTTTGAGTGGCTGAAGAAAAAATTATGTTCCATATAATATTGGAGATTAGTACTGGAGTTTCACATGGATCAATTTTCATCTTCCATTGATCGTAACTGTTTTGTAGAGTGGCGATTATGCCACCACAGGATCTGGTGTCTGTTTGTAAGGATTATAGACTGAGTGGTCTTTGCTTGCTATGAATCGCTAAGGCCCCACGGTGGGCGCCAAATGGTGGATGCTGGATTTCGACCGAGGTCCACAATCGAGAATTTGTATGTTGGGGGCACTAGCGATCCTGCAAAACAAAGGTAGAGTGAGCGGGAGTAGACTACCCACCGGTGTGGTGGGTGCCGGGGGCACTCCGACGCTCAAGTCAGTAGTATGAAATGAGCTGTAAATGAGTAAAATGTGAAAGCAAGGTTTGTTGTTACCTTGACCTCTTTGGGTGGCCGTGAGGGCGGTGACAAATGTTTAAAGGAATGGAGAGCTCAGAGGGCTTGTGTCAGATAACAGAAGCTTGTCTGAAAGAGGTCAAGCTCTCATGCCCTGTATGCTGAGTTACATATCCTTTTATAGATTGAATGAATCATCCTTGTAGCTGTCAGATGAGCTGTATATGAGACCACAACGTGCTGTGATTTCTGGCAATGGGGCCTCTCACATGCTTATTATTTCTGCTTTCGGTGGGAGAATAATTTACATGTGGAAATATATTATTTGGTGGGAAAAGAAAGAAACGGTTGGTGAATAATTAAAATGGTTTGTCCTTTTGTTTTTGTAAATGTTTTAGAGTTTAATGGGCTGGGTTATCGCTTTGGGCCTCACCTGGTGTTGAGTTTAAAGTGAAATGACGATTTTGCCCTTGGCTCATACAATTACCCAATTCACCTCCCTATTGTGTATATAATTTGTTTGTTTGCGTGTGTTGGTAGAAAATTTAAAATATTTTATAAGTCAATTGGTACTACTATGATCTTATTTAATATTAAAAGAAAAAATATAGCAAAAGTCACCATACTTGGATGTTAAAGATTTAGTAGGCTGGTTTGAGATTGTCGCGCTTATGAAACAAGAGCTTATAATATTAATCTAGTAATGAAATATCAATTTTATAGCTTAAAAATATAATAAAATACTTGAAGATAAAATACTATATGAATATAAATGAACTTAAAAAGTTTAAAATTAGTAACAACATGATTAATACTAACTGTGGCAGTGTAATGTACCAGAGTTATATTTTATAAAATAAGTTTTTTTTTTTTTTTTTTTTTGTAAATAATAAAGGTATAACTGAAATTGGGGATGAAAGATGATCCCAAATTTGATTGGGATTCAAAATTCCGGATCGTTATATACAGAATTCGGGGATAATTTTTTTATTATGAATAAAAATCAAATTGAGATCGGTACAAAAATTCGATATGATTCAAAAGTTTAAACAAGATTGGCAAATCCACAATTGGGATAAGCCTGAGATTGACAAATCCTGACTGATTATCAACTCTAATAAGAACTCTAAAATAGAGAAAGACTTGTATAGAACGGACTTACGAATGACGTGGTACGCTCCGCCCACTAATATTTATATATATACACGAACGTTAAATTCGAAATTAATCGTTGAAAGAAAATTATTGATCAATAAATATTAACCAATAACAATGTCATATAAATTTCTCTATTAGAAATATTATTAAATTTTGTCATAAATTATTTTACAGGTTAATTTTTTTATTAAAATAAAGTACATTTAAAAAAAAAAAAGACCAAAACACTTTTTTTTTTATTGGTTTAAAATGAAAAATTACCAAACAAGCTATCCGCAGTCCCTGACCGGGTGTATTAACCAATAACAATGTCATATAAATTTCTCTATTAGAAATATTATTAAATTTTGTCATAAATTATTTTACAGGTTAATTTTTTTATTAAAATAAAGTACATTTAAAAAAAAAAAAAAAAAAAAGACCAAAACACTTTTTTTTTATTGGTTTAAAATGAAAAATTACCAAACAAGCTATCCGCAGTCCCAAACGGGGCCGGTCTTTTTTGAAATGATTCGTTTGTAGTGATCTTGACTTTTTTTTTTTTTTTTTTTTTTGAATTATTACAAACTATCTATATTTAAATATGTTATCAAGTGAGATTTTAGATACATATAATTATAACATTGCTTAGAAATCAATCGAAACGTAGTTCGGGACTTACAAATTCTAAATCAGCAAGACACAGCTTGGGAATCAACTCCTATATAGGAGAACTTCTTCCTCTTAAAGAGGAAGATTTGAGTCCCCACTATTTTTGTGGGGGACTCAAACTCATATCTCTCATATGGGTTACCAATGAGGCCACTATCTCATTGGCAGTGTTCTTGACTTTAAACGTTCTTATCTTTTTTTTTTTTTTTTGGAAACGATGGAACCCCGCCACCAAACCACCGGGCCGCGGCGCAGGTAAAACCACCGGCTATCCCATCTCAGGCTCTTACAAGAAGTGCACCCCTGGATTCGAACTCAGAACCTCAAGATCATAGACCCTACACCACCGAGTCACCCTTAAACGTTCTTATCTTCTTTTACTAAAAACAAAAACATATCGGTGTTTAGATCTGTTCATCTCAATTTCATTTTTCTTCTAATACAGCTGGCAGCCACAGCAGATACTTAATTTCTACTTTTTTGGTGAATTTTTGTGTTGCAGATGATGATCTGGTATCCCTTTTTTCCTTTTTCACATTTTGCTGATGTGTTTTTTTTTTTTTTGGTTATATCACCCCATGATCATTAATGGGTCAGTTGCAAAAAATGTTTAAATTTTATTTATCTATTTATTTATTTCTTTTGGTTGATGACAGTTTATGGGTTGGTTGGAGATGAAGGAGAGAAATGATGAAGATGATGTTTTGGAAGGTGAGCAAAAATACTGTTGCTTTTATTATTAACGTGGCTCTTGAAGATAGAGAGGATGTGAACTATAAAGGAAAAAAAAAGGTTTTTTGAGTTCTTGTTGAAGTTAAAATTCGGATTATTTAAGTTTCATTTGGAAAAAAAAAGGATTTTTTTTTTATATTTCATTTTTTATTGTTCAAGTTCCTTCTTTAGTTCCTCTGGATGTTTTTTTTAAGAGGATGCTTAGCGATCGCTACATAAAAATTTATTGGGCATGCTTAGAATTTAGAATTTAGCTTGCTTACTTGACCTTAAGCAAGTTTTTTTATGGTTACCATTGAATTACGCCTCCTTTCCCATTAATGATGTGCTAAGAGGATCCATAACAATGCTTAAATTGAACTTCTGGAGTTTGTACTGTCTTTTAGTTGTAATTATTTAGTGTTCTTGGAGTTCAGTAACTCCTACTTTGCACTATATCCTTTTTGGGTTCATAATAGTTTCCATGTTATTAATACTTGTTGCAAAAGTTTCTTGTTTAAAATCCTTTAACGGTTGAATTTTTTGGACAGCCGCTTAATTTCTGCACATGCAATGATCTGTTGATCATGCAAGACAGTTTTCTTGGCTGCGACATACTGTGCTACTTAGCATTACCAAGATATTAAGGTGGGGAAGGTTAATTTCATTTTCAGATCTTTCATGTTCAATTTTGGAGGCTAGAAATATAAATTTTTTGGTCCCATGTGCCACTGCAACAGCTTTTCTTTGTACATAATTGGGAAGTGAGAAAAACTTTTAACGATGATTGCTTTCTTTATTTTGAAGTTCACTTTTGTTTCGTATGTTCCTTGTACTGGAACACAAATTCGTTAAACTAAGTTTTTTTCCTTCTCTGAATGTATTATTATAGCTCTGCTAGACTTGATCAAGTTTTAATGCCTCCCTTGCCAATGACTTTATTTGACAATTCATTCATTAAATTGAAGGAGTTTTTAAGGTTCTATGAATTTTTATTTACCAGGTTCTTGGAGTTAGTGACTCCTACATCCAGTTATTTTTTCAGTTGCCTTGCTGGTTAAATTAACATTACTGTCATCACTTTCTGGTTTACTTGCTTTTATTTACAGGCTGCTTTTATATCTACTGAAATGTTGTTTTTGGAGTGTTTTCTGTTGAATTTATCTTTTTTTTTTTTGGGTTCTTGATATAACTTCTGTTCGCATCTGCACAGCCTTTTAAGCAATTAATATCTCTATTTGCTAACTGTATGACCTTTCCTTTGATTGTGAGTTCGAGTCAATTTTGTGGAATCTTTGTAAATCATTTTGTCTGTGTACATGACCTTTCCATTGGTTGGATGATTCTGTACTTGGGTGAAATTTTTGGAATACTTGTATATTTGTTTTGTTGTTAGCATTGAACTACTTCTCCCTTTCCCAATACCAGTGGGTAAGAGGATCCAGAAAAATGCTTACATGAACAGTTGGAGTTTTGTTAGTCTCTTTGAACTGTTTCTATCTAGTTCTTGGAGTTCGGGAACTCCTACATTGCCCTACTTCCTATCCGATAAATCTAGCATAATAATTTCTTCATGAGTAGCGTACTGCCCTTATTTTCATCTTCTTTTTGATCCACGCTCCATGATGCATGACCTTTCCTTTGGCTGTGAGGTTGTGTATTTTGGTTAAATTCGTGGAATTTTATTAAAATCTTTTTATTGTTAGCATTGAACTACTTCTCCCTTTCCCAATACCAGTGGGTAAGAGGATCCAGAAAAATGCTTACATTGAACAGTTGGAGTTTTGTTAGTCTCTTTGAACTGTTTCTATATAGTTCTTGGAGTTCGGGAACTCCTATATTGCACTAACTCCTGTTTGAGAAATCAAACACAAGGATCTCTTCATGAATAGCATAATGTTCGTATGTTCTTTTTCTTTTTGGTTATGTTCTGCGATGCAAGACCTTTACTTTTGTTGAGTGACTATGCATTCGGGTTAAATTGGTGGAATCTTGGTGGTATTCTTTAATTGTTAGCATTGAATTACTCCTCCCTTTCCCAATACTGGTGGGCTAAGAGGATCCCATAACAATGCTTAAATTGATTATTTGGGGTTTTGTTAGTCTCTTTGAACTCTTTTTATGTAGTTCTTGGAGTTCGGGAATTCCTACATTGTCATGATACTTATTGCAGAAGTGCAACCATCATTCGTTCGTTAGACATAACAAACAAAATAGTTCTAACATAACTATAATTATTTAACCTTGGACTTTGGTTTGCACTTAAATCACCAGTTTCTTCACTGTTTTCAGGGATTGCTGTAAGGCCTAGACATATTAATGGAGACCAATCAATGGGAGACGATGTAACTGTTGCTTTCGACACGTCTCCTCGTCAACCAGCCTGCTGTGAACCTCTGCTTTATGCACGAGTGTATTTAGCTTAATCATAAACCTTAAACACTAAACCTTGTAGGAGAACGTTTGCATTATTACAGGAGTTACCCTATGGTAAGGGAGAATGCATTTTAAACGATTCTCAGCATTTGTTCATCTTCCGATTTCTAAGTTTATTTCTTTCAATTTCTTTGACAGCATGTTTGTAGTTATTTAAGATCGCGGTGGTCATGCTTGATTGTGATCCTACTATAGGTAAGCAGGCCAGCAAACTCCATTGATCTGATCTCAACACCATCTACATTATGCCGCCGCCATTGCAGCAACCTGCAAAAACTCGTCTATGGAGATGTTGCAGTGTGGTTCATGCTGTAGGTGCTTTAAGCTGTAGTTTTGTAGAATCAGAGACGTCCTGTAATCGATGTCATTCTCTATAATTATTTGAACAATATTAGTTGCACTCGACCGCGTGTGCAGAATCATTCTTATTACTTGCACTTTTCAAGTATAATAGAAAAACTAAACTGACTTGCATAGAAATTAATTTCAGGATCTCTTCTTATACAATATTATTTCAAGAGTCATTATCATTTGAGACGATCAGTGTCAAACTATAAATGTGATCAAAAAAAAGTTTTAACCAATCAATTTACAATAATAATAATAATATAAATTTGAAATCAATTTGTTTAATAAAGAGTTTCGGTCTTTCAGGTGTGATATACGAAAATCAGAAAATCGGTGGAAATAATTTATTAATTAAAATTATTTTTTATGAATATTATTCAAATTATAAATTTAAAAAACGTGGTAACTTGCCAATCACTGAACCGCACAAAAAGTACCCAAATCACCGGACAAAAAACGAAAGCCATCCGGACTCCACTACGCTCTATCAAATCTCTCTGACAAAAATTTCGAATCCGGAACTGTACCACTCACGCTACACGCAACGACATGGTCACGCGCTCACACTGACACTCACATTCAGCGTCTCTTTCTCTGTGTCGCGATTTTTCTCTGCTACGACTCGATTGCTTTCACTGAGTCAACTCGGTCTATTTCACGTCGCTTAATTCACTCTATGGTGAGCAAACTCCATTCTCGTTTAGTTTTGCCTCTAAATGATTCAAAAAGTAAGCTTATTTATAGTTATTTTAGTTCAGTTTTGGGTTACTATTTTAGGAAATTTGTGGTTTTAATTTTAATTTTTTTAATATATGAACACTGCTGCATCTTTGGAACTGAAAATGAATTTTTATTCCAGTTAATCCACTATCATTTTCCTTTTGAGAAAATTAGAGGTAAATAGTATATTTTTGAATTTTGTCTGTATTTGGTAAATATTCAACTAAATTTTGATTCCTTATATCGAAAGTGAAATATAACATTGAATTAGTTTATACTCTGTGTGTGTTTGAGATGCATGTTGATGTAGTCAATTAATTTATTACTCTGTTGTTTTGGAGAAGGAAAAATTATGAATTTGTATTTGTTTATTTATTTTGGATTGATGTGTGACTTCATTAATGAAGCTACGTAGTTTGATCTGGATATGAGTTTTAACTGATGAGCTTAGAGTTTTTATGGGAACGAAATTTACTTTATTTATTTGTTATGATTTGCTGTTTTTGTTGGTGTGTTTTCAGTTTGTGTATTTAAGTTGCATGCGGTGGATTTTCTATGGAAACACTGGTTGGAGTTGAGGGGAACGGGGAAGGGCAGTTTAAGGAAAGTGGGGTTGAGAAAAGTACTTCTACGTTTTCTTCACCAAAGCTGGGTGCTGACCCAGTTGTGTACAAGCTTGTTCGGGTACATTCTTATTTTTAAGTGGAATTGTAATTTTCGCATTGGTTAACGATGTTTTGTATGCAAATGTGGGAAGTTTGGTTATTTGATATCCGATTGCTCAAGATAGGTATAATGACTGTAATTTTACTTGAAGTTGGACCTAGAACTGTGAAGGAAGTTTGCTAATAGTGTCTGTTCAATTGTATAAAATGGAAAGAACTACTTTTTTTGGGGTACATACAAATAGTAATTATTGAGTTGCTACTAGATTCCAATAGTCATTCAAAACGCATTCAAGTGGTTTTTTTGGTAACGTATCAATATCAATATGCTAAACCCATGATCATACCCTTTTTTGTATTGTATACTCATTTATAATTATAAACCGTTTTTGTTGATTAAAAAATGAAAAACAAAATCTTATTAGCCTGACAAATGGCTCAGTCGGATTCATCTTCAATTGTAAGAATGGCCATTGGTTAGGTTGTGAATTTGAAATATTGAATTCCAATCATGGCCACTCTTTTGTAAAATGAATGCAATTGGTGCTGTTCTTCGTTTTGAAAATTAGTGAAGAAGAAATTAGAATTCAAATATAATGATTTGGATATCGTGAGTGAATTGTATGTGGTAATAGTTGATTGATGGTCCTCAGAATATTCCATTTTTGTCCAATTATTTGTCGTAACGTGCCTTCTTGCTGGTGAATTCTGATGTTCTTTATGATTTTCAGGTGGATGGAGATGGGAAACTAGTGCCTGCGACAGATGCTGAACTTATGGAGGTTGGAAATCTGCTTGCAGATGATAAAATTGAAATGCATCTAGTTGCAGACACTCAGCAGACTGGAAGGTGCATTTTCAATGAAAGGTCTTCCTCTGGAATGCCCAAGTTAGAAAGCTCAGAAGGTATACCTTTGTTTACACTACAGATGAAATTTTGAACACCAATTTTGAACACGTGGAAGAGAACCAATTGTATGAAACATTTTGACGTTAATTTTAAGATGAAATAGAAGCTGCTTTTCCCAGTTCTTTACTTTTCTTAAAAAGATGAATGAGACATTGCTTTGTTTATTGCATTTTGTTTTATGATCTTATATCATTGGTTCTTGTTTTTTTCCATATCTGAATTAGTTATTTTGACAGGTTTGTCAAAATCTGAAAATGCAGAAGTTGATGTAGGAAAGTTAAATACTCGTCTAGAGGTATTGACAAGAGTTTTTATTATATAACTTTTAATTTTATTTCAAATGGGAATGATTGTTCCTTCGTTTAACTATTTGTATGTGGTCTGCGACTCTGCGTGAGTTGAAGAATGATGAAATTTACAAGCTGAAGAATGCATTAGTTTGTTAAATCAGTTTCTTCTCTGGGTGATATTTCTGTTGCTTCTGCTTGTAATTGCAAATTTTGTTGATTCTAGATTATCCACATATTAATTGAACTTTTATTTGTCTTGGATCCTTCTCGGCCAATAAAACTTGAAGTCCATTGAGGAGATGTTGAAGGAGGCCAAGCAGGAAGAGAGCCATTTATTAGCTTGTGGATCTCCTGATCATTCTGCTTCCTATGTGCTTGTAGACGGCCGGTGTTCTGATCAGCATGATACACTGCCTGGTATCGATGAGAAGCTGCAACCTGAATTTCCTTTGCAGGAAAATGACCTCTCCTCTACCTCAAGTTTGAATAAAAGTCCTAATGACCAACCTGGCATTCTTGGGGAATGCTCAAGTCCTTCAAACGGACTGGTAGAAGGCCAATCATCAACTCCTGTTGTCTGCACTAGTTCCAAACCTGATTTTTCTAGGTTAATTGGAGAGATCTGCTTGGACAATCTATCAATAAAAGAACTTCATGAAACTTTCAAGGCAACTTTTGGGCGAGAAACAACTGTCAAGGACAAGCAGTGGCTTAAGAGAAGGATTGCTATGGGGTTGACTAATTCTTGTGATGTTTCAACATCGAGTTTCATTATTAAAGATAACAAATTGTTGAGCAAAGGTAAAGAAGGATGCTGTAACAATGAAGCTACTCCTTTTGTGGAGGATCCAGCAGTTAAACCAATGAATGGGGGCTGTAAAGATTCATCATTTAACCATGATAGCAAACTTGAAGATCAACTAATTGTTTCCGGTGAGAGACTAAAAAACTGTAGCATAAAGTATGATTGTGGAAATGAAGATCCTCACAATGAACAGAGAACTGTGAAGAGAGTTCGGAAACCAACAAGAAGATACATTGAAGAACTTTCAGAGGTGGAATCCAAAGAGAACGGTGCAAAGTCAATAACTTCAGCAAAAAATTCTGGATTTGGACAGATGTACTCAAAATCTAATACTAGGCCTGTTAGAATTGCCTCTTCTGATAGGATTACTGTCAGACTGGATTCCCTGGGAGGATCTGGCGTTCAGGTTCCATATGTTTATCGAGTTCGAAGAAGCCGTCCAAGGAAAAACGTCAGGGCACTTATGGTATATAAAATCCTTTTCTGCTCCAGCTATAAGAATGTGGTTTATATGTATAGACAATTGTTGATAGTGCGAGGAAAACCATGCATGTTTGATATTGATGGAGGCTTTGTTTCTCTGTTTATTTTTCTTTATCATCTTTGCTTGTCTATTATGTGAAACTGGTTCCTGTAGAGGGTATAAGTTCTGGTATTTTACTCATCCAACATAATATGTATCAAATCCATAGGAATTCCATCCCTGTGGCATAGGCATGGCAGCTACACTGGTCAAGCAGGCCCTTGATGTACGTAATTCTGAAACAAATAGTGAGAGTGGAAACATAGTCTTGAAAGCCATTTCTGCTCCAGAACAGATTCAGCAGCAGGTAAGACCAACTATATATGTCTGATGAGAAGAAAGGAAAAAAATTTGATAGACTACTTTTACTTGCCATTGAATTTCTTTTTAAATTTATTTGAATGAAACTCCTCATTTAACAGAAAATGTTATGTCTATCTTGTGGGATTTTAAATCGTCAGTTAAGGGTGTAGACCATCACATAATTCTGATAGTAGATTAGAGCGTGGAATTTTAATTTATAAAGGGCTAAAGCTCTTCAATGTTTGGTGAACTAAAAGGTACTAATAATGTTCTTCCACCATTAACTGGAATATCAAGGATCACTTTGTTGAACCCCTTTGAACAATGTCCGCCCAGGAGGCAGTCAAGACTTAGATCTGATCAAGCATATATTACATATGATAGTAGTGGACTAGTGGTTTCCGCAGGTGATAATATGATTTTAAATAAAAGCTTCTGACATGATTTTTTAAGTTTCTTTTAAGATGGCAATTATGTTGATTGGGGGCTCACTTCTTTCTTCTTCTCTCTCTCCCTCCCTCCCTTTTTTTTCTTTTAAGAATTAGCAGGTAACTGTTGGTGATTAGTTTTAGGTCTGGCAAATGATAAATCTAACTGGGCACTACTTGGCAGTTATGTTGATTGGGAGTTCACTTCTTTCTTCTTCTTTTTTTTTTTTTTAAAAGAATTAGCAGGTAAATGTTGATGATTAGTTTTAGGTTTGGTGAATGATAAATCTAACTAGGTCAGGTGCTAGCTATAGTCAAGAATTGTGGAAATATGGTTCTTTTGGGCTTTGGTTAATGTTCTACGTTTCAAGTTTTTTGCATGGTTTTCTGTATGACTGTTTGACCAAGTGCTTTGCCATAAGAGAATTTCTGTGATATATCTTCATTTTACTCCCTGATTGTTCTGTAATTGAATTCCTATCTAGTTTATAGTTGAACCGGAAAAGGATAATCAGTTCCCAGAAGTGGCTTCAATTGAGTTGAGGCAGAATATGGAGCCAAAACATATAATAGATCCATCTGGGGATACTTCAGATGATAATGGAGCTACTGTGCCTACTATTAAAGGTGGAGTGAGAAGGAAACATCACCGAGCCTGGACTCTCTCTGAAGTTATGAAACTTGTTGAGGGTGTATCTAAATACGGAGCTGGGAGGTGGTCTGAGATCAAAAGGCTAGCCTTTGCATCCTATTCTTATCGTACCTCTGTTGATCTCAAGGTATGTACCTGTTAACTTCACACGGGTTATCAATAATTTTAGGTTGATAGCATAACTTATTTTGTAGGACAAGTGGAGGAATCTGCTGAAAGCTAGCCTTGCTCAAACTCCCCCGGATAGTAGGGTAAGAAATTGCTTCTTGTACTACTCTCTTCCTGAAAAATATTGTGTTAAGTTGTTTCTCTCTGTGGTAATGTAGACGGGGTCTCGGAAACACGCATCTTCGGTGCCAATTCCCATGCCGATACTGCTTCGAGTGAGAGAGCTTGCAGAGATGCAGTCACAGGTTCCCTCAAATTTGAGCTCAAGCAAGGTGGCGGGACCTGCTGGAAGAAGTGTAAATGAAACAAGATCAGGGTACTTGTAACATTGTAAATAAAATAATACGCACTCTCCGCTCACAGTCTCAGTTGTGTAGAGCGCTAAAATAAAAGTTTGCTAATTGCTACATGCACTTTGTTTAACATTAGTTATTCTGACATAAACACAGTTCTTTAAAATACATGATCTTTTTTATGGTGCTTGTTTTCCTCTTAATATGGTAGTTTTTTTTTTTGCTAAAGCCACTTCTTTTTCAAAGCACTTTTTGCTTTGTAATTTATCTTGATACAACTTCGTTTGTGTTGCGATGTTTAAATTCCGCCTCATGCTTAAGTTGTAATATTTTTTTCTTAGTCAGTCTTAAACCCGGACAAAGGAAAGGAACTTTGGTGACAGATCTAGAACAATACTGATCACATGTTTTTTCTACATGAATCGTTGAATCATAAATTCATAATTAGTATTTGCAAAAGAGAGGATTGTTGAAACGATTTTTCCAAAAAAATCAAACGTCATATTTACTTCATCAATAATCGAACCAACTAAAATTTATTATATCATTTAGTATAGAGTTTGATGAACTTATAAACTAATACAATACTAATAATATAGTTTATATTATCTACTCTATGCATATATTTTCTAGTTTAAAAAAGAAAAGATTATGAGCTGGAGTAAAAGATTTAGAAGCTGGGTCTCCACAATTAGCCCAATAAATATGGGCCTATAAGAAAGCCCGAAATTATATTTCCAAGCCCTTTTCATGTCGCCCTCTTCACTCTTCCACAACAAATACTCAGAACTCAGAAAAAGCATCCGTCTCATCCCTCTCTCAAACTCTAGTCAGCTGCTGCGATCCGCGTAACTCAGTCCCCCGGTGAGACATCAGCCAACCGATTCCACTTACTCTGTTTCATCCACAATTAACATCCTTCACTCAAAACTAATAGCTAAATACTCAAAAAAAAAAGGGAAAAAAAAACTTTTTCAAATTTCTTAGCACTCCATTGCTTTTCCCCATAATCTGCAATTAGAAGATATTGTTTTTATCAACTTGAAATTGGTTTTTCTATATTTGTTTGATTTTTTATTAGTTTGTAGCTTTAACAATTGTGGTACTTTAGAAGCTAATTTTGTTTCTCTTTTTGGTGAGTATCAGCTGAAATAAAGAAATAAAACAATGGGGATCATTGAAAGGATTAAAGAAATTGAAGCCGAGATGGCTCGCACCCAGAAAAATAAAGCCACAGGTAATTTCATATATTTTTTCGTATAATATTACGCAGTTTCATGTTCATATGTAATTGCTTTTTTATTTTTATTTTTATTAATAATAGATAAATAAAATTTAATTTAATTGTAATGTAATGAATGTGCAGAGTATCATCTTGGTCAGCTCAAGGCAAAGATTGCAAAACTGAGAACACAATTGTTGGAGCCTCCAAAAGTATTGCTTTTTTATATTTATTCTATAAAATTTGTGTGCTTAAATAATAGTCAAAGATTTATTTTAGTGGTCATTGTATTGGCCAACCCTTCCATGTTCGTTTTGTTGCAAGGACTGGTTATACGTGTTAATCATGTGTTTCGTGTATCTATTTTAGCTTTGGGAGTGATATGTGTGGTGTTGTGAATCAGGGTTCTAGTGGAGCTGGAGAAGGTTTCGAAGTTACAAAGTTTGGACATGGACGCGTTGCACTCATAGGTTTCCCGAGGTCTGTCAATTTAACGAGTTTGATATTAGTGCTTTCTTTTACAAGTAGAATTTCAATTAAATCTTGGGCCTTTACCAAAAAGGGAAAAAATAAATCTTTTTCCTAATGATTTGACACTAAATAGATGGAAAATTCTTAAAGCTTAGTGGCTCATCAATGAATTACCATTATCGTCATATTTCTTTTCTTTTCAATCACATGAACCAAGAGAGAACGAGAGTTCTAAAACTTGGTGGTTTTGATAAATGATAATATCTTGGTTGCAGTGTGGGAAAATCTACCCTTTTAACTATGTTAACGGGCACTCATTCAGAAGCTGCATCTTATGAGTTCACAACACTTACCTGCATTCCTGGGATCATACACTACAATGATACTAAAATTCAGCTGCTTGATCTTCCTGGAATTATTGAAGGTGCTTCTGAAGGCAAGGGACGTGGGAGGCAGGTAAACAACAATTTCAGCTGCTTGTTTTTCGTTTTTCTCTGTGTTATCAACTTATCATGTCAGAATATATTAGAATAATATCACAAAATTAAGCCCAAATGAGAGGAAAATCCTCATGGAGTCTCTCACTGGTTATTGTTCGATGAAGTTCTTGTGGTAAACAATTGCGTAGATATTTGGTTTTGCCATCCATTTCTTTTCCCAGCTTGGTTGGATATCATAGGCATTCAATAAATATGACGAGACTGGTTATCTCTCAGGTCATTGCTGTCTCCAAGTCTTCAGACATTGTGTTGATGGTTCTTGATGCCTCAAAAGTAAGTGCTTAATTACTATTGTTGCATTGTTTTCCTATCATTTTAACCTTTTGGATTAATAACTACTTAAAAACACTGTATCAAGCTATCAGCATTGTTGGGTCATTTCGTATTAGCTTAAGATTTTGTGATCATAATTACTCAACAGTGTCCTTCTAATTTTATTACCTTTTTCTCCAACTATTTTATGTGAAACTTGCTCTTGTAAATGTTAGTTTTTATCATGTTGTGATTTATAAGCTTTTGTCGAAGTCTCCCCTAATCTATTTGCAAAATACTTAAGAGTGAAGGTCATCGGCAAATATTGACAAAAGAACTGGAAGCTGTAGGTCTACGATTAAACAAGAGACCTCCTCAAGTAAGTTTATCACTTCAACTATGAGTATTTAGAGCTTGATTTTAATAAACATCTCATCAAATGAATTATTATCGTTTTGTATGTGAGAATTTGAATAAACATCAGATATGCCCCTTCTCTTTAATTGTGTTAATTCTGCCGTTCATCTTGACTTTTTTCACCAGCTTTGCTATGTGTTACAGTGACTCCATTTACTTCTTTTTTTTCCTTTTACACTTGAATCATTTATCTAGTCAAAAGCATTTAAAAACGAGTAAGCATATTTTCCCATTATCCCTGACTCTGAGGATGCATGGTTTTCCTCTGTTTTGCCTTTGTCTTTTGTTTCACTTGCAGATTTATTTCAAAAAGAAAAAAACCGGAGGCATTTCTTTCAACAGCACTTTACCTTTAACTAATGTGGATGAGAAACTTTGTTACCAAATTCTACATGAATACAAAATTCACAATGCAGAGGTACGAGGTCTTTACCTATACTAATTAAGTTGTATCCAGTTGATGGTTTGCTGCAAAATCTGGGAGTAGTCACACTTACTTTGTTTCTTAGTCGGATTATGCACTGCTTCGCATAAAAAACGTCAAACTAGAACAAAAATGGCTTCAGTTGATGGGTCCACATGGGCATGATATTATTTCTCCGTTTATTTCTTGTGCTCATGTCTAAATTGATGCTTTACCCATGTATGGCTATTTTTTTCTTTATTTTCTCCATTTCAATCTCTCTGAAAAAATAAGGGAAATTTTGACATTTCTACTATTGCTTAAAGGTAGTCCGAGTCTCTGTAACCCAATAAGATTATCTGATGAATAACTTCTTCTTCAGAATGAGAGTATTCTAGAATGTAGCTGTAAGATTGCAAATATGATTTCCTCTTCAAGCAAGCATTTTCTGATGTTTTGTCCTTTTGTTACAATTCACACTTCTTAGGTTATGTGGATAAGTGTTTCAGACAATGATAACGTGATTTGATATCTTCAACACGCCTCTTTATATGTGCTCTCTCGTATTGCCTTGAATATCTCTATTATATTGTTTATCAACTATCCCAAAGGAGTGGATAATAATTTGGCGGTGATATTGTTGTAGGTGTTATTTCGAGAGAATGCCACAGTGGATGATTTGATAGATGTCATTGAAGGAAATCGTAAATACATGAAGTGTATATACGTTTACAATAAGATAGATGTTATCGGTATTGATGACGTGGACAAGTTAGCCCGCCAGCCAAATTCTGTTGTCATTAGCTGCAATCTGAAGGCATGTTCTATTTCATAAATTTGTTAATTGTCAATAAGGGATGGATAATGGATTATCTATTTAGGGCTCCGGATGCTAATGATATGCACAAATCATGCTGACCACTGGCCAGCCATCTGAATTCCTGATCTTTTTGCCAGTAACAACAATATGGTTGATAAGATTTAGTGTCTAATATATTTTTCATGCGTGTAATTTGTTATCTCTTGCTACGATTGTATGCCAACCAAGCACATTATCTGACGTTAAAGAGTGATTCGAAACCAAGGTGTAAATCAATAGTTAGAGCAAATGATTAATTTATTACTTGTAAATTTCCTTCTTGATGCGAGTGGTTTTGAGAAAGATGAACTGATTGTTAATGTTGCTTGTACAGCTGAACTTAGACAGATTGCTGGCAAGGATGTGGGAGGCGATGGGACTTGTGAGAGTTTATACAAAGCCACAAGGGCAGCAACCTGATTTCTCAGAACCTGTAGTTCTATCTGTTGTATGTCACATATCCTTCTGTCATTGAATGAATAAATTGGTGGATTATTTGCGCTTGAAATACCTGGCTATTATTTTTCCTCTTTTCTTTATTCTCTTTTTTGCCAATTGATAGGATAGAGGCGGCTGCACAGTGGAAGACTTCTGTAATCACATACACAGGAGTTTGGTGAAGGATGTGAAATATGTGCTAGTGTGGGGTACGAGTGCAAGGCACAACCCACAGCATTGTGGCCTTGGTCACGGTCTCCAAGATGAGGATGTGGTTCAGATTGTTAAGAAAAAGGTGCGGAAAATTGTTCCTTCTGTTAGCAATTTGATTGGATATTCTATTCAAGTTTACTAGGTTGTTTTGTTTTCAATTTAGGGAATGACTTTTATGACGAGAATTTATGCAAGCTGTTCAATAATTCCCTTTTATGAAATTACTCTTTCTTCTTCTCCTCCAAGGGATATAACTGGGATTAGTACAACATTCCTACCTCAAATTTGTGAATTCTTAGATGGAGCTTAAACCCATCTTTTAGTTGAGGATTTGTTTGAGCTGTTTGCGATCAATCCCGATTCGATTTGTTGGTTCAAAAGGAAATTTAACTGAATGTGATATGAATTTTGCAGGAAAAGGAAGAGGGAGGGAGAGGGCGGTTCAAATCACATACGAATGCCCCTACACGAATATCGGATAGAGAGAAGAAGGCTCCCTTGAAAACATGATTACATCAGTGGGCACTGCAATTCCAGACCTTTGGTCAGATGAAGGGCCATCATATTTGGTAGCATACACGTTGCGAGTCTGGTATCCAGAATACAGAATTTTGCCGCAGGTTGTATTTTTAATTTTATTTTTTAAATGGCTCTCCGATTAGATGCTACAGTTTAATGTACTTGGTTGTAATTTGAAGTTGTGGAATTACAATGACAAAACATTTGAAATGTAGACCACTTTGTTTCATTAAATTTAGTTGAAAAACTGCTTCACATGTCTTAACTTGATCTCCAGCTACAGCCAGGAGATTTCTTCTTACTTATCTCACTCATCATAATCTTCACTCTCTCAGAGTCTCTCCACTTACCTATTGATGCATAAATATTAGCCAAAAGCGTATAGTTTCCTGTATTCTCAGGCTCAAGTTCAAAGAGATGCTTGGCTGCAATCTCACCCAATTCAGCATTGCCATGAACATTACAAGCTCCTAGCAGGGCACCCCAAGTTCCTGCGTCAGAGACATTTTTGTAGTCCGTTATTAGACTGTGTGCATTTTCAAGTTGCCCATTTCTTCCAAGGAGATCAACCATGCAAGTAAGGTGCTCTGTTAACGGCTTAATGCCAAAAGCCCTAGTCATCAGCTCAAAGTTCTTGCACCCTTCTTCAACAAATCCTCCATGACTACATGCGTTGAGGATGCCGATGAACGTAACCTGGTTTGGCTTTATTCCTTCCTTTCTCATCTCCAAGAACATATCCAATGCTTCTTGGGACTTCCCATGATCTGCAAATGCCGCGATCATGGAACTGTATGATATCACATCTTTCTCCTTCATTCTATCAAATTCTTTCCAGGCCAGGTCCAGACATCCACATTTTGAATGCATGTGAATCAATGCATTCGATACATAGTGTGTTCTCTCTGTAAGCATGAAACATATCAGATTTAAATCATTTTCAACAACAATAACCCTTACTGGGAAGTTGCTAATATGAGCATTTTAATTAGATTAAACAAAGCCATAAGCCAGAAAAACTCACCACAGCAACCTTCATCTACATGCTTGGCTAATATGACTGCCATTTCAATGTCTCCAAGTTGTGTACAGGCTGAGATAGCCCCCACCATGGCTACCTCACTAATAATCAAGTTTCCTTGTTTCATCACCTTATACATTTCAATGGCTTCCTTTTCATATCCATTTTGCGCATAACAAGCGATCATCGATGCCCAACAGGAAGCATCTGGCTCCAAAATCTCATCAAACACTCTCTTAGCCTCACTAACCTCACCACACTTCCCATAACCTGCGATCATAGCAACCCATGTGACAGAATTCTTCTCCGTCATCCTATCATAAAATTCCTTTGCACATTTCATGTTTCCACAGTTTGCATACCCAGCAACCATAGCACTCCAAGAAACCACATTGCGCTCACTCATCCTATCAAACAATCTTCGCGCGTCATCCATCATACCTCTCTTAGTGTATCCACATATCACAGCTGTACAAGCAACCACATCTTTATCATTATCATTCATCATATCAAATAGTCTCCGTGACTCGGATACATCTCCACATTTCGCATACAAATCAAGTAATGCAGTTATTACAAACTTGTTTCGCAAGAAACCTAATTGTACCACTTGAGCATGGACTTGTTTACCTTCCAGCAATGCAGGGTCCCGCGCACACGCATTAAGCACAGAAGAGAAGGTGAACCCAGATGGCAAAATACCTAACCGGTGCATTTTAGCATATAGGAGGAGAGATGGTCTAAAATGAGCACGGAGGACATGGTTACGTATAAGGCAAGTCCATAGGTACTGACTTTTGCATTTGGGTATTTGGTCGAACACTTGGCATGCATAGCTTAAATTGTCACCAGGAAGTTGAAGAAGCTTGGTGAGAAATTGAGTGTAATAATGATATCGGTCGCGGGGTAATTTAGTTAGGGTTTTGAGTAAGTAACTGTGTATTTGTTTCAGTTGGTTTAGGGTTTTGCTTATTTGGAGGCTCTGGGGTACAAGGTACTTGGCTGTCAATGTCATTAATATTTTTGGTCATTTCTTGCATTTCCCGTCGATGTTGGGCAAATCACAGTATCGGGTAAGTCGTCGATGGGTGGAAAAGTAAAACGACAAATCGTCTACTTTTATAACAACCAAACGACAAATTAAATTACTTGTGCTTTCAACTTTTCATGATCATCCATGTTACATTTAGGCTTTTATCGGCTAGATCCCTAAATTATAATTTTTTTCCTAATATAATACATGTTTTATCACATTGTAGTCACTCTCACTCTCAGAAAGATTTTAACCTTAATTTATAGGGGTGGGCAAAAAAATTGACCGAACCGAACCAAACCGGATCGAATTTACGGTTTTTTTTAACGGTTCGGTTTACTGTTCGGATTGGCCACCCCAAATGATTTACGGTTCGGTTCAGGAGCTAATCCGAACCGCACCTGTTAAACCGGACCGAACTGTTATAATTAAAAAAAATTATATATTTTTAAAAAAAAATTGTATTTTTCTTTTAATTTTATTATATGTTTTCTTTTTATTAGTATGTTAATACTTTTATTCTTAAATTTTTTGTTAATACTTTTATTCTTCAATTTATTTGTTAATATTTTTATTCTTAAATTTTTTGTTTTATGGTAGCATCATTATTCTTGAAAGTAAGATGTTGAATTTGTCTCTTAATTAGAACGATGGTAGCATCATTATTCAAGGTAATTTTTAAAAAATACAAGAATTAATTGTGCCTCATTTTTCAATCCTTAATGGAGTGCATGTGTTCCCTGAAGTCACGGCTTACACCCTACCACTTCATACTATTTGTTGGATAGACTAGTTTTTTTTTTTTTTTTTTGTCTTCACTTAAGTGGATGAAATTTTGTTTTAAATATAATAATCCGTAAACCGAACCGAACCAATCCGTAAACCGATGGTTTAAAAAATTTTCAATCCGAACCAAACCGTTATTTAATGGTTTAGTTTGAGAGGTGAAAAATCCGAACCGTAAAATATGATTTGGTTCGGTTTTTAGCAAAAACCGAACCAAATTGAACCGCGCCCACCCCTATTAATTTATATACGTGTGTGACTGAGTTATCTCGTTTTTGTGTGCACCCATCGGTACAAATTAGAGATGTGAAATTATGTGTTCATTAATGTGTATAAATATAAGAAGTGAGATATGTTTTGAAGAGTGATTCATTTTGGAGAGGTCCACTTCGGATTTTTATAAACGTTGCCTACCTAAATTTATTTTTTCTTGTAATAATTCGGATAATTTCAGAACAAAAATGATAGACACATATACACTTATTCCGAAAATAACTACACCCTCTCACTGTTTGTTTTCGAGATAAGTGTATATATGTGTATCACTTCTCATTTCAGAAAGAATTGATGATTCCGGAATAAGTTGATGATGTCATGTTGCTAGAGAAGACATCATTAGGGACACATCAATAGCATTTCATTTTGTGCACTATTTTAATGAAGAGCAATGATACATTCACACACACTTTTCCCTAAACTTTTACAAACTCTATCATTATAGCTACAGTGATCTATAATAAATCAATGTAACTACACTTTTCCCTAAATATGTGTGAGTGTATCATTTTTATTTAATAAATTGAAACACATGACACTTTGGCCGTTGTGATGAGGTGGGTAATTTTTGGCAATTCTCACGTTAATTTATTTTTAGTTTTATATTAGTTTGATTATCCCATCTTCTTAAGGAAAAAAACAAAATGGAATCAAGAATTCGGCGTATTGGAGATTCTATGTATGTTAATAAAATACAAACTTCCTCTTTTTTATTCCGTGAAATATACATTAAGTATTCCAAAAATGCAACAATATGTCTTTGAGTGTTACAAAATTAATGATATTATGCCACTTGATGATGAAAATTTTTTAATTCCTTCGGCCGGCTTTCTCATGATTCGTTTAGTTGATCAAAACTAGGAGTTGAGTTGTGAATCATTTTACAATTTATAAATCCACATTAGTGAGTGAGTTTCCAAGCCCTTCAAAAATCCTTTCAGATAGACAAAATTAACAAAATTATATATGATACCCATCTTCTGTTACCTTGCTGTGCTACTAGGTTCAATGGCAGTAGCCAGTGTAGTCTACACTTCAGTAATGCTCGGATGGTGTTGTTTCGGCCTCCGGCTACCGCATCGGAGCTCAGCCGGAGCACCGAAGAAGAGCTTAAACCTAAATCCATTTTTGTCTTGTACATTCAAGTATGAAAAGGGGATTGAAAAGGCTATATTATTAGAACAAGATTCATGTGCTGTGTGCTTGTCAGGTTTTAAATATGGGGACATTATTTGCCAGCTTCCGAACTGCAACCACTCCTTTCACTCTCCTTGTATTGACATGTGGCTTTACTCCCATTCCGATTGCCCCGTCTGCCGTGCCTCCGTCGACCGCCTGGATAATTCTCCGAATAGGGCTTTGGAAACGGAGGAAAATTCTCGGGAAGTTTTGCTAAATGTTAATATATTATCTTCAAATGATTTGCATGACATTTCTATTCAATTTAATCACTGATAACAGACTTGTTATACGATGGACTTTGAGGATGATATAATATGTATGTATTCTTAACTTGGTAATTTTTTATTTTACAAATATACTATTTTCGCGATTTTATTGTTATATCAAGACTCAAATCTGCGACTGCTATTCAATTTAATAATTAGAAGAAATATTTGTTTTACGTGTTTATTGGGAAAATATTTTAGATCGGATGATAATAATTATTGTGTTAAAAATATAAATTTAAGACAATCACAAACTTGAGTTAGTTTTTATGTATAACCTAAGCATTTTAATGGGTGACTTATTACTTATCGGTAATAGAGCGATTCGATTTGGCTAAAAATTACCGATTAATTTTTTATCGGAAAGCGTTGATTTTTGACTTATTAATCCTTCTTTTTCCTCATTTTTCTACTTTTTCTTTAAAGACTTTAGTAATTTCTCTCAATTTTATGATTGTTTAGCCTTTTTTATGATAAATGAATGATTTTTAGTAAATTTTGGAAAATATTGATAGATAAGTTTTTTTTTTTTATTTATTTCACTCATGCAAAATGTCAACTTTACTTTTCCCGATTAATCCCGAATATTTTCGATTAGTCGTAAATCGCTCAAACTGCGAATTTCGATTAAACTATCCAGTGTATACGTAAAATTGTTTTTTTTTTTGAAATAGTTGGAAACCTCAACGTCAAAACACTTCTTTCGGGCTTAAGTGGAGCATGTAAAACCCTTGATTGTTCCAAGCTCTTACAAAAAACACGCTCTTTGAATTCGAACTCAGGACCTCAAGCTGAGATCCAAAACCCTACACCATCAAACCACTTCCCTTGAGAGAGTATTTTGAGTAAAAAAAAAAAAAGAAAACGAAAAAAGTATACGCAAGTTATTAAAAAAAAAAAATTGAGTAATACATCTATTAAAAAAGGTTAAATTTCTTAATAAAGACAAAATTGGAATCAAGAGGTCGGCATATTGGATGGAGATTCTACACATTAATAGAATACCCGATTAAGCAATCGATAATTACTAGCTAGCTAGCTAGGGAGAGTATTTTATTTTAGGATTCTCGAACAAATCAATGTGAAAAACAAATAACAAGCATCAAATATAGTGTTTACGCTAATGGTTCTCTTGATAATCATAACCAAAAAAATAAAAAGAAGTTCTAAAAAAACACAATAAAATCTAAAAAAACTATAAATTTATTGTTTGTGGTTGTATTGGATACTTATTTATCTAGAAATGTTTGATCATTTTCCCTATGTTTGTGGTTGTATTGGATACTTATTTATCTAGAAATGTTTGATCATTTTCCCTATTTATCTAAAATCGGGGACAATCCAGCCATCATTTTCTCTTCGGTTGGCATGTTTATGATTCAAGTCCATTCCCTGTGTCAAAAAGAGTGTGTATATCGGAAAAATAACCAAAACTTCGGAGCTTTCTCTTGTTCTTGATTAATCAGAAACAATGCAACTAAAAATATTTTGACATTGAATAATGAATAATAATTTTGGCTTGTCATGATCATCACCTAGATTGCACAGAAACGGAAACGGGAAACGTGACACGACACGAAATGAAACCGGAAAACGTCATTTTCTGAATTATTAGGACACGACACATTAGAAAAAAATAATATATATATATACCGGTTCAAGTACAGATCATGCAGACGTTTTATCGTCCGCATAATAATAAAGCAACGTTACTTTATAAAACAACGTTGTTTTATAAAGCAACATTACTTTATTACTATACGGACGACAAAACGTCTGCATGGCCCAGACTTATTCATATATATATATATGAATAAGATAATAATTTAAACCTTAAAATATGTGAACATAAATAATGTAATTATTTAACATATGATCTAATGATATAGAGCATCCTCAACTAAAAAAAAATGACAAATAAGAAATTCAAATTTCATTAGTGTAAGAATATTATCTCTAAACAAAAATTATTCACAGTTTCACCAATAAATCAATGTTCAATATGGATTGAAATTTTGGTCCCATATCAGCATTTCTCATTCCAAGCATATTCATAATAAAATTAAATATATAAAAATAATAATTTTTTAAAAAAATAAATAACAGTAAACTTTAAACTAAAAACTGATTAACAAACTAGAGTAGCAAGTCAAAATCATAGATAATGGAAAGTTAAAAAAAATATTGCAGGCTTGCAGGATTTCATTTTTATTGAATATGATATAATTGAAAGTTAATACAATTGTTATCCACATAATTTAATTTTTCTTCTATTTGATTTAATTTTCTTCTAATTGGCAGTTGGCACATTGATGTCCACGACAAGTTTGCAACACGTCATTCAAAATAGGTTCGGTCGTAGTTCGATTTTAAATCGAAACTGAAATCGTCAGGAACCTTCGGGAATTATCAATTTTTTTTTTCATTTCGTCTATATTTCACCTAAATGGCTTAATTCTCTCAATAATAATTTTCTTCTATTCTCTCAAGAACCTCCGAGAATTGTCAATTTTTTTTTTCTATATTTCACATTAATGGAATAATTCTCTCAACAACAAATTTCTTCTATTTTCTCAATTTCTATCTACAATTATATTCTCTTTGAAAGTTTGATTTTAGTCATAAGTTCTGACTATATGCGGAATTGATCACAATTAACTAAGACAAGTTCTAATTAATGTTCTATGGATTATCAACAAATACTCTTACTTCTAAGCAATTATAGTATACTACAGAATATTAAAACCAATCACACAAAATCAACACAAGTATTTTGGTGACGAAGTGGAAAACTCGTGCGAGTAAAAAATCACTTCGGGTATCTCGGTTACCAGCCCAAAATCCACTATAATAAAGAAAAACTTACAGTGATGGTAAAAGACCTATGGCGGCAACTTCAACGACTCTAGTACATATACACTGTAAGAACTCGAAAAACTTCTCAGCCCTACAAACCTCACGATTTTCTTCAGAACCTCTGAAGTCAGAGCAGATCAACTATGTAAGCTCTGAACGTTGGAACTCCGACTACCAATCTTCCTCCCAGAGAACTCTGGAGGTTTAGGAAATTGAGTTTGTTGTGTTGATGGTAAATCAAAGATGAAACTCACCCGAACAAAGAAGACAATAAATCAAATGAGTTTTCAAGGTGAAAATGAAAATGTTGAAAAACTATGAATGTTCTTTGGCTCAAAGTAATATGTTTCCAACCCTTATGAAAGTGGTTATAATGTTGTTTATATAGGTAGGACAAAAAGAAGGGTTTTCATAGTGCAAAATAGGTTCAAAATGCGTCAAAAATAAGTCACTTACCCACAAGCGTTTGAACGCCACTCGAACGCGTGCTCTCGGGAAGGTTTAGTTCGAATGCATACTCAAACACACCTCGAACGCACACTCACTGGAAGGTTTCGTTCGAACGCACTGATGAACGCACTACGCACGGGAACCTTCTGTCAAGTTTCGTTCGAATCCAAACACGAACGTGACACTAACGTCACTCGTTCGAACGCTTCAACGAACGCATCACTAATACATATCTCATCTTCATGAACAACTTTGCCAAATACCAGTCCAATTGCACCGAGATCTTCAAGACTCATTACAACCAATTGAACTTATTTTGTTACGGATATAACCAATAAAAATGGAACCAACACTCTCAATTTCTTCTCAAATTCTCAATTACTTTATGTTATTATTTTTATTTCTCAAATACTATCTAAATTTCTTATTATTGGTTTATTTCACCTTAATGACTTAATTCTCTCAACAACAATTTTCTTCTATTCTGTCAATTTAATTCAATTATTTTTTCTAATTTTATTAAGTAATTTTGCGGTTCTGGAACCACACTTTTACGGTTCGGTTCTGGAACTGCGACCAAGGTTAATTCAAAAAAACATCCCCAAAGTGGTTTATCAGTTTCATTCATTATTTATTACTGCTCATCAATTGTTAATCAAAACCTGATAATAATTTTAATCAGATAAAATAATAATTCAACTAATAAAATAAAATTAATAAAATAAAATACTAGGTTTAGGGGATCAACTCTTGATATTTCAAATATAAATAATTTTTAATTTTTAATTTTTATAAAATATAAATTATAATTATTTTTCAATCAATTTATTTCATAATTATTATGTATTAATTATGCAAACACATGTAATTCGTCATGTCGATAATTAGCTCTGATAAGGTATTAAATAGGTCAAAATATATAAAATCAGTCATAAAAATGGTTATAACATTTATCTATAATAAGTCCAGTTAAGTAATCAATTATACCAAATATATAAAACCAGCCATATAGGCAGAACCGTATTATCTATAATTAATTCATATCTTTAATAGTTCACTCTCTCTCAT
This sequence comes from Zanthoxylum bungeanum, assembly GCA_019454045.1. Lineage (NCBI taxonomy): Eukaryota > Viridiplantae > Streptophyta > Magnoliopsida > Sapindales > Rutaceae > Zanthoxylum > Zanthoxylum bungeanum. The sequence goes on along the minus strand of SKCR01026025.1, from coordinate 240,809 downwards.
TTATGTGATTCAAATATTATCTATGTCAATCAGAGACCGTCTAGAACAATATTTATGTCACATTTCAGTTTCAAAAACATACAAAGGTGGGGCTAATCACGTTTCCGTGCTTCCTAGATCATCATTTGACCTAAACTTAATTGAAATTTATTAATTTTGGTTCTGCTTTTGAGTTCTTGTCACTTGCAATTTATTATACTGTATTTTGCAAAATTTTCACATGATTTTCCCAGGATGATGGTCAATGGTTACTTGTTAATGGCCACCTCAGGTTTTTCTGTGGGAGAAATATATATGATCTCGAAATTATCTATCGAGAAATTCACCCATACTCTTAGTGGGGTGCTGTAGGACACAGAAAATGGACGATGCTGTTCCGGGCTCACGGCCCGGTTGGGAGTACGGAGTAGCCCGCAAGGGACTAAACCGGAGAAATAAAATGGAGTCGCCACCCGGTATGAACCGGGAAAAATGATTTAAGGCTGCACTCACCCATCGCAAGGGAAGACCTCAAACCGTTGGGTTCGGAATGGTCTCTTACTTATGCCACTTGTAATGAACGGATTTGTGCAATAATTTAACCAAGTCTACACAACATACATGTATGAGATTAACCTAGATCTAATTCACATTCATAAATGTAAACATACAATATCACGCAACGAACATGTTACATTATCAAACATGAAAACTAAACAACAACATAAACAAACATAGATAAAACTCCTATTGCGAAGTAAATAACTATAACATACATATGGAAATAACATACTAACAACCTAATCATGCTTAAGGAATAAACAACATACTAGCAACCTAATCATGCTCAAATACAAGGTTTGGATGAAACGAAATACGTGTGTCTCTCAAGTGATACGTGGCATTGTATCCCGAGTGCAAACCGCAATACCGTCCATTCGGATTCGGCTACAGAATTTACGTCCGGGTTTCCATCCGATATACCACAAGAGAGAACACATATTCCGTTCACCCAGAAATCACATCATGCACCAATTCACAATAATCATGCAAAATAAAATAATAAAATAACTAAAAATAAAGGATAATAAATAAAATGGTGCCCTCAGGTCTTACCTTTTAAGTCGCTTTCCGGGAGTGTGTTCCACGGTGCCGGAAGGGATATCATTTCGCTGCTTTCACTGGTCCGCTGTTTCCACTATTTTCACAGGTTCGCTGTTTCCACTGTTTTCACAGGTGATTTTCAGGCTATCCCTCAGATTGTTTTTGGGGGTTTGTTACGTGTGCATGGGGGAGCTAAAGGCGGTTAACATGGCTGGTTTGATCTCGGTCAGTGAGGGTTGCCGTGAATGAGAAATAAGGTTGGTTTATGCGTGAGCTGAGAGGGCTGTTATGTGTGCATGTCTAGGGTTTCAGGGGCTGTTTGCCCTGAAGTTGAGAGGAGATAAAATGGTTAGGGAGGGCTGTGCGAGATGGGGCTGGTACGTGTGCATGATTATGGCTTTGAGGAGGAAACACGTGAGAGCTTGAAGACGTGAGGATTGCTTGCTGTGTTTGATGTCTGTTGAAGTGTTTGTGAGGGGGAGTTTCACGTGAATTTGAGAACTTCATGGTGCATGGGCAGGTGGCTATGTGTGAAGGGGAGTTGTGTGTTCATTGAGGGAGGGCTGGTCGTGGATGGTTCACGTGAAAGGGTAGTAGGCTCATTATGGGGACTGAATGAAGAGTGGTCAGGGTGTGTATGGTGATGTGCAGTTCAATGGCAGTGGGAAAGTAGGCAGTGCGTTGATGAATGGTGAGTTGCTTTGCCGAGAGAGGGCTAATGGCGTGAATTTGAATGTATGAGGTTGTTGGGTGTGTGTGGAAGGGTGATGAAAGGGACTAGGTGGCCTGTGTGCGTGAGAGAAACCAAACTCAAGGGGTTTCTATGCGTGATGAAGGAGGGCTGGCAGTGGCCGATGAATGTGAAGCTTGAGGGCATGTGTTTTGATCATTTTGTGTATGTAGTTCCATGTGGGTGAGGTTTTGTGAGGCTAACGTGGGGGTGTTGGCTGCATGGAGTGAAGGTGGGCTGTGTGATTATTTGTGTGAGTCGTAAGTGTATAGAAGAGTGAAGATCCAAGAGGGGGGCTTTTGAGGGCTTGAAGGGGCAGTGATATGGGTTTGTTTGGTGAGAAAGTATACGGCAGTGAGGGCTCACGTCAATTCTCAGTGCATGGTGATGGGGGTTGCTCACGATTTATGAAGGCAGTGATATGGGTTGTTAGACATGAAGGCAGTGATATCAGTTGTTAGGCATGAAGGCAAGGAGCCAGGGGTTACATACGTGAAGAATGGGCTCAGCAGTGAGGGGTTTCAGGTTTGTGCTGAGTTCCTCCTTGAAGAAAGGGGCGTCCTCCCGCTTTAAGCATGGGACATGTGGCTATATGGACGTGCTTGAAGGGCTTGAGGGGGCAGTCAACATCCAAAAACGGCAGACTGTGGCGTCTTTGGAGAGTGAGGGATTGAGTGATGAGAGAGTTGATCCAGCCTGTGGCAGTGTATGGGGGGGTCAGTTTTAATGGGTAATGGAGGGCTGGGCATGAATTAGAGGGGAAGTGGAGTGCTGGGCGTGAGTCGGATTTTTTGGTGTGTCGGTGAGGGTTTGTGAGTTGGCTAGTGGCGTTTTGTGAGTTAAGGGCTTCACGTGAGGCTTGTTTGCGTTAAAGGCTAGAGGGGACGTATGGGTTATGGTATGGGTTTGGATGGGTGATGCATGGGTTGCTAAGTGCAGTGCATGGGTTCCTTGTGGTTCTGTTGCTTAGTGTGTGTCTTTTGTTTATTATTTGGGAAAATGTGGCATTATGGGCATGGGTCATGGGAATCTTGGTTTGTTTTGTGAAATTATTTGGTGGAAGATGGAAAAATGGGTGGCTTTCACGTGGGGCAAAGAAATGATAATGGTTATGATTTGTTTTTGATTAATGGCATATGGGGCTTGGAATATTGGTGTTTGTTAATTTGCATGAGTGGGGTTTTGGAATATTGGTTCACGTGGGAGTGTATGGGGAGTGGAAAAGGTGGCATTTTGGTTTGGTTTTATTTGGAAAGTGGAAATGGGGTATGGTGTTTTGGCTTTTTGTTTTGGTTATTGTGAAAGTATGGTGGATCCACGTGGGTGAGGGAAGGAAATGAGGTGTGGTTTGTGAACCGGGCCGATGATAAATTTAAAAATGAGACCGAACGAGCGAACCCGAAGCTTGAACAAGCGAACCAAATCCAATAAAAATGTCAATTATTGACCTTCCCTTCCGACGACCGCTTTCCGCAACTAAAAAGTAGTGCCTCCATTCGAGGCTCATCATTGGGCTGATATGCAAAAATGAAATGCCTACAGTCGCCCCCACTTTGATGGGATTTGTGCAGTGTGTGACAATGACAGTCTTATCAAAGTTCGTGCAATGCATTTTACTTACCTGGCTCGCCAGCTGCCACCTGACTTACCTGCTGCTTCGAACTGAATTGATATGATGGCGAGGTGCCTCGACCTCTGGGCTTTGTTCCCGAACCACCGAATGTGAACTATGATGATAATGCAGTGGGCCCTCGACCCTGGGACGCATCCCGGAACTGCAACAGACAATGGGGGCACCTCGACCCTCGAACTGATGATGTAGTGGGCACCTCGACCCTGGGCACGCATCACGACCCGGAACTACAACCGACAACGGGGGCACCTCGACCCAACACCGCTGACAATAGGGACCTCACCCTTGAACTGATGATGTAGTGGGTCCTCGACCCTGGGCACCTTGACCAGGAACTACAACCGACAATGGGGGAACCTCGACCCAACACCGTTGACAATAGGGACCTCACCCTCGAACTGACGATGTAGTGGGTCCTCGACCCGGAACTACAACCGACAACGGGGGCACCTCGACCCAACACCGCTGACAATAGGGACCTCGCCCTCGAACTGATAATGTAGTGGGTCCTCGACCCTGGGCACCTCGACCCGGAACTACAACCGACAACGGGGGCACCTCGACTCTGGGTACCTCGACCCAACACCGCTGACAATAGGGACCTCACCCTCGAACTGATGATGTAGTCGGCACCTCGACCTTGGGCACCTCGACACGGAACTACAACCGACAACGGGGGCACCTCGACCCTGGGCACCTCGACCCAACGCCGCTGACAATAGGGACCTCGCCCTCGAACTGATGATGTAGTGGGTCCTCGACCCTGGGCACCTCGACCCGGAACTACAACCGACAACGGGGGCACCTCGACCCAAACTGATACTGATGTTGGCCTCGCCCCCGGACTGGTATATGGGCCTCGCCCTCAAACTTATACTGATATGGGCCTCGCCCACAGACTGATATATGGGCCTCGCCCCCAAACGGATACTGATATGGGCCTCGCCCCAAACTGATACTGATATGGGCATCGCCCCAAACTAATACTGATATGGGCCTCGCCCCAAACTGATACTGATGTGGGCCTCGCCCCCGACTGATACTGATATGGGCCTCGCCCCAACTGATACTGATATGGGCCTCGCCCCAAACTGATACTGATATCGGCCTCGCCCAAACTGATACTAATATGGGCCTCGCCCCCAGACTAATACTGATGTGGGTCTCGACCCTAGGACTCATCACCAGAACTGAAATTGATATGGGCCTCATCCCCAGACTGATACTAATGTGGGCCTCGCCCCCAGACTAATACTGATGCGGGCCTCACCCCCAAACTAATACTGATGTGGGCCTCGCCCCAAACTGATACTAATGTGGGTCTCGCCCCCAGATTGATGCTGATGTGGGCCTCGCCCCCAGACTGATTCTGATATGGGCCTCGCCCCAAACTGATACTGATATGGGCCTCGCCCAAACTGATACTGATATGGGCCTCGCCCCCAGACTAATACTGATGTGGGCCTCGACCCTATGACTCATCCCCAGAACTGAAATTGATATGGGCCTCGCCCCCAGACTGATACTAATGTGGGCCTCGCCCTCAGACTGATATATGGGCCTCGCCCCCCGACGGATATTGATATGGGCATCGCCCCAAACTGATACTCATATGGGCCTCGCCCAAACTGATACTGATATGGGCCTCGCCCTCAGACTGATACTGATGTGGGCCTCGCCCCAAACTGATACTGATGTGGGCCTCGCCCCAAACTGATACTAATGTGGGCCTCGCCCCCAGACTGATACTGATGTGGGCCTCGCCCCCAGATTGACACTGATATGGGCCTCGCCCAAGCTGATACTAATGTGGGTCTCGCCCCCAGATTGATGCTGATGTGGGCCTCCCCCCCAAACTGATACTGATATGGGTCTCGCCCCAAACTGATACTGATATGGGCCTCGCCCAAACTGATACTGATATGGACCTCGCCCCCAGACTAATACTGATGTGGGCCTCGACCCCAGGACTCATCCCCAGAACTGAAATTGATATGGGCCTCGCCCCCAGACTGATACTAATGTGGGCCTCGCCCCCAGACTGATATATGGGCCTCGCCCCCAGACGAATACTGATATGGGCATCGCCCCAAACTGATACTGATATGGGCCTCGCCCAAACTAATACTGATATGGGCCTCGCCCCAAGACTGATACTGATGTGGGCCTAGCCCCAAACTGATACTGATGTGGGCCTCGCCCCAAACTGATATGGGCCTCGCCCCCAGACTGATACTGATGTGGGCCTCGCCCCCAGATTGACACTGATATGGGCCTCGCCCAAGCTGATACTAATGTGGGTCTCGCCCCCAGATTGATGCTGATGTGGGCCTCCCCCCCAAACTGATACTGATATGGGCCTCGCCCCAAACTGATACTGATATGGGCATCGCCCAAACTGATACTGATATGGGCCTCGCCCCCAGACTAATACTGATGTGGGCCTTGCCCCCAGACTGATATATGGGCCTCGCCCCCAGACGAATACTGATATGGGCATCGCCCCAAACTGATACTGATATGGGCCTCGCCCAAACTGATACTGATATGGGCCTCGCCCCCAGACTGATACTGATGTGGGCCTCGTCCCAAACTGATATTGATGTGGGCCTCGCCCCCAGATTGACACTGATATGGGCCTCGCCCAAGCTGATACTGATATAGGCCTCGCCCCCAGATTGATGCTGATGTGGGCCTCGCCCCAAACTGATACTGATGTGGGCCTCGCCCCAAACTGATATGGGCCTCGCCCCAAACTAATACTATTGTGGGTCTCGCCCTTAGACTGATACTGATATGGGCCTCGCACCCAGATTGACACTGATATGGGCCTCGCCCAAGCTGATACTAATGTGGGTCTCGCCCCCAGATTGATGCTGATGTGGGCCTCCCCCCAAATTGATACTGATATGGGCCTCGCCCCAAACTGATACTGATATGGGCATCGCCCAAACTGATACTGATATGGGCCTCGCCCCCAGACTAATACTGATGTGGGCCTCGACCCTAGGACTCATCCCCAGAACTGAAATTGATATGGGCCTCGCCCCAAACTGATACTAATATGGGCCTCGCCCAAGCTGATACTGATATAGGCCTCGCCCCCAGACGAATACTGATATGGGCATCGCCCCAAACTGATACTGATATGGGCCTCACCCAAACTGATACTGATATAGGCCTCACCCCAGACTGATACTGATGTGGGCCTCGCCCAAACTGATACTGATGTGGGCCTCGCCCCCAGATTGACACTGATATGGGCCTCGCCCAAACTGATACTGATATAGGCCTTGCCCCCAGATTGATGCTGATGTGGTCCTCGCCCCCAGACTGATACTGATATGGGCCTCGCCCAAGCTGATACTGATGATGATATGGGCCTCGCCCCCAGATTGCCATACCCGGAAAAGACTGATAGTGATGTGGGCCTCAACCCGTAGAGTGCCATACACAGCAAAGACTGATAATGATGTGGCCTCGCCCCCAGAGTGCCATACTCGGCAAGGATGCTACTGATGATGTGGGCCTCGCCCCCAGATTGCCATACTCAATTAAGACTGATAATGATGCAAATGATTTATTTCAACATACTATATTGCTCTCCTCGAGACAATCTTAATAGCTAAACATATTTTCGTCCTCAACGAATGCTTCGTGTCGAAACCAGAGAACCTTCAAAGTACTTGATACACTCAATTTCGATTGTCTGAATGGGTGATCTGAACTAGACTCTTAGTGTGTGTGTGCTAAGGCTCTTTCGCAGCTTAGTCCTTAAGTAAGCCAACTTGGTGATTTCGTTTCAGAGAATCGAACCAGTGGGTCTAACCAACCTGGATGTCTTAATCACATTCTGTGATTACTTCACCATACTCAACATGATATGGTTTTCATCTTTTTTCTTTTGTCTCTTTCTTTTCATTTCGGATTTTCTTTTTTTCAATTTTTTTTCTCTTTTTTTTTTTCTTTTCTTTTTCTCTTTTCTTTTTCTGACACACCTACCCTTTAAGGTAGCATTTCTTCTTATGGTGGTCCTAATACTCGCCCATGGGTAGCTTCACGCTTATCGGTTATAAGTGGTCTATTTTCTTTCTTCTTTTTATTTCAGAGACTTTTATTTTTATTTCCAACCATATCATATATCATAGCATCAGTAAACAAGTGTGGACACCCAAGCAAACGGTCATTCACTAATACATCATCTCTTCAACTAGTCACCTCGATAACTACTCAGGTTTCTACTGCTAGGATTCTGTAATTAAGTGCTCGTGAGTTTAACTGAGATCAATCCATTCGGAATACCGGAAGAGAGCGTGTCTCGCACTTATCGTTTCTAGGGTTTCTCCCTACAACATACAATGTCATCATCGGACATATGTCTAACTATCAAAGACTTCTCTCACTCAATCTTTTTTCATTTTTTTTTTATTATTTATTATTTAAACAACACAAAATAAACAAGATACTAACACAGAAGACTTAGAGGTTAAGATCCAGACTCAGTTTACGCTTTTTACCACGATCGTCCTCGGACCATTTGATCTCGGAAATGATAGGGTCCACATGCGGTTCAAAGGCCAAGATTTGGTCAATTAGATCCTTGGCAATTCTGGCTGTGAAAAGGAGTTCGTTCACAGGTTTTGTTACAAACCCATTTCTTCGGTTGTCTTCAAGAAACACATAAAGAAAATCATAAAATCCATCAACGTTGAACAATCCAAGAGGTTTCTAGTGTACGTTCAGGTTCGCCCAAGATAGCACTATACAAATTTCCTCCAACGTGCCCAAGCCTCCTGGCGGAGCAATAAAAGCATCTGCACGGTTAATCATTTCCACCAGTCGCTCTGACATTCCCGGCACGAGCAATTCTTCTCCGTTTGATGGTCATATCAGATTCGCCTCCGCCAAAGGTTTTGGGATGATTCCCAGAACTGGACTGCCTCCGTCATGTACAGCCTTTGAAACAATTCTCATCAGTCCAAGATTGCCTCCACCGTATATTAAGTGCATATTCCGTTCAGCAATGACTCGACCCAATTCTTGTGCTGCCTCTATGTATTGCGGTTTAGTACCCACACTGGTACCGCAAAACACACAAATGGTTTCAACTCGTCTTCTTGAAGTGGCTTCCATTTTCTCTCGTTTACTCGGATGTATATTTGAATGTTGAGGTAGAGAAATATTGAGCTGAATTTATAGTACTTAAAAAATGATGAGTAATAATTGTACTAATACCTTTCACCGAATGGTGGTTAGCTAAACCACAAAAGAGGTCACGAGAAGTCAAAAGGTCATTGGATCCTGTCTACGAAAACAACAAAAGAAATCGTGAAATGTTAAAAAGTCGTGGATTCTATCCACGAAAGTAAAAGAAAATGCCAAAAGAAGTCCTAAAAGGTCAAAAGTTGTGGATCATGTCCACGAAAATAACAGAAAATAACAAAAGAAGGCAAATCAAAGCAATAATTAAAGCAAATGAATTATGTACTCAATACGCCTCTTGCTTGGCATAAGTTCATTAGGATGCGTCTTATGAATTCTTCTTTTACTCTGCCACCACTAATGAATTAGCTCTCATCTTTATGATTGCCAAACACCATTCCATCTGTCTTAAAATGCAATGTCTTTGCTTTTACCTACCAAAATAACACACAAAATTAAAAATTCTACGACATGTATACACAAAACATGAAAATAGAAATCGCAACAAAGTGCATGGGTTTCCTCCCTGTTAGCACTAAATTCATCGTCTTCAGCAAGACATGACCGAAATCCATCTGTCAATGTGTCTTCAATGTCATCCTCAGTGCTTCTGCCACATTTTGATCTTTGCTGTTTTCTTTTTCTCTTTTTTTTCGTTGAAACCTGCGGATACAAAACAACAGAATAAAGACGTGTGCATGTAATGTATACATATACATGTGTAGAGATACTCCCTGTTCTTGATAGGTGAGACCCTCATTGTGCTCATTGGCGCCATGTGTTTCCTCCTGCTAGTTCTTCTTTTCTGTTTAAAAACCTGCAAAAACAAAACACCAAACAAGGGATGCAAGTTACGTGTATCATGTATGCATGGATGAATTTCCTATCCCGTTGGGTTAGGTCTTCCGCCAATTCTCTTGGTGACTGCTCAGTCTTCTCTCCCTCAGGCTAAATACAGCTTCAATGTGATAACATTGATAGGTTCGGTGAACTCATTCTCTTCCAAGTCTGACAGTCTTACTGCTCCGTTTCCCAATTTCTGAATGACTATACTGTCTTTTCTACCTACTTCTTCTGAGGATTCCCCGATAAAACTTTCTGTTATCGGTTATACCGGGTATGGTCAAACTGGTCACAACATTAGTCATAACTTACAACATCTCAATAATTTCAGTTACTTTAATCTCCAATTGATCCAGGCAGGATCTTTCGTTTGCTAATTTGCTCATGTTGACTGACGGTCTCTTGACGAGTCTCTCTGCTTTCCTACCCAATGGGAATCTATGATGGCTTTTAAGACATAAAAGGGTTAACATGATGCGTGTATGCATGAAATGCGTGAGATGCGTGTGATGCGGAAAATACATATATAAGTTTGCATATCATCATTTTAAAGCATTCAATCACATCATTACGCGGTGCAAGCTTGTCCCTGTTGAAAAGACCCAATAAGTTCATACTTTTGCGATAACATAACTAAACAACTTCAAATGATAAGATGCACAAATACAAAATGGCCCATCGGTATTTTAGAAGCTTTTGGCCCAAATGTCAAAGGACACGAACTCGTTCCAGTTTAAATGGCCCAACCAGTTCATATCTCTTGACAAAAGGTCCAATTGAATCCAAATAACGATGGTCCCAAACACAAGCATAAAAGAAATTATTTCTATGGGTCATACAATTAGGGTTCGCATGCAGGTTTAAAAGAATGTAAACAAAGGCTCTCGCTGACGAAGGATTGCCCACAACTAGGACTCCCCACTCAATGGTTCGAGCGACCAAGTGAGCGCACCTTTTTTATACCTTGCGGTACGTGCCAACGAGTTATGGTGTGTGACTGATTGTCAAATGGATTTCCCGTTGTAGATTCCCCAGAGGGAGGGTGGAGCGAGGCTCTCTTAAGTACCCAAGCCCCTTAGGCTCTTATCGCTTGGTGATAGGAATAAACAACGAGTCCTCCAAATTAGTCTATCACAATAAGCTACAGGTGAATGATTATCTAGGTGCCTTCACAGCTTTTCCTTATAGAAATGTAGTGAGTGAAGGAAGACACCAAACTATCACCTAGCCTTAAAAATGCCTTTAATTAAACTCTCTAAACCCACAGTAGACATAGTTAATTTAAAGCACAAATCACAAACATTACAAGACATTATTTCGAGGCCAATTCTCTATCCCCAGTGGAGTCGCCAGACTGTAGGACACAGAAAATGGACGATGCTGTTACGGGCTCGCGGCCCGGTTGGGAGTAAGGAGTAGCCCGCGAGGGACTAAACCGGTGAAATAAAATGGAGTCGTCATCCGGTATGAACCGGGAAAAATAATTTAAGGCCGCACTCACCCCTCGCAAGAGAAGACCTCAAACCGTTGGGTTCGGAATGGTCCCTTACTTATGCCACTTGTAATGAACGGATTTGTGCAATAATTTAACCAAGTCTACACAACATACATGTATGAGATTAACCTAGATCTAATTCACATTCATAAATGTAAACATACAATATCACGCAACGAACCTGTTACATTATCAAACATGAAAACTAAACAACAACATAAACAAACATAGATAAAACTCCTATTGCGAAGTAAATAACTATAACATACATAGGGAAATAACATACTAACAACCTAATCATGCTTAAAGAATAAACAACATACTAACAACCTAATCATGCTCAAATACAAGGTTTGGATGAAACGAAATATGTGTGTCTCTCAAGTGATACGTGGCATTGTATCCCGAGTGCAAACCGCAATACCGTCCATTCGGATTCGGCTACGGAATTTACGTCGGGGTTTCCATCCGATATACCAAGAGAGAACACATATCCGTTCACCCATAATCACATCATGCAACCAATTCACAATAATCATGCGAAATAAAATAATAAAATACTAAAAATAAAGGATAATAAATAAAGGGTGCCCTCAGTCTTACCTTTAAGTCGCTTTCCGGGAGTGCGTTCCTCGGTGCCGGAAGGGATATCGTTTCGCTGCTTTCACTGGTCCCTGTTTCCACTGTTTTCACAGGTTCGCTGTTTCCACTGTTTTCACAGGTGATTTTCATCAGGCTATCCCTCAGGTTGTTTTTGGGGAGTTTGTTTACATGTGCATGAGGGAGCTAAAGGCGGTTAACGTGGCTGGTTTGATCTCGGTCAGTGAGGGTTGCCGTGAAATGAGAAATAAGGTTTGGTTTAATGCGTGAGCTGAGAGGGCGTTATGTGTGCATGTCTAAGGTTTCAGGGGCCTGTTTGCCCTGAAGTTGAGAGGAGATTAAAATGGTTAAGGAGGGCTGTGCGAGATGGGGCTGGTACGTGTGCATGGTTATGGCTTTGAGGAGGAAAAACGTGAGAGCTTGAAGACGTGAGGATTGCTTGATGTGTTTGGGGTTCTGCCGTGAGTATTTAAGATCTGTGTGGGCTGATGTCTGTTGAAGTGTTTGGTGAGGGGGAGTTTCACTGAATTTGAGAACTGCGTGGTGCATGGGCAGGTGGCTATGTGTGAAGGGGAGTTGTGTGTTCATTGAGGGAGGGCTGGTCGTGGATGGTTCACGTGAAAGGTAATAGGCTCAGTATGGGGACGGAATGAAGAGTGGTCAGGGTGTGTATGGTGATGATGTGCAGTTCACTGGCAGGGGGAAGTAGGCAGTGCGTTGATGAGTGGTGAGGTTGCTTTGCAGAGAGAGGCTAATGGCGTGAATTTGAATGTATGGGGTTGTTGGGGTGTGTGGAAGGGTGATGAAAGGGACGAGGTGGCCTGTGTGCGTGAGAGAACAAAACTCAAGGGGTTCTATGCGTGATGAAGGAGGGCTGGCAGTGGCCGATGAATGTGAACTTGAGGGCATGTGTTTTGATCATTTTGTGTATGTAGTTCCATGTGGCTGAGGTTTTGTGAGGCTACCGTGGGGGTGTTGGCTGCATGGAGTGAAGGTGGGCTGTGTGATTATTTGTGTGAGGTCGTAAGTGTATAGAAGAGTTGAAGATCCAAGATGGGGGCTTTTGAGGGCTTGAAGGGGCAGTTATATTGGTTTGTTTGGTGAGAAAGTATAACGGCAGTGAGGGCTCACGTCAATTCTTAGTGCATGGTGATGAGGGTTGCTCACGATTTATGAAGGCAGTGATATTGGTTGTTAGGCATGAGGCAGTGATATCAGTTGTTGGCCTGAGGCAAGGAGCCAGGGGTTACATACGTGAAGAAGGGGCTCGGCAATGAGGGGTTTCAGGTTTGTGCTGAGTTCCTCCTTGAAGAAAGGGGCGGTCCTCCCGCTTTAAGCATGGGACATGTGGCTATATGGACGTGCTTGAAGGGCTTTGGGGGGCAGTCAACGTCCAAAAAAGGGCAGACTGTGGCGTCTTTGGAGAGTGAGGGATTGAGTGATGAGAGAGTTGATCCAGCCTGTGGGCATGTATGGAGGGTCAGTTTTAATGGGTAATAGAGGGTTGGGCATGAATCAGGGGGAAGTGGAGTGCTGGGCGTGAGTCAGATTTTTTGGTGTGTCGGTGAGGGTTTGTGAGTGGCTAGTGGCGTTTTGTGAGTTAAGGGCTTCACGTGAGGCTTGTTTGCGTTAAAGGCTAGGGGGGACGTATAGGTTATGATGGGTTTGGATGGGTGATGCATGTGTTGCTAAGTGCAGTGCATGGGTTCCTTGTGGTTCGGTTGCTTAGTGTGTGTCTTTTTTTTTATTATTTGGGAAAATGTGGCATTATGGGCATGGGTCATGGGAATCGTGGTTTGTTTTGTGAAATTATTTGGTGGAAGATGGAAAAATGGGTGGCTTTCACGTGGGGCAAAGAAATGATAATGGTTATGATTTGTTTTTGATTAATGGCATGTGGGGCTTGGAATATTGGTGTTTGTTAATTTGCATGAGTGGGGTTTTGGAATATTGGTTCACGTGGGAGTGTATGGGAAGTGGAAAATGTGGCATTTTGGTTTGGTTTTATTTGGAAAGTGGAAATGGGGTATGGTGTTTGGCTTTTTGTTTTGGTTATTGTGAAAGTATGGTGGATCCACGTGGGGAGGGAAGGAAATGAGGTGTGGTTTGTGAACCGGGCCGATGATAAATTTAAAAAAGAGACCGAACGAGGCGAACCCGAAGCTTGAACAAGCGAACCAAATCTAATAAAAAGTCAATTCTTGACATTCCCTTCCGACGACCGCTTTCCGCAACTCCGCAACTAAAAGTAGTGCCTTCATTTCGAGGCCTAATGAATCATTGGGCTGATATGCAAAAATGCAATGCCTACAGGTGCTGATTTAGAATTTGGATTTATTGTTTAGTTCAGTTATTCTCAAATTTTTCATAATCTCTTGTCATCCTTGTTTTAATAATAACGTACGTATAAAATCAATTATTTTTAAATAATAATTTAATAATTATAAATTATAATTGATAAAAAAAAAATAAAAAATTAGTAAAAAACTTGACACCAAGCCTTATTTGCTTATTTGCTTATCTTTTAAATGGGAAGGCCCAATAACATCCGATTAAAGCCTTATGTATGATCCAATTGAATTGGCCCAATAACAGTTACTTATACATGGACCTGAAATGTGAATCCATTTACTCAGTTAGTCACTAATACTATATTTTCAAAAATGACATGTATTATATTTATTTCCATTAAAATATATTAATTTATCATGTAATATATTTTTTTTATTTTTACCTATTTTAGGTCAGATGTTTGAATTTTTAAATTATATCTTACATAAATACCATTTTACCCTTTCAAAAAGTCAAATCTAATAGCACGAATGTAAACCGCACAAGTATTTTGGATAATTCTTTAAAAAAAAAAAAACAATAATAATTAGGTAATTGAAACATTTTCCCTTTATTTGTTATTATATTAGTAAAATTAATAATAAAAATAGACCAAAACAGAACTTGAAACAAAAATATATGATACCCAAGGGTGTGGCTTGGTGGTGTAGGGTTCAGGATCTCACCTTGAGGTTCTGGGTTCGAATCCAGGGGGTGCACTTCTTGTAAGAGCCTGGGACAAGCCGGTGGTTTTACCTACCTGCGCCGCGGCCCAGAATGGGTGGTTTGGTGGCGGGGTTTCCATCGTTTTCCAAAAAAAAAAAAAAAAAAAAAAAAAAAAAGTTGACAATGACAGTTGATAATTGAGGATTATTAGTTGTTTTGGCCTACTTTGAACACCAAATTTACTGTTAGCAAGTCTTGCAGGCATGGCTTCACAAATATATATACATAAATATATAAAATATACTCACTATGACTCCTGCCTAATTTCTATATTTAGTCATTTTCAGCTGATCAAGTTTCTTTCAACAATATGTCTCTAAAGAACGTGGTTTGATGATGTCAGATTCATTATCTCTTCTTGAAATCCTGAGTTCGAATTCAAAAAATGTGTTTTTTGTAAGAGCCTGAGAAGTTTATTTATTATACTTAAGTCCGGAAGAAGTGGTTTGGAATTGACACCTGGGTTTCCAACAATTCCAAAAAAAAAAATAGCTTACATTGCATTGAGTTTAAAGAATCATCCAGCATTCTCCGAAACTCTTTATTTATATATATATATATATATATAGTGATGATTGACTGTTAATTAAAAAGAAATAGCAAAAGAATAACTTTTAACAATTTTCTGTAAGTATCCTAAATTTTATAAAATGAGGAAAACGTTTTTATGAAAAAACTTATACAATGAAACAAACATACCAAATTTAAATAAGAAGAAAATCTTGATCCGAGATTGATACCAAACTGAGGATCCTGGCAAAATCACAAGTGTGTGTCACGATCGAATCTGTTCATATTTAGGTCATCAATTAATCAGGCCCTGATAGAGGGTTGTGTCCAAATAAATAATTGACTTTCAAGACAAACTTGTTGCTTTCATTTCGCTATAAAACAATGAATAAACGTTCAATTTTAACATTTTTTAGGTGTCGGTCTACACCTAATTATAAATTTTGTGATAAAATTTACTATAATTTTGGCTTTATATTGATGTGATGCTTCAGTATTTAATATATAGGTTTGACAATTACATCTTGTGTCTTCTTAGACGTTGAAACCTAACTAAACCTCCTTTTCTTGTCATCCCCTCATTTAGACTGGTCTTTTTTTTTTTTTTTTTTTAATTCATTAACAGAATTGACATGTTAGTGTAGATCTAATTTTGTGTTATGGTTTTATTGATTGTTGATGCATCTTTGATTTCGTTTAACAATACCAATTGCCCACAGAAAATCTCGCCGTCAAATCATCCGATCCGAATTTAAATGGAACATATAAAACTATCGACTATCCAGACTCTTACAATAAACTCTTACAATAAATACATCATCTGAATTCGAAATAAAAATCTGAAAATCAGATTAATTATAAACCCTACATCACAAACTCACATTGATTAGAGACCGAATTTATTTTTTCCTTTATAAATACAAAGACCAATATTTCAATTGTGGCTCGGGATTTTGAGAAATCTATGAATAAATACGTCACAGATACCATGTGATTCATACTATTAGCCGCAATACACAAACCGAAATCATAATGTTATCACCGGTCCATTCTAAATATAATTAAAATCTGAAATAATTAAAAAAAAATTCACTTTATCATCTGTGCACCCTAAATTTGCAAAAACCTATCATTTTATACTCACCGACTAACTCCGTTAATATATTGTTGAAGTAACGAGGACAAATCAGACTTTTAACCTCCTTATTTATTATTTTTGAAAACCCCACTTTTGCATGAAACTCATTTTTATATATAGGAGAAAATCTACGATACAATGAAGATATCACGTCATCCGTGTAACAATTCAATAATCTATTATCACACGTGCTAAAATATTAAAAACTAAAATGATGGATATTAAATCATACATATCATTTACTCACGTCACTCGTGCTTCCGTTGCACTAAAGAATTACTCATCATATCAGTAAACCTCTATAAATTAATACCTATTAGAACCTTGAAAATTTATTAATTAATCAATATATTATTTAATAAATAAGTTAACAAATTATCAACTTATACATTAATTAATAAAAAATTAATTTATGAAGGAATTCTTTATTTTATAAAGGGTTCTTGCTTGAGTTTTATTTTATGTGTGTGTATATATTTGATGTATAAGGAGATTATCAACTTATATATCAATAGGGACTTACTTATTTTTTTTCAAGTGCATTATCTTATTAATTTAGTGAATTATTAATTTACCTACTTTGGTCCTGAGTTGGGACTTATAAAATATTATTTAATCGAGGTTATTAATTTATTGAGGTTATACATGAATTAAAATCATATTTTTGTCAAGTCCTCCATAAAAATGTTAATAAAAACTCATGAGTGTGTCTAACCTTGGCAAGTATTCTGTAAAAAGTGTGTCGTGAGGCTTCAGTGGGACGAATGATAAAGTGAACAAAGTTGTAATAATTTCGGATTTTAAGTACAATTAAGGTGGATTATTGATAATTTACACTTGTTTTTTGTATTCTTTTAGGTGCACTATTGACATTTCACATGTCAATAATTAAACCAAGTCAAAATTATCTTTACAGACGAAATGCTCACAGAATCATATATGGTTACTATTAAAGGTATAAAATGATACGTTTTCATAAATTTAGAGAGGATGATAAAGTGAAAAAAAAAAGTATAATAATTCGGACTTTAATTAAATTTAAGGTGAATCAGTGATATAATTTTCCATGACATTATTAAGGATTAAAATAAAATAGAGAAATACAAATTTTCAATCTGCTAAAAATAAATAATATTATATTAAAATATGTGATTTTTTAACAGTTTGATCCTTAACTTAATAAGGAATAGTCATGTCCTGTTTACATAGATATTTTACATGTATTTAAACGGAAATGCCAACATGTACCCGTCTCGTCAAATTAATAAGTATTCTTACCCGTCCTAATGTATCATACCTCATCCCATAAGAATTTTTACCATCCCTAATTTCAACTCTTAGATGTATCCATGTAGTTTTTTCAAAAAAAAAAAAACTAATAATAATAATAATCCCAATTACTAATTATTTATAATAAAATACACACCGTATTAAAAAAAAAAATTGATTTCACACCGCGACAACAATTAAGAGTAGTCACATTAAATAAAATGCACATATAAAATTATCTTAGATAACCAAAATTATAAATAATTAACAAGACCCCATTTTTGGTATAGAAGTAATTTGATTTATCCATGACTGATGAAAAAAGCATTTTGTGTATGAACTGAAATTGATAATTAATTATTAACTTCAATGGGACGTCTAATGGTAAGCGTTTTGTACTTAGTGGTTTGCACCCTCTCAGGTTCAAGATTCGAATCTCACTAGATGTATTTTTTGGGGGTCATATCTCCTGGTGTAAAAAGTTAGCGACTTACCGTGACTTGTGCTGGAAACTTCCGAGGACACGGAGCACAAATATCAAGGATTTTTCAAGACATGTGTAAGATGATATAGACACCCCGATTATAAAAAAATTGATAATTAATTAACACAAGTAAAATCAAAACACAACGGTGGACTATGAAAATGGAAACAAAAACAAAAACAAGAACAAAACAAAACAAAAAAATCTAACCTAAGAAGTAAGGTAACTATAGCTATAGCAACAATCTCTACTTTAAGCTAATTAATCTAATTCCGAATTGCTTCTAATCTTATAAAATCTTGAGTTTTTTGTTTTTTGTGTTTTTGTTTTATTGAGTCAACTATGCATGGTGGGTCAGTAGCTACTAGCCTTGGCAAGCGATTTTGCACTATCAATGAATAGTTAAAAACTTAAAATGCTTTACCACTTCTGATGATCCCTAGAGATCTTCCGTAGCCTGCGCATTAGAAAAAGAAATATGTGGTGGCAGTATTCAACATTTGGAATCAATAGTGTAACCTAATATTATTAAAAACAAGTCTCCATAAAACTCGAATCTAATAAAAATGAGTAAAATTTAAATATATGTGTATTTAAAATTAAATTAAATCAAATTAAATTTTTTTTTTTATTAGATGGAGTCAGTTATATGGATCTTTTGATGTCCTTATATTTTATATGAGATCTTTATTTCATCAAATTTCATAGAACCTATATATATTTTTTGGATTTTGTTCATATTAATTCAGGTTTTCTCATATCTCACTTGACATTTACTTTTCTTTTTCATGTGTGTATTTGAAAAATTAAACGAAATAAAGATAGTTGAGTAATTGAATAATTGAAAAGGGAGTATGTGGGTTTATATACGGGAATTTTGACTATGATATTATATTAAACAAATTATATATTTACCTAAAAACATAAGCTAAGAGATAAACCATTTGTCCATTTTTTGTTAATGCAAGCATTTGAGCTCTCACCAAAATTTGCTTCTTTGTTTATTCAAAAGATAAAGTGGATGTAGAAACTTGAAACTGTGTAGTTAGATGTGAGAGGCCTAGCTACTTAAATTAATGAGTTTAATTATTAGTTAAAATTCGATTAAATAAAAGCATTAGTGGAAATGTGAGGTGAAGGAAACATATATATTTTATTTATATTAATTAATCCAAGCAATCATTAACCTTTGATGATTGTTTCGATCTAGCTAGATCATCTAAATCATGCATATGCATGCTATATAAATATTTATTGTTTGAAAATTGATCCGAGTAATATCGGTTTCACAGATCATCTTGATGCATTTTCTATAAATAAAAAATAAAATAAAAAATTCATAAATATGCTTTTTCAAGTTTTATCTATCAAGAAGCTGCAGTGCTTAGAGCACTTCTTAGATCTCAATTTATGAAAACAAAATGCTTCTAGTTATAGTATGTTTCACATAATCCGTTTCTCGTAAGAGTCTGAAGTTTTATCTACTCCGCTTAAGCCCGGAAATGATGGTTTGACTGCAGAGTTTCCAACGATTCACAAAAAAAAATGTTTAAAAAAGTTTAAAATTATATTATAGTTTTGACGGTATAAAAATCATTTATTTGATATACAACAAATCGATATGAAAAATAAATAAATTCAAATTAATAAAAAAAGAGGGGGGGAATAAAAGTAACAACATGCATGTGATGAAGAATCCCAAGATGGGGGGATTTTAATGCATGAAAAGTGGCAACAGCCCTAAAATTGTAAGACAAGTTTAAGGTACTATGGTGAATGAAGTGCTTATTTCCTGCATTTGGAATTGGAAGTGTCCCTTTAATTAGCAAAGAATTTCTCAGTTGATCGATGGCTCAACGTTAATAAAATTTCTATCTCAAACACCTTTCTATGAATTCCTATCACATCATAACAACAGATAGATAGAGTTGCATGATCTTTGTTTTTTTAATTCTTCTCTCTTTCAAATAAAAAGAAGAGAAAGTACTTTCTTGCAATAATATTCTTAACTGATATACCTTCTTTGAGCACATAGCTAGCTAGCTATAAAATTTTGAAACAAGCATTCTTAAACTTAAATAAAGTTGGGGTAACAGTACCGATTGATGAGAAAATGAAATAAACATGATTAAAACGTGGTTCGGATATGTACGATGTAAATGCTTAAATATATCCCAATGAAAAATGAGAAATAAATGTTGTTGTCATATGTTAAATGAGGTCGATGGGGAGATCTATAGGTTGACATGGAAATAAATTATAAAGATATATCTATATGTTATTGAACTTAATAACACAATGATTCAAAATATAACACAATGACGTTAAAAGATACATATAGTCGGCCAACGGAATAAGAAAAATGCTTTTATTTGGTTTGATTTGGTTTTAAGTATGGATTAGACTAACGAACTACTATATATAATTACTCTTATAAATCAAGATTTATATAACTCCTCTCACATTTGCAGGGATGTCCACACAGACTTTCGGTTGGGGTCCCTAAATTTGAACCAAAATTATGACTTTCAAATATAAGAAAAGTTTAATATTCATTATAACAAAAAAATCAGAAAAACTATTTTTTTATCAATAAAAAACTACATGTTTCAAACTAGTATATGACCCTTCAAAATTCAGAACCGCCCATACACATTTGCTACACCATTCATTAGAACTTTCAAATTCATAAACAATGGAACTTAATCATAGAAAAATAACAAGATCAATGACTTCATATGGGTATGTATCATCTTTATTGCAAAGAACTTTAAGATATAAGATATGTCATCTTCTCATCATATAATTTTCTTTACATGTCTATTATCCTTCTCTCTTTTTTTCTCGGAGGCAAAAAAGAAAAGCTGCAACCGTTAAACACAACATATATTCACACGATGTAATCTTCTTGGGATCACCAAAATTCTCCCCCGATCGATCTTTCTTTTTCTTTTTCATATTCCTCCCTCACAAACACACAACCCTTCTTTGCTTTTTCACTTTTCTTTTCTTTTACTAAAGCTGTATTGTCCCTTCTCTTTCCAATAATACCCTTCACAAAAGAAAAATCCTATCAAAATTCAACCGGTATAATTAGCCCTTAACGCGGTTCGGTTTCGAACCTTGAATCGGACTGGAACTGAACTGGATTAAAATCGGAAATGAATCGGGTTAGAATCGAAACTGAATCAATCAATGGTTCAGTGGTTCCAAACTAAACCGGAACCGTCAAAGAACCGAAACCGAACCGGTCAGAATCGGAACCGAATCGATCAATGGTTTGGTAGTTTCGAACTGAATCGGAACCGAATCGATCAATGGTTTAGTAGTTCCGAACTGAATCGGAACCGCCGAAGAACCGATTCGGTTTCGATTCTTCAAAATTTCCTAACCGAACCGCGAACTGAACTAAAACCGAGAGTTGAACTGGACCGCAAGAACCAAATCGGATAACCGAATTGGAACCGAGTACCGGAACTAAAATAATTCCACGGGATCATAAGATCTTGACAATAAAATAATCCCTTTTTCAAATTTTACATTTTGGTTTTTCTTTTCCAATGAAAATTGAACAAAAAATACCCAAAAATTTGGAAAAAAAAAAACACAACTATGACATCTAATTAACCGGTTCCAAAACCATTTCGAAATCGGAACCGAACTATACACATAACCGCGAACTGTCGAACCGAACCGTGGTCGAATGGTTGTTTCCATAAAACCGAAGTCGTATACACAAGTGGATGAGGAGGACATGTGTCAGGATACGAGTGGTGGTGATTTATGCTAGGCAGTAGGGGGGCAAGGTTGATCAAATAGGCGGGGCCCTTTTTGATAATGATTGATCGTTAATTTATGATTTTTTTTTTTTTTGGGTGTATTCAATATTTCATGGCTCATGCAGGTGTGATATGATCAGCGGATCAGACGGAGATCAGTGAAAAAAGGACGAGCCGCACGTGTGCATGCGCGACAGGGGATGGGACAGGCGGGCCAACCCATCACGTGCGGCCCAAAAGCTAAATTATAGCGCCATTTAGTGTTGTACGTGTAGGTACCACTTCTTGTGGCATGCTCTGTGCCAGAGCAGTCATACGGGCCCACGACTTCTAATTTCTTTTCTTTTCCCTTTTTTTTTTTTTTTTTTTTTTTTGCCTTCTTTGCTCAAGATTTTATTTTGAATATATCACGGTTTAAAAATTTTTCAAATTTCATTCTCTTAGATTATTTAACCAATTGTAGATTGATTTATTTATAAAAAAAAATTAAAAATTTGTTCTCTTAACCAAAATTTCCATTTTAACCTCAACAAATTAAACATGTGATATTTTATTTAATAAGAATCATATCTTGATTTAAGTTCTCACGAAATGAATGAGTGTTAAACTTGAGTATTGGAGTTAGTAAAATCTCTTGTATTGAAAATAAAAAATCTAAAGTTCGAATGATGTTCACATGAATGGAGAGGAGATTTGATTACTTTTAGGCTAAATAATAAAAGAAATAATCTCGTGAACTTTTTAAAGACTTAATTATATTTTATATCATATGATTAAGTTTAATTATTTTTAGGAGAAATTCTTAATAAATAGATATTTTAAGTTAAAACCTAAAAGGGTATGAAAATATCATGCAAAAAAGAAACAAACTTGACAACTTAATTAAAATTCACATTCTCAGCAGCTACCTATCAACCAATAATTTGTAGTTAAAAGCTGCCAAAATTATTGAACAAAGAAGAATAGCTAGCCATCAATCAAAAAGAAGATTATTTAACAAACAATCACATGTAGATTTTATCAAAATCTGAGGCTCAAATTAAAAATCTCAAGTCCTTTAAAGACAAATAATTTGCTCCATTAAAATTTTGTAGCATTTAGTGACCCAACATGCACCCCCTCCATATGGACACTTTATAAAGATGGTCGAGTCAATGATCGAGCTATTTGTGGTTGACACTCGATTAATAGAGCTAGCTAGCCACATAAAATTAAATAAATAAGATTTAATTGAGAAATTTATTTGTTAATGTTTTGTATATGCATGGTTGGTATGTGACATGACATAAATGATCGATAATTTTTAGCTAATTAGGGCTTGCATTGAATGAAATGGAAATGGTTTGTAAAGAAGATGATAACTACAATTAAGTTGTGTTAATTATCATTAGCTAGACAGTAGAGTTTGTGTTTCATTAACAACAGACTGAAAATGGGTGATGCCCATTTGAGACATTTAATTAATTTGTTGGCATTTTATAATTCTTTTTACATGCATGTGCTTGTCAGTATTTTTTATCCTATAAGAAAAAAAATATAGAGAGAATGGCATTTTGGTTATTCTTAAAATTTATTTTTGTACTTGGGTCCCGATAATTAAATTTTTAATACCCCATTTCATTATTTTTGTTAAAATTGTCACAGAAAAACAGATTGTTGAAAGGTGAATATAATGTTTTTATATGCTTATTCAAAATTTGCAAGGATAGCTAGTCATTGAAAATTTTCACATATTTATATGGAGAATTTTATTATGATTCGTAAGAGTTTTTTTAGCTATATAGAAACTTAAAATATTTTTGGAGAATTAATATTTGTTCAAAAATAATGTTAGATACTTTTATAAGAATCATTTACTTTAATTTGAAGGGAATATTAATCCAATTAAATTATAATAATGGGAATAAATTATAAAAAAAAAATACAAAAATATCTTATTAGGGCAACGATTATAGTCATGATTAGGGATTACGTCGAAGTGAAGTATTTGTCAACGTTTATACTGTTTGGTGGTCTCACACCTTCTGTACCCATTAATTTAAGCTTATTATTTTCAACTTACCCACCTCACCCACCACTTTGAAAAACCACGTTTTTTCTTCTATGCTCACATATAAAGATTTGATGCTTATCTAAGCTGATCTTAAATCTTAATTACTATATATAATTGTAAGAAAAAAAAATGAATAAAAAGTAACGAGTGGTCTGAATCGTATATCAATAAGATATTCCCAAAAAGGACATGATTTGGTGGTGTATGACTCATGATCTGACATTGAGGTAATGAGTTCGAATCCAAGGAATGCATTTCTTGTAAGAATCTAAGACAACCGGAAATTTTACCTATTCCGTTTAAGATCAGAATGGATGATTTGACGGCGGGAAATTATAACAATGAGATCTTTCTAATATAAGAGAATGTTCTTTAGAATAATTATTTATTTCAAGCTACACCTCGCCTCTCTAATTTTTTTTTTTTAATAAACAAAAGAGGACCAAATATATAATGCTTTAATTCATATTAATAATGCTTTCACTATTAGAAAAATATAAGCTTTTCCAAGCCAGTGGTGCTGCAATTGCATGGAAAATTGCTTTCAAATTATCATTTCTTCAAGTTTATTACCGAAGTACATATGAACACATCGCCTTTGCTTTGGTCCTTATATATGTGCATAATCTTTTTTCTTTTCTTTTCTTTTGTATATATAATTCTGTAGGCAATTTAGAGACTAGATAACTTTTGACCATAGGATAGCCTTTTCTTTTCCTATAGTACAAGCTAAGTCCAAATTTTGGTTTAAAATAGTTAAGCACTAGTATTAAACAAAACTAATTATGATATGATAACTTAATTACTATATCACACTGTTATGATTTAGTGGTCCTTCAAAGTTTCGATTGACATCTTGCCTTAATAATCTATATAAACGTGAATATTAATCAAGATTATGAGATTATACTTTAACAACAAATATAATATCGGCATGGTGCATAAATAATTTAAGAAATTAAAGTTTGCAGAAGCTAGGAAAGCACATAGTAGCTAGCTAGGTCTAATACTACTTAATTTAATTTTATTTCATGATCTTGAGGGATTATCATTAACTATGATATTTAAGGCTTTATATATGCAATGAAGCCATTTATGCACAATTTTGCTTATTTCGTTGGTGGAAAAATAGGATTTGAATCGAGTGTTGTATTGAGCTTAATTAGCAGAAATATGCTAAGCTTTCTCAAATTTTATATGTCAATTTCCTTTTCAATGGAATATTTTATTTTATTTTTTTGATTATTTATAAAAGTTGTTTGTTTGTTTCCCTACTTTGCCCTTTCAAATGGCCATAAAAATTCATGAGAGCATGAAGATTTAAATGGATTAAAATTAAGAATTTGGATCTCATGTGTTGATTTGTGTTCAGTTTTTTATTACTTTTTTTTTCCAAGTACAGTCGATTTTGAAGGATAGACGGTATAGGTTGTATCTTAAATCCCCATTTTCAAGGGTCCGTTCAGGACCACCTAAACTTCATAGTCGATCTTACTGTCACATGTGTATTAATATATAGTAATAAAAAATTAAGATTCAATTATACATAAAATCTTATTCAATAATATCAGCACAAAATTCAACTCAACACCGAATCCAAATACTAAAATCAAAGCCATAAAAAAGTTGTATTTTGACGTTTCAAATCTTAAATTGAAATGTGCAAATCTTTAAATTGAAATGTCCATTTAAAAACTAATGCACCGCATGTTCTTTGTTTATTTTATGTGCATGAGAAATAATTAGAAGATGAAAAAGGGTCAAGACTCAAGAGCATAACACAGAAATTGGCTACGCATTGATATGCTGGTTTGAAAATTAAGTAATTTGTGTAATATTTAAGAAATTTTGAGTAGACTTTTGAAACACACTCATGGCTTATGAGCCAACCAAATTTGAAAACAAGGTTTAAAGGATATCAAAGATTAGATCCTTTTGTCCACAACTTTTGAGACCATGCATTCATTTTCTCCTTCTCTTTTCTTCCCATTATAACTTCAATCCCTCTCCTTTTACAGCTAGTAATAAAACTATATACATCCTGCCACCGGAAAATCATTCTCCGGTGGCCGGAAACTTTAATGAATGTTGAATTTGGAAAGGAAAGGAAAGGAAACATCAAGATTAAAAGAAAATTATTGTCACTTAATTTCTTAACTAATAATATAATTCATGTAAATGGTGATGAGAACTATACTGTTATGTTGAAGCAATTAAGGACCCTACCAAAAAAAAAAATGTGAAGAGAAAGCAAAAGCTTTGTTCACTTTTTCATGTGTAGAAAATCTGCCCTTGCTTTAACCTCTCATCTTAATCTTCTTCACCCATCTTTACTTTCTTTCCCATTTGATCATGAGTGAAAGAGATTTCCAGAATCCCCATTATTTTTTCTTCTCTTTTTTTTTTTTTAAAAAATAAAATAAAAATACATATCTCTTTATACAAGAAAAACACACACTTTATTTCAGTATGCATGTTTTGTCCTGTAACAATTTGTGTTTTCTGTTTATTATCTTGATTCCCATTATATTAAAATGAATGATCTCTGATTCGAAATGGATATATATATATATATATATATATATATATTTCTTTTTTGTACAAACCTAACATAAGAGGAACAAAGATATGAATAAATCAAAAGAGATTAAAGAAACAATAAAGAGAAAGATACATATATTATTCTTTGATGTAAATCCCCAAACCATTCATTAATAAAAGCTAATTAATTAGAAACTATGCCCTTTTTTTTTTTTTTTTTCTAAATTACAAGATCAAACCACTAGCAATGGCTCTGTTGGTACCAAGATGAGTGGTTTCATAAACCGGCAATTCTTCCCGGTACCTTTCGATACCAATAGCTGAAAGATTATCCAATTCAAAGAGATCAGAACTTGCATAACTTGCTGCATCATCATCATCATCAGATGACACTTCATTATCATTTATGCGAATGCCTCTCATTTGAACAAACTCCTCCTCCTCCTCTTTCTTCTTTTTCTGATGATAATTCTTCAACAATTCTCTTGCAGCTTCCTCAACTCTTTGGCTTTCACTCTTCACATGACACTGAAGCTCTTTATTGATGTGATAATTATAATTAGCTGCTGCTTTTTTCTGTCCATTTTCATTAAGATTTTTATGCCCACAAGGCCTGCAATCTTCATCAACGATGACACTCACAGGATAAAACCTAACTGACCTTTTTGCCCCCTCGTTACTTGACTTCCCTCTTGAAGAAGGCGTTTTGCTTAAACATGACCTTGAAAACGAAGAAGCTGAAGAACAGGTCGACTCCGGCTGCTGCTCCGTCTTCAAAATCTTTGCTTTCTTTGCATTCCCAGCAGTGAATAGAGAATTAAGAAAGGTCGCAAGGCGGCCGCCGGGTGAAATAGGCTGCTTAACTTTCTTGAGATCACTGTAAATCTTCAAGGCCTTGGATTTTGTCTTCACAAAACCACCACCTTGATCACTTTTGGGCTGCTGCTTTTGTGTCGATATTGATGACATGCTTGTACGTATAGGCCTAGGCTTTTGCATCGAATAACACGAACTGGATCTTGATTTTGACTTTGATTTTGAGCCGTAGATAGAATCAGATTCCGACGATGAAAACCCTCCGCCGCAGCTTGATTCAGAAGAGCTGGAGCTGGAGTTCAACAACACAGCAGCAGCAGCAGTAGTATGAAGAGAAGAATCCGCCATTGATTTTCTTCGAACAACGGCGATATTTTCATAACTAACCTTGTTCTCTATCCATTTCTCAATCTCTTCACTATTCTTCTTCCTCCTCATGGTCTCTCTATAATAAATCAACTCTTCGTCTACGGTACCGCCTTTAGTACCGTTGGATTCGTCGATCGAACGGTAGATAGAATCAAGAAGAGTTGAAGAGAAAGAAGGGCTCTTGTCTCTTCTGCCGTTTGATCTTCTTTGTTGTTGATGATGATGATGATCTTCTCTCAAAGATTTTTCAAACAAGTCCATGAGGGTTGTTTATAGAGAGTGCAATCAAGAAACAAACAAAGAGTACTGTATATAACAAACAGTAGCTATAGATTTTTGAAATGATGAATTAAAAAACAATATGATTAACAGAAACGCACAACCATTGATGGGTTCTTGATGGCTTAACAAAAAAAAAAAGAGAAAGAGACAGAGACAGAGAGTAATGAAAGCCAAAACTCACGCTTGCGGAAGAGAGAGAGAGAGAGAGAGAGAGAGTTTCTGTGTGAGTCTCTTGCATAAAAAGCCTTATAAGGCCATTGAATCTTGCCAGCTGGAAGCAAGAGTGCCAGATTGGCAATGATGATGTGGATAATTAATTATTAATTTATTAATCATGGGGTTACTTAATTAGTTAGTTAATTAAATAATTTTTTAATCTACAGTTACTTATTATGAAGTGACGTAAGATATCCTTGCTTGCTAATGCCTAATGGTAGCTGCTCTGCTTTTACTTGGAAAAGTTAAAGTGATGGTAAATTATTAATGTGTATGATTGTGTATATAGAATATGTTGATACTAACAATAAAGCCAATCTTCATCATATGGGTCCACTTGATTTCCCTTTTTTTTTTCTTTTTTTTTTTTCTCTTGAATTTTTTCACATGATTTCTTGTGGGTTTAATTCACCATTTAAAAAAAATGTAAATGCAATTCAGTTAAAATCAAAAAGGTATTTGATTTTCATATACTCGGTAGAATTTAACGTTAATTTTTAAATGTATTATTTGAATCTATCGATAATCTGATGGTTTTAAATTTGTTTTAGTCGTTAATTTAACAAATTTTTATAGTGAGATTTGTGAGTGTATATATATATATATATTTATAATCTTTCTATTATATGGATGTCCGTATGAATTTGTATGTGCATGCAAGATAATTTTTTTCTTAAAAATCGTTGAAAATCCAACTGTCAAACCACTCATTCAGAGTGTAAGCTGAGCATGTAAAATCATCGACTGTCATAGACTCTTAAAAGAAATGCATTCTCTGGATTCGAACTCAGAACCTGAAAATCAAATCATGAGCTATACACCACAAAGTCACGCCCAATGGGAACGATGCAAGATAAAATACTGATACTTATTCATATATTTTTTCTGCAACAAAATATTGATATTTTATAGTTATCCATACGAAAAATTCTTTTGGACGTCTGCACCACATAACAAATATATATATATATATATATATATATATATATATATATATATATATATATATATATATATATATTATATATATATATATATAGTCATACTTGATCAATACACATTTTACAGTCCACATTCAACTAAAAGACATGAGATTTTTTTTGTCTTTATCTACCCGATAAGAAAGAAAATAGGTTTGTCGTCAAGCTATTAATTTAAAAAAAAAATGTTTCGAAGAATTTTTTCCAAATTACTTAGAGAGAAATCTGACCCGTTCTGAGATAGTGAGTTTCGCTTACTTTTTAGATTAATTCTTTTATTTTATTATTATTATTTTATTTAATAAAAAAAAAAAAAAAGAGTTTAACTTTTCACATTATATATGTGATTGCAAAACAATAACTGAAAAATTTGCTTTTAATGAAATCAAAGATGTAGGTAAGTGAGAACTGTTAGCATTTGCTTTCAATTATACTACTTATATGAAGCATAATTTAATGCATGTCCCAAGCTATCGCTAGCTAGCTTCAACAGTCAATGAATACGGCTCTCATTTCATTTTATTTTTTTTGACTTTCATACCCTCAAGAAACAATCAGATAATGAACAGCAATAATAATGCTGTGCCCTCATCATCTGCATTAAAATCCCATAAAGTTTCTATTTATTTATTTATATTTTTTCATGAAGATTCAAAAGAGATCAATATCAAAGCTAACTGAATTTTCTCTGAATTTAATGAGAATATTAGAAGCAATATATATATATATAATTAGCCGCTAATTTTAAGAATATGTAACCTCATGCATGATTGCCAAAGTAAAATGAAACCTATATAAAGCCATTAATCCGTAATATATATTTTAATTAATACAAAAGTAATTAATAGTCGGCAAAATATTCCTCTTGTGATTATGAAACTTATAACCCATTTTCAGTAGCAAATCAAAAAGATCATTATGAGGTTGATTTGGATGGTGTTTAAACAGGTAACCATATATAATTGTAAACATGGAATAAACATTAAGTATAATTTTATATATGACATTAATTATAATGTAATTACCAAGATCATCAGTAGCCTTTCTGTATCATGTAATATAATTATGCATTTGATACAGTAAACATAACCTTTTTGTTCGGACAATTTTTCGTTAATACGCGTGTAAGGTTCAAATCTCCTGAGACACAGTCTCAAAAAAGAATGATTCATTTCAAGAAAATATCTTCAAAGGGCACAAACACACAGATTACAACTCTAAAGATTACAAAGCTAAGAATTTAAACTACTTGCTCATTTTGAGTATTTTTTTCTTTTTTCCTTTTCATTCATGTTACAATTGAGCCTTTTATAGTTCATGGCTCCGCCAAATGCTGGAACGGTTTCGCCGTCTTTAGCCCGTTAAGCTCCCACGTTCCTTGCTCACATGTAACTGCTGGATCATGCGCGCAATCGGTGGATCGTGCATGCAACTGCTAGGTAACTTGGTAGATCGTGGGGGTTCTTGTCTTTCTGTACAATAACCGTAAGAACGTCTACTCATAGCAAGTCATCTGCATGGTACCTTCGCTATTCATCTCTCATCGTTTTTTGCTCATTTCTTGAATCGTCCTGAGTTAAGTCTTTCTGGGTCGAATCCTTCTTCATCCCCATGCAGAACGACGCCATGCCTTTTCGTCCTTAGATACATCATGTATTTTCGTCCTTTGATACGTTCGGTCATTTCTTCATTGGGAGAAATTTATTTTCCGTTAACATTTTCATTAATGGAGATTTTAGAACCAAATTTACCTTCACATTAATTATGTTATTATTGCTGTCGCCATTTGAATGGTCGATCCAAGTTTTTTTTTTTTTTTATTATTACACACACATATATGCACACAAGTTATGTAAATTATTTACTAATATGCATATATATGTTATTTTTAGATCCATAGCATGATAATTTAAGGTAATTTTTTTTGTAGGTATCCATATACGAGCACACAATATTTTTTTTCCAGTTTAAAACAGGGGGTGATATTTTGATCTCTTTTTAAAAAATTTGTTATCATTTTATTCTTATAAAATTTTTATTTTTGTTTTCAGAAAAAAAAAACACGTTGTTGAATTGTAAATTTGACATTTTAACAAATAAATAAATTACTTTTAGTTTATTTGTTAAAAAATCAAATTTATAAATAAATTGTTTGTGACAAAATCACATTTGTCCTTCAACCGTGTATTTTTTTTACTATCACTGTTTTAAATTTATAATACTAAAAATGGAATAAGATATTAAAATCTTATCATAAATCCGAGTGGTAAAAAAGATTCTAAAAATAATGAAAATGTCATCCCCCCAATCTAAAACTTAAAGTTTGTAGAACATTTAAGAATGCAAGTTTTATTTTCTTACATTTTTATCACTTTATATCCCTTGTGTATTTGGGTGTGTAATTGATGGTGGTTTTTTTTACGCAGATGAGGTTTAAATATCGATAAGGGGTAAAATGAGATTTGTATTTGGCCAAAAGAGGATAATGAAGGTATAAGGACTTAGAGAGACTAAAGTCAGACAAATGGGTACAATCCCACTATACAAAGGAGTTCTCTCAGGGGCGGAATCTGATGAGGATGAAGCAAGTACAAACACCGACCCGACCTAAAGAGGAAGTATTAGATTTGGCAGCATTTGAATATTTGTGGAAGCCGACCCGATGTGGTCTATTCTCCTAACTGGACCTGGTTAGAGAAGTCAGGAAGTTTGATCAAGCATCATTCACATCGGTGTACCAACCTGAAGAGCAGAGTTGGGACCACAAGTTGTCTTGTGCTTAAAGATACATGACGTATTCCCTACTTAAAAGATAAGCTTCTGGAAGACTTATGATAATTATGAGAAAATCAACGGTTCTCATTGAAAGTGGCCCCTGCCAGCCGCCATAGGGCGGTGCAGTGGCAGGGAAATGGCAGAGCAGAGCTGCCATAGGCGCCAGAGACCGTCATGGGCCAGTGCAATGACAATGAAAAATGAATATTATGATTGGTCAAATTGTGGGTAGTTGAAGAGAGTTGTTACTACAATGATGGCAATGATATGAGCTAATGTAATGGGAGTGAAATAATGAATTTGGAAACATATATAAAATGGTTGAAGCCACATATTCAAGAGTTGGCAATTTCCGCATCACACAGCTTGTACAATAGCCAAGAGCTTAAAACATAGTGATAGAGAGAGAAAGCTAGTAGGTTCCCAATTACCTAAGAGATTTGTAGTGGGCTAGTTTAAGACCTGATGTATTATACACTCTTTGTAAGCTCACTACATCACTTGTAGTCCGGGTCGGTCTTGACCCCGAGCAATAATATAATCTCTTTCTCCTGTGAACATAGGTTGAAGCCACTCTCCACCGAACCACATAAATCCTCGTCTTTATGATTTATCTGTCTGCTTGCTAAGTTTGCTTTGATTCCCTATTAAACAAACAAATTTACTACTGGTGAAGTTTGTTCGAGAAGTTAATTTCCTAAATTATCCTTAAAACGAAAAACAACCGTCAATAAACTCAAATTTTATCTCCATCTTGCAACACAATTTGAATGAGGCTGTTGAGATAGATTCAAGCACTCCATCTTGTCTCTTAATTAGACTATATATTAACATGCAGCTCCATATATAACAACAAAAATATCATATATGCCATTGAAGATACGTACGTAAAACCCTAAGATAATTTAGTAGGAGTGTACGTACACGAGGTCAAAAAAGAAAATGGAAAAAAAAAAGCATTTTATGTAAATTATATTATTTATTTAAATGGACTTCTAATTGTTGTGGCTTGGCCATCCATATATATATATATATATATATATATATATATATTTGAGCATGTTCTAAGTGGGAAGGTGCTTATTAGAGCAATGATTACGCTCGTGGCTCTCTCCTAAACTTTATGAAATTCTCTCAAAGCAAATCAAGAAGAAAAGCAGATTTGATTAATTAATTAATTAATTAATTAATTAATCTCACCAAAGGATTAGGACGAGAGAATGTGTATGCGGAGAAAGAGAAAAAGGAGGAGATTAGATTAGATATGCATTAACAAAAAGAATAATGATGATAAATAAATAAATAAATAATAAACCAAGTAAAAGAAAAGGAACTTCAAAAAGCTACGTGCGTGTGCATTAATTCCCCTTTTGTCCTCTTCTTTGAATTGAATTCTGTATTAAATTTTTCATAATCTTAAGTCACATTTGTATTAATATTTTAATAATAATATATGATTAAAATTTAATTATATTTAAATTATTATATAATAACTAAGGATAATTATTTATAAAAAAATAAATAAATAAAATTTAACTCAGTACCTGAATTTAAAATCTCTCATTATTTTCCCTCACATGGGCTTCTCTCTATCTTTCCTTACAGCTTCGCTTCAAACTCACGAAAGTACTTCATTATTGTATTGAATGGATGATACACACTCATTTATACTACATCAATGAAAATGCTATCCATAAAAAACTTTAATTAAATTTAATTAGGAAAAATAAATCTTAAATTTTTAAGTTTTAAAAATGAACACACATACCCCTCAATGTGCTCATTTGGCAAAATTAAT
This sequence comes from Zanthoxylum bungeanum, assembly GCA_019454045.1. NCBI lineage: Eukaryota > Viridiplantae > Streptophyta > Magnoliopsida > Sapindales > Rutaceae > Zanthoxylum > Zanthoxylum bungeanum. Next base: position 207,156 of record SKCR01026025.1, on the reverse strand, counting down.
CTCACCCGTGCGTAGATTTTTAAAAATAATATCTGACAGGATATTTGATATATGTACTTTAAATAAATGAAAAAACATTATGAAAAATGAAAATTGGTCTAGTTATCCATTTTTTGAAATGCTAAAAGTCTAATAATTAATACATTAATATTAATTTTGAGTGCTAGCTAGGAGAAAATCTTATATGCAACAGTGGTATCACGCCATCAATGCAACAAGTCAATCATACACTACCACGCGTGCTAAAAATTAAAAAATAACTAAAAAATAGGTGAATAAACTTTACGTGTTATTTTTTAATTCGCTTGTGATACCATGTCACTCATACCACTGTTACACCAAATAATCTCTCGCTAGCTAGATATCATTTTCCCTTTTATCTATTTGCCTTCTAGAGGGCATCATGGCAGTAATTAACAAAGAAGCACTTCTAATTATGTTATTTAAAAAAAAAAAAAAAAAACACTTGGGGTTTGGACTTCTTAAAACGTTTTCCAGATGCAATTTGATGAATAGCACAATTTATACATGAAACTTTTTTTTTCTTTTTTTTTTTTTTTATAAAGAAGGGTAAATAAGTTTAAATATATGTCTTCAATGGGCGTAACTTGGTGGTGTAGAGTTCAAGATCTCACATTGAGGTCTTGGGTTCGAATCAAGAGAGTGCGTTTCTTATAAGAGCTTGAGACAGTCGAGAGTTTTACCTATTCCTCTTAAGCCTGACAGAGGTGGTTTAACGGCGGGGTTTCCAACGATTCCAAAAAAAAAAATCTAAATATATATTCAACTCTTTATATAACACAAGACTGAAATCCGAGTGGTAAATTTTATTAAGATGCTTAAAAATTAATCCGTCTTACGTTTTTGGGAGCTCAAGCATATATACAACTCTATTATGACAAAAGAGTAATAATGATATTAGGGTTTTCAAAGATTCCTTTTAAATCGTAGAGAAATATAAGTGAGTTACAAGATTGAAACACTGATATTCCATTCAAATCATGGAATGTGACGAATATTAGGGACCCCAAAAACAGACAAAATTAAATTCATATATGTTCATTGACAAGCCCTAACAAAGAAAAAGTTTCATATCTCCCTTAATAATTTTCCCAAATTCCATCATCCCACATATGAATTAATGTATCAAAAGATCGATCATAATATTCTTGATGGTTGCAGAGTCTAGCTAGCCTCCCACCATTCCCCCCCACTAGATTTGACACATCATATATGAAAATTGTCCCAGCACTTTAAAAGTTAAAATTATCATATTATTCCATATATATTTTTAAAAACCCACTCAGTCGGTTGATGGGAATTATGGTGGTGCTGAGTCGATTTAAAACACCATGAATGGGAATGGATTGTTGTCTCAGTGATAAATGTTTCGAGTTTGAGTTTAGGTTCAAAGTTCGAATCCTAAATTGATGAAAGTGTGTTTCTAGATTCATAAAGCACATACATGTTATTGTTTTTTTTTTTTAAAATTGCAATTAATCAAAGATCATATATAACACAAAATATCTCAAGATAATGTAAAAGTGTTTTCCCAAAATTGATTTAATCTTAATCTAACCAAAATTCAAAAAGGGTCGTGTGTTAATTAGTTAGGGCTTTAAAGAATAATTACTCTATAAATATAATTTTATGTGCTTTGAACATAATATGCAATCATTATAGGAATGCACAATTGAGCATGGGAAAAATTGTAGCACTCCATAATGTAATGTCGCTTCTTGGTTTGATTGATATATATTTTGGGTCACAAAACCACTACTACTTTCAATAGCATACACTTAAATTTATGCTGGCCCCGTTGGCTGACACCATCAATTAACAAGTGTCAGTTTGATCATCAATCTATTGAGGAAAAAAAAAACAGTATTGTCCTAAATTTTTTTTTTTAATAATAACGGTCACATCTATTTTAATAGTAATCAGGGCCGGTCCTAATATTCTCAGGGACTAAGGAAATTTTAAGTTTTAAGACATCTGATTATAACATGATATTATAGTTAAAAGAATTTAGGACTCTTACCTGTTTGTTATTTTGTGGGATATAACAAAAAAAATTTGGGAGCCATAGGCAGACGTGTTACTCATTTATGCTCAGGACTGGCCCTGATTCCTGATAATAATACACGGATAAAATACAATTATATTTAATTTATTATTAAATAACTATTAATCATAATTTATTATTCAAATATATATATATTTTAAAAACAAAAAAGTGATGCATGTCACAAACTTGGAAAATGGATGGTTTAAGACGGCCAAACTTTTCCTAAATTAATTAATGCTTTTTTTTTTTTTGGGTTATTTGAATTGTGGGTCAGCAAGCCTTAGCTCAAAATTGAAACCCTAGAGCTAGCTAGGTTTGCATGCTTTGTGCATGCCCTATTTTAATTTTTGTTTTTTTCATTCATTATAATAATGCCAATAGACCATAACAACTCACAACTTCATATAAATAGTTTTTAATGTTTGTGATGTGAACACATTTCATATTCACATCTTCTCGTTATCTTTATTTAGTATTTACATTACCACTCATTATACGTTGCTTACAGTGAACTGTGTTTCCTTTTTTTTTTTTTTTTTTTTAATTGTAAAATATTAAATTTAAGATTTTAAAATCTGGATATAAATTTTGTAACTCAAATTACGTGGCATCATTCATGCAATACAGACATTATAGAAGACGATTTTATTATTAACGGTGTAATAAGTAACACTTATCAGTCCCCAAATGACGTAGTTTAGTGGTGCAGAGTTTAAGATCTCACGTTGAGGTCTTGTGTTTGAATATAAATAGTACGTTTCTTGCAAGACACTACAAAAATTATGGCTTTTAGCGTCCAAATATTTAGCGTCGACATAATATTCGACGCCAAAAATCACTTTTAGCGTCGAATATCATTTTCGACGCTAATTGTCATATTTTTAGTGACGGAAAAAAATTTCGACTCCAAACATTCAACTTTTGGCGTCGAAAACAGTTTTCGACGCTAAAATTATGACTATAGCGTCGAATAATATTCGACGCTAAAGAATTTCACTATCGCAATAATTTTTGGCTCCAAATATTAAACTTTTAGCGTCAAAAATCTGTGTCAACGCCAAAAATAGACATTTAGCGTCGACTATATAGCGTCGCTAAAGGTTTATGAAGTTTCCACCGACAATCCTTGAATCTTTAGCGTCTAAATTTATGTCGCCGCTAAATGTCCGACATTTAGCGTCGAAATTGTTGTTTCGACGCAAAAAAATACAACAATTAGCGTCGAATAATCAGCTTCGACGCTAAAGATAGATTAAAATGCAGAATGCCACCAACCATTCTCCCCCTCTGTTTTTTCTCTCATTCTCTTCATTTTCATCCTCTGAAATCTGAGAATTTCTCCTCTACAACCTCACAACTCTCCTAAAAATTTTCAATAAAATTGTAATCAATTCTGATAAGGTAAATCTTCTTTCATATTTCTTTATTATTTTCAATTTTTATGATTATATATGTTGTTTATATGCTGTTTGTTAGTGATTTATGATTCATATATGTAGAGTAAGTATATTAATTAACAAAATAGAATTTTTCTGTAAACTATTTAATTTATCAACCAAATAATATATATATATATATATATATATATATATATATGTATATGCTTAATAAAGTATTAATGAATTAGTAATGTTGATTACTGTAATATGATATCTAATAATTATATTATTATATTTAGCTATTCTGCTGAAATGGATAGAAATTGGATGAGCTCTCTGGATAGATTGAGTGTTGAATATCGTAATGGAGTGTATGAGTTTATGGAAGTCGCAAAGCAACACATTGATGCAGAAGGTCGTGTTCGTTGTCCATGTGCAAATTGTTTGAATAGGAAAAGGAAGCGGTTAGATGAAGTTCATAATCATTTATACATGCCAGGAATATCACCAACTTACCGTACGTGGATTTATCACGGTGAGCAGTATCGTTCTCAGTCACGGTTTATTGATTTCGGCGAAGGGAGCAATAGTTACAATCAACCTGCAAACGATGAGATCACCGATATTTTGCATGACTTATAAGGTCCACAACTTGGTCATAGTGTTAATGGTGACACACCAGTGTTAAGTGGAAATGATCAAAATTTATTTAGTGAACTACTTGATGAGGAAAAAAAAATTACATTTGAAGGTGCTGGAATGTCGATCTTGAATTTCGTTGTGAAATTATTACACATTAAAGTGATCAACAGAATGACCAACAAAAGTATCGATATGATGTTAGAGTTACTGGCCCAAATGTTACCGGTTGGAAGCGAATTGCCTAAGTCGTACTACGAGGCAAAGAAAATGTTGCGTGTCTGGGAATGGGGTATGAATCCATTCATGCTTGTAAGTTTGATTGTGTATTATTTCGTGCCGAGTATGAATCACTTGAACATTGTCCGATATGTGGTGAAAGTCGGTACAAAGTCCGTGGTATGGGGAAGAAAGTGCCTCAAAAGATATTGTGATATTTCCCTTTAACGCCCAGGCTGCAGAGATTGTTCATGTCATGACACACAGCGACTGATATGATGTGGCATCATGAAAAGAGGATCGGTGCGGAGGGCATACTTAGACATCTTGCGGATGGAACCGAATGGAAGGAATTTGATGACATGTACCCCCGTTTCGCTGAGGACCCCCGTAATGTCAGGTTAGGTCTTGCCTCTGATGGTTTTAACCCATTTGGGAATATGTACAACTCTTATAGCATATGGCCCGTTATTGTCATTCCATATAACTTACCTCCATGGAAATGTATGAAGGATCCGTTCATGTTTATGTCATTGCTTATCCCTGGTCCACGTTCACCTGGTAAAGATATAAATATTTACTTGAGACCATTGATCGAGGAGTTACAAACATTATGGAATGTGGGTGTGCATACCTATGATGCAGCTTCATAGTAGTCTTTTCAGATGCATGCCGCATTATTATGGACCATTAATGATTTTCCAGCTTATGGTTCATTATCTGGATGGAGCACTAAGGGATACATGGCATGTCCAGTTTGTGCGGGTCAAACATCTTCGCAACGATTACGGAATAAAATCGGATACACAGGGCACATGAGATTTCTTGAGTTGAGTCATCATTGGCGGAGGAGTCAATTATTTTACGGTCAACATGAACCTCAGAGTATGCCCAGTCCATTGTCTGGATTAGACATACTTTGCCAACATCAACATCTCAGAGATAGCACACCAGATAAACATCCTAATAATAGAGATAAAAATTGAAAACGCTTACCTGAAGAGTTGAATTGGACAGGAAAGAGTATTTTCTTTGAGTTAGAATATTGGGGGACTCTGAGTTTGCGACATAATTTGGATGTAATGCATATAGAAAAAAACATTTGTGAGAGTTTAGTGGGTACACTATTCAATATTCCGGGTAAGACAAAAGACACTGTAAATGCTAGATTGGACCTACAAGATCTTAGAATTCGCAGTGAATTGCATTTACAAGCCACATCTCGAGGTCTTATTAATCCTCCTGCTAGTTATGTGCTCAATCAATCAGAGAGAAAATCATTCTGTGATTGGCTGAAAATGGTTAAATTCTCTGATAATTATGTATCGAATATTGGGCATTAAGGTCAGAGATGATACAATAACGGGATTAAAGAGTCACGATTGTCATGTGCTTCTCGAGATTCTCCTTCCTGTTGGCATTCGACCTTATCTCCCCCCGAATGTATGCGACGTCGTACTTGATATATGTGGCTTCTTTAAACAATTATGTCAGAGGACATTAAGCACATCTGTTATTGACGACCTTGAGCGAGGAATCGTGATAATCCTATGCAAGCTGGAGCGAATTTTGCCACTCGCTTTTTTTGATATCATGGTACATCTGGCTGTGCATTTACCGGCTGAAGCTAGAAAAGGAGGTCATGTCCATTACAGATGGATGTATCCCATTGAGAGGTAATATATATATATATATATATATATATACAGTTTTATATAAGAAAATTCTTAACTTTTTTCATGTGCATAGAATTTAGTATTAATGCAAACTTGTTGTCATATCTGCAGGGCTTTGGGAGATTACAAACAATATGTGAAAAACAAGGCACGCCCTGAAGGGTCAATAGCTGAAGCTGTTATAATAAGTGAAGCAATAACATTTTGTTCGATGTACATGCAGAATATTGAAACTCATTTTAATCGTCGGCCACGAAACTATGATGGAGATGCAAGTAATAACCAAGATATCACAGTGTTCCGTCAAAATTACAGACCATTTGGAGCAGTTGGAGTCAAATTACTAACCCTTCAGGAAGTTCAACGTGCGCATTGGTTTATATTGAGTAATTGTGATGAAGTGCAACCGTATTTAACGTAAGTTTTTATGGTGCATAACTACTGTATTTTTGCCATACATTAACCGTGATAATTTATTGTAGGCAACATCTAACAACGCTACAATGTGGTGGTGACCACAATGTTGATGGAACACACAAAAAAGAATTTCCTAAATGGTTTGAGACAACTGTAAGTTAGAATATTTTATATTTATTTTTATCCTAACATTAAACATTTCAGTTTGTTATATTAACACATATATTTCTCTCATTGTCAGATTAACAACCAAGTGCAAAATGGTCAATTGGACTCGCAATCCTCGTTGGTTTCTTTGGCTTATGGGCCTCAAAAGCAGGCTTATGAGTACAGTGGATGCATTGTCAACAGAGTTAGATTTCATACCGAACAGCGAGATGTTACTCATGTGACTCAAAATTTTGGAATTGTAGTCCAAGGAGAACACGGCTCAGATCTAATTGACTTCTACGGCGTATTGCAATCGGTCATTGAGTTGATATACCGACCTAGACGACATATTGTGCTATTCGACTGTAAGTGGTTTGACACAAATGCCAGAAAGAGGAGAATTCAAGTTAGTAATCATCTAACGTCAATTAATGTTCAACATTTTTTGTACCCAAGCACGTTCAGTGATATACATATCTGATCCTAAGTTAGGAACTGGATGGATGGTGGTAGAAAAGTTACAACATAGGGCCATCTGGGACACGCAGGAGAAAGATAGAGTTGACATATCAGATGAAACAGAAGAAGGCTCCGGCAACTTTGAAGTTACTGAACAAATATTTTATGGACCAACTGTCACCGTTCCTGAAAATATCACATTAACTCGAGCTAGTACAGACGTTGAGATAATTCATCATTCTGAAGTGAGCGTTGAAGTAGCAAGTGAAGAACAATTTGACACTGAAGATGACTTCGATTCCAGTCACGAATCCTCAAATACCGACGATAATAGTGATTAATGAAGTTATTGTATTTTGTGATTGATGAATAATTTTCTGGATTATAATGTATGGTTGTTGATTTTAATTACTCTTTAGATATGGTTGAAATATTATCGTAATTATTAATAATTTTCTGGATTGTAATGTATGGTTTTTGATTTTAATTACTCTTTAGATATAGTTGAAATATTATCGTAATTATTAATAGTATAACTATCATATATTTGTTATTATTATTTTTAATGGTAGACATTTAGCGTCGAAAAACAATATTCGACGCTAAATGGTAGACATTTAGCGTCGAACAAAAGTCGACGCTAAATGTCTGTCCTTTAGCGTCGAAACAATAATCGACGCTAACTAAAAAAATTAAATTTCCCGGAAAAATAACCCTAAATTTTTAATAAACCGCCTACTTTTTGACGTCGAATTAATTCGACGCTAAATGTCGTTTAAATCCCTAAAACCAGTGTCATCTTCTTCCTCGGCTCAAACGAACAAATCATCGCATCTCACTCTCTTCTTCTGCATTCTCGGCTCCAACCACTCTACTGCAACGAATTTACAGGTAAGTCTCACTTGTTGATTTTAATTTGATGATGATGATGAATTTGATGATGATGGTTGTCGATGATGATGATGAAATTTGATGATATAATTGCTGTTGATGATGATGAATTTGCATGATGATGATGCTTGTTGATGTATGATGATGATGATGATGATGATTGTTCATAGAGTGGAATCATTGATGATGATGATGATGATGATGATGATTGTTGATGAATGATGATGATGATGATGATTGTTGTAAATGATGGACAACCAGCATCAATCTCCCTGTTCTGGGCAGAACAGCACCAAATTGATGTTGTTCTGCCCAGAACAGGGAGATTGATGCTGGTTGATGTGTCGTCGTTTGCGATTTGTCGTTGCAACATTGATTGAATTGAAAGGGAAAATTGGATTTTCCCTGCCGAGGGTTTAATTGGTTCATTCATGGATGCGTACTGCCTGCATGGGGCTTGCTCTTATTATCCATTAGACAAATTTCTTATTCTTTCTTTATGGCATTTAGTTCGAAATATTTAGAGTCAAACTTGGTTTTAGCAATTTGATGACGCTAATGCGACAGGTTTTTGCAGATGGCACCGGACAATCGTAAACGGGCTAACGCGACTCCATCTACATCAGCAAGGGCAATTGGCCCTGGTGATTTCTCTGCTAGCACAGGTGAGTCCAGTACAGTGAAGGGTCGAAGACGCACCCGTGGCTTGGGGTTGGCTAAGTACGTTAAGGTTCACGGCCGTATCCGGATAGAGATATCGGATGATGGACACACTCAAGTCGGACAACATAATTCAGCGTTTAATACAGCCATAGGAGCTACAGCTCGATATGAAGCTCCCCAAAACTACGTTTCTTGGAGAAAGATACCGTGGGAGACGAAAATGAACCAGCTATTCCCTTCCTACTTGTAAGTTTTCGATATTGTTTGTTATTTAACATTTTTATTTTTAATAACAATTTACTCAAATTTTCATGTAAGAGTGGTTCGACTTCGATCTGACCAAAGTGAATGTCCAACAATATATTGACTACCACATGGGGAAAAGTTATAAAGATTATAGGACAAAAGTCCTGAAACCAATATTCGACGAACATGGACCTTCAGATGCTCCACAACACAAGCCTGATTTTATAGAGGAACAAGACTGAACATTCTTATGTGAGCTTTGGTCTAACAAAAAACACGAGGTAAATTTTGAAATAAACGAAAATTTATAATTATCTTTGTTTTCGGTACTTACAATGTTGGTAAATGCAGGATAAATGTCACGCAAATGCGGAAAATCGAAGTCACTTGCGTTTTAACCACCGTGGAGGTTCGAAGCCATTTATCAAACATCGTGCCGAACATTCTGAGGTAAATATATCCTAACGTAAAATTTAACAGTTCATTGTTTTTACTAATGTGGAATAATAATGAATTTATTTTCTGTTTATAACAGAGTAGCACAGGTGAGGTGCAATCATTTCCAGATTTTTTCCGTGTGACGCATTACAATGAGAGGAACAAATGGATAAATGAAGAAGCCGAACGCTGCTATGTAAGTTTCAGTTTTTAAAATAAAATCATTAATATTATATATGTTAATTTTTTTCTCAAATTCTAATATTAACTTATTTTTTGAAACAAAACGAAATGATGGAACTCCAACATCAAACTCAGGAGACAGTGTCCGACCCCATACCAGATGAGCAGTTGTCGCAATTGGTTTTCAAGAATCAGACAGCTTACAACGTTGGCCTTGGCACTCGTAAGAAGCCGACGTCATCTGCACGCAATATTGTTTTTACTAATGTGGAATAATAATGAATTTATTTTCTGTTTATAACAGAGTAGCACAGGTGAGGTGCAATCATTTCCAGATTTTTTCCGTGTGACGCATTACAATGAGAGGAACAAATGGATAAATGAAGAAGCCGAACGCTGCTATGTAAGTTTCAGTTTTTAAAATAAAATAATTAATATTATATATGTGTTAATTTTTTTCTCAAATTCTAATATTAACTTATTTTTTGAAACAAAACGAAATGATGGAACTCCAACATCAAACTCAGGAGACAGTGTCCGACCCCATACCAGATGAGCAGTTGTCGCAATTGGTTTTCAAGAATCAGACAGCTTACAACGTTGGCCTTGGCACTCGTAAGAAGCCGACGTCATCTGCACGCAATATTGTTAATTCGGACAATGTCTCTCTTCGAGACGAGTTAGTCACCACCAAAGACGAGCTAGCCACCACCCGAGACGAGCTGAAGCAGACTAAGGAGAAGCTAGAACAGGTCACGGTGGATCACGAGAAGAAGATGGAGCACTTGGAACAGCAAATGCAGGTTTTCCGTCAGATGTTGGAGGCCTCAATCAGTCAGGGTGCATCGGGTTCGAGCGTCCCCCATCACAGTAGCAATTAATTTTATATTTGGTTTTGTATAAACATTTTGAACAAATAGATTTAATATAATTTTTTTTTCTAAAACAAATTTCAATATAATAATTATTATAATATTTCGTAATTCTGTATTAATCAGATTTTTTGCAATTAAATTAAATATTTTAGACCAAAAAGAAGTAAATTAATAATTTTTTAAAAAACAAATTTTTTAACTATTAGCGTCGACTAATTCGACGCTAAAAATTGACTTTTGGCGTCGAAAATTTCGACGCTAATATGAACAAAAAAATCACCGCTGTAAGTATACAGATATTACCTTTTTAATATACTTTAGCGTCAAAACATGTCGACGCTAAAAGGTTGACTTTTAGCGTCGCATTATGTCGTCGCTAAATATAACCTATAGCGTCAAAATATTTAATTTAGCGTCGAAAAAAATTGGACGCAAATATATAGTTTTTAGCATCGCATTTATTTATTTCGACGCTAAAAGTGATTGTCGTCGATATTTCGGCGTCCATTTTTAGCGTCTAATTATTTCGACGCTAATTTTATTTTGCGTCGAAACTTTGACTTATGGCGTCGAATTATTTCGACGCTAAAGGGTCTAATTCTTGTAGTGACAGTTTAGGACAGCCGGGAATTTTACATATTCCGTTAAAGCCCGGAAAAGATGATTTAGCGACAGAATTTCCAACGATTTTAAAAAAAAAAATAATAATAATAATAATAACACTTATCGATATATATAATGTTTTGTGTGTATACAATTGTTATTATATGAACGTTCACATGTTAATAATTAACATCCGAAAAATTAAAATATAAAAAAACAAAACACGTCCTTACTTCAAAATATTGGTGTATGTATATTTTATATATACATAAACACACACCCAAGTTGGTATAGATGGGATTGTAAGTTAACATTAGTGTATTGTTAAAGCACCAAATTATTATTATTATTTTAAATAGTAGCCACATGCTTTTGCGGTTGCATGAAGCATTGAAAAGCAAAAGCAATTTCCTAAAGAAGCATTTTCAAAAACGCATATGCATTTTGATTTTACACCTTCCCTCTTTCACATTGGGATTAATTTGTTTAATTTTGTTTCAATGAATGATTCTACATATATTTTCTTTGTACTTTAAGTCTTAATTTTGAGTCAAATTTTGAAACAACAACCAACTGAGGCTTATGACCCTCGTAATTATTTTCACATTAATTTATTTTTTCTTTTTCTTTTTCTGAATGGGATGAGTGAGAAAATCCCAAGGCTCAAAATATAAAAAAATGACTTGGAAAGTTGAAAGATTCATTTGAATCTGTGTTTGATTTCACATGGGAAGGAGGAGGCAACATATATTATATTGTTTGTGGATGAAACATGCAAGGAAATGAAAGGAATGTTTGGCGATCCCGAGGAAGAAAGCAAGCCTCTTTATAAAGTGACCCAAAAACAAAAGACAACATCAACAGGCAGCAAATGCTTTGCTATGGCTTTTGCTTTCCCTTTCTTTTTTTTCTTCCAAGGTTAAAAAAAAAATGATTCTCAAATTACAGTAACATTAAGCACATGCATAACTAAAGCTTTTTGTCCCACCAAAACACAACTGGTGCATGCATGCAACTCTGCATTTTCCAGTTGAGAAAATTTAAAAATTATAATGAGGGTTGACTCTGATTTGATAACTAATTACAACTGATTCTTCAAAAATTATGTTTTAAGAATTGAAGAAATGGTGGCATGGCAGCAAAGATAGGATTAGGATTAGGATAGCTGTGGTTTATGTGTAGTAAAGTTTGACTGCCCAGGTTGAAGTTTAACTAGAATGACATAATATGATGATGGATGCATTGATGAGAAAAAAAAAAAAAAAAAAAAAGGATTTGTGAGTTGGCTTCATTTCACAGAAAAAGCTAGCAACTTTCTAATAGCTACTTCAAATCCCTTACAAGCAGCTGAGGTCGGAATGGCATTTCTTTCAGAAGTTTGGTGACCAGTTGAAATTTCCCAATTGAGGCTGCTGCTGATGATAAGCACCAACTTGTGCCCCCCCAGGAGCAGCTGGTGGAACCCCAACACCAACATTACCACCCATTGCAGGTCCCATATGATGTGGATTCGCCATTGCAGGTGGTTGCGCTGTAGGATGGTACATGCCTGGAAATTGCATGTGAGAAGATTGGGGCACAGCTGCATTGAAAGAAGCATGACTGGCATGTGATGGCAAATAAGCAGTAGCATGCGGTGTTTGTGCAGGCATATTGTAATATGGAGCAGACTGCAGGCCTGGAAGTTCCCTAGGGTTGTGAATCCAAAGTTCAGATGTCTCAGCCTGCCATGTCATATAAACAAATTCCAGTAAATTTTATGCTATTGCAACAAAATGCAATCAATTGAATCATTATGCAGGCTAGAGAATCAAGAGCAAAACCAAGCACCGACATGCATCTTAAGAAGCTCGTGGAAAGTTTATAAGAAATTAAGCACACAAAATGTGTAAACATGTGCTCACTACTATGCAACAATCTCATTACCAAATGGCAGAGACAGTATTCTTCACCCCCCCCCCCCCCCCCCAACAGGATGGTGCTATCACACAAATTAGATAAAAATTTGCTAAAACAGAGAAAAATCTCATGCATGTAATCATTAGATAGGACATACTTGAGATACAATGTGCAAGGCGATGAAACCTATTAAAAACAAAGAATCTGAGACTACTAACATGGCAGAAGATTATGCTTCACCTGTTGATTTGGAACATAAAGGTTGCCATCTTTGTACTTCATCCGAGATGAATCTTCCAGCCCCGTTGCACTCCCAACAACACTAGGAGCATTAATGGCATACCCGGTTGGACTTGTAAAATTTCCAAACCCAGTGGGACTTGCGGCAGGAACTGGCTTAAACTGCTGAAGTCCATACTTCAGGCTATTCGTACCGAGATGGGAACTACTTCCCGGCATCAGCAAGTAACTGCTGCCATTTGATGGGTGTGGATAGGCGGGATTACTGGAATAGCCAGGCATGGCCATCTGTGGTACATAAACTGGGGAAATGATCTGGCGGTATGGCAGCATATTAGTGAAATGGGAAACATGGACTTGAGGATACATCTGGGCCATCTGTTGCTGCTGCTGCTGCTGCTGTACCATGGCTATTGAGGATGCAGGAATGCTGTTGGCACTATGTGATCCTAAAGCCTGCAGTCAAAATCACGAAAACATCAGCTCAGCTGGTAATACCAAGAAAATGGCTTTTCATTTGCTAACAGAAATAAAATCAAACAAAGTGCAACGATTATGCCCTTCTCAAAACTTGGCTAGAGCAAACCATTATAAAACGATTCTTGAGTGCACATTTACAGTTTGAATGCACACAGAAGTGAAATTACAGAGCAACAGCTGCAACACAAACCAAACTTTAATAAAGAGTTGAAAGAGTTCCCTTGCATTAAAATCTAATGCCAGAAAGAAACCCATGAATAACAAGCTCATATTTTCGAACAGTTGTACATTGCCAAGAACCAATATGATACTTATTAGTCACCACCATAAGTTGTGTGTGGGCGCAGATGGGGAATACTGATGTAAGATAATGTAGCAATAAGAAGCTCATATTTACCTCTTGAGGTGAAGGCAGGCTGTGTCCCCTTACACTTTCTTCCATTGTCGGTCTGAAATATGGCATATCATAACCAGTCGGGGGATCATACGCCTGCTAGAAAACCAATGCATATCAGATTGCACCATGACAAGAAGCAAAAAAATAACCGGGCAAAAAAATGCAGATATTCTTCTTTTACAATGAAAGCCTCGATGCAAAATTTTGATTTCAATCTATGCTCACCGAAAAACTTGCCAACTCCGATGTATCTTGCTGCTGTTGTGACTCTGAGAGAGCATAGGATGGATCATTGTCTCGAACCAATCCGATACCAGCATAGTTGTCCAAATTTTGAGGACTTGAAGCATCTTTTATATCATCCGGCAATTGATGCTCAGAGGCTTCATCAGATGCTGGCGAGTTGGATCCGGAATTTCTAACATTGTCATCAAGAATATTATCTACAGGCTTGGTGCCAGAAACATCATTACCAGACATCTTGGGAGCAGCTCCAGTCAAACTGTCATCAGCATTGTCATGTTACACTTCAATTATACGCAGATACTATGAATTCAAATGAAGTAATGAACTGCACATCCATGAACTTAAAAAAAATTCTGTGCTACATCTATTTGAACTCCTAAGCAAAGCAGACAATTTTCTAAACAAGAGAAAACTCAAAATCACTTATCATATTAGAATGTCCAGCTTTTTGGCCATCAACCATTAGTTAACTACTAACACAAACCTTGCATCAGATTCCCCATTTGATTCTTCAGAAGCACCAACTGCTTGGAACCCAGGTACAAAATTCCAGGAAGAATCAAAATCCACTCCAAAACTGCCAAATGTTAGCCGACAACGATCAGTTTCAGGGACTCGAATATGCTGTGCTATGATTACATTCTGATTTTCATGGATGTTTACTCGTGAAAGTTCATCTTGCAATTTGGCTGCAACTGATTCCAAGTCCTTGGAATCATCACCAGGAGGTGAAGTGGACTTAGTAGTCAAACTTGGTTTTAGCAATTTGATGACGCTAATGCGACGGGTTTTTGCAGATGGCACCGGACAATCGTAAATGGGCTAACGCGACTCCATCTACATCAGCAAGGGCAACTGGCTCTGGTGATTTCTCTGCTAGCACAGGTGAGTCCAGTACAGTGAAGGGTCGAAGACGCACCCGTGGTCTGGGGTTGGCTAAGTACGTTAAGGTTCACGGCCGTATCCGGATAGAGATATCAGATGATGGACACACTCAAGTCGGACAACATAATTCAGCGTTTAATACAGCCATAGGAGTTACAGCTCGATATGAAGCTCCCCAAAACTACGTTTCTTGGAGAAAGATACCGTGGGAGACGAAAATGAACCAGCTATTCCCTTCGCTACTTGTAAGTTTTCGATATTGTTTGTTATATAACATTTTTATTTTTAATAACAATTTACTCAAATTTTCATGTAGGAGTGGTTCGACTTCGATCTGACCAAAGTGAATGTCCAACAATATATTGACTACCACATGGGGAAAAATTATAAAGATTATAGGACAAAAGTCCTGAAACCAATATTCGACGAACATGGACCTTCAGATGCTCCACAACACAAGCCTGATTTTATAGAGGAACAAGACTTAATATTCTTATGTGAGCTTTGGTCTAACAAAAAACACGAGGTAAATTTTGAAATAAACGGAAATTTATAATTGTCTTTGTTTTCGGTACTTACAGTGTTGGTAAATGCAGGATAAATGTCACGCAAATGCGGAAAATCGAAGTCACTTGCGTTTTAACCACCGTGGAGGTTCGAAGCCATTTATCAAACATCGTGCCGAACATTCTGAGGTAAATATATCCTAACGTAAAATTTAACAGTTCATTGTTTTTACTAATGTGGAATAATAATGAATTTATTTTCTGTTTATAACAGAGTAGCACATGTGAGGTGCAATCATTTCCAGATTTTTTCCGTGTGACGCATTACAATGAGAGGAACAAATGGATAAATGAAGAAGCCGAACGCTGCTATGTAAGTTTCAGTTTTTAAAATAAAATAATTAATATTATATATGTTAAGTTTTTTCTCAAATTCTAATATTAACTTATTTTTTGAAACAAAACGAAATGATGGAACTCCAACATCAAACTCAGGTGACAGGGTCCGACCCCATACCAGATGAGCAGTTGTCGCAATTGGTTTTCAAGAATCAGACAGCTTACAACGTTGGCCTTGGCACTCGTAAGAAGCTGACGTCATCTGCACGCAATACTGTTAATTCGGACAATGTCTCTCTTCGAGACGAGTTAGTCACCACCAAAGACGAGCTAGCCACCACCCGAGACGAGCTGAAGTAGACTAAGGAGAAGCTAGAACAGGTCACGGTGGATCACGAGAAGAAGATGGAGCACTTGGAACAGCAAATGCAGGTTTTCCGTTAGATGTTGGAGGCCTCAATCAGTCAGGGTGCATCGGGTTCGAGCGTCCCCCCATCACAGTAGCAATTAATTTTATATTGGTTTTGTATAAACATTTTGAACAAATAGATTTAATATAATTTTTTTTTCTAAAACAAATTTCAATATAATAATTATTATAATATTTCGTAATTCTGTTATTAATCAGATTTTTTTCAATTAAATTAAATATTTTAGACCAAAAAGAAGTAAATTAATAATTTTTTAAAAAATAAATTTTTTAACTATTAGCGTCGACTAATTCGACGCTAAAAATTGACTTTTGGCGTCGAAAATTTTGACGCTAATATGAACAAAAAAATCGCCGCTGTAAGTATACAGATATTATTTTTTTAATATACTTTAGCGTCAAAACATGTCGACGCTAAAAGGTTGACTTTTAGCGTCGCATTATGTCGTCGCTAAATATAACCTATAGCGTCAAAATATTTAATTTAGCGTCGAAAAAAATTGGACGCAAATATATAGTTTTTAGCGTCGCATTTATTTATTTCGACGCTAAAAGTGATTGTCGTCGACATTTCGGCGTCCATTTTTAGCGTCTAATTATTTCGACGCTAATTTTATTTTGCGTCGAAACTTTGACTTATGGCGTCGAATTATTTCGACGCTAAAGGGTCTAATTCTTGTAGTGACAGTCTAGGACAGCCGGGAATTTTACATGTTCCGTTAAAGCCCGGAAAAGATGATTAGCGACAGAATTTCCAACGATTTTAAAAAAAAAAATAATAATAATAATAATAATAATAACACTTATCGATATATATAATGTTTTGTGTGTATACAATTGTTATTATATGAACGTTCACATGTTAATAATTAACATCCGAAAATTAAAATATAAAAAAACAAGTCCTTACTTCAAAATTTTGGAGTATGTATATTTTATATAAAATATATATATAAACACACACCCAACTTGGTATAGATGGGATTGTAAGTTAACATTAGTGTAATTATTGTTAAAGCACCAAATTATTATTATTTTAAATAGTAGCCACATGCTTTTGCGGTTGCATGAAGCATTGAAAAGCAAAAGCAATTTCCTAAAGAAGCATTTTCAAAAACGCATATGCATTTTGATTTTACACCTTCCCTCTTTCACATTGGGATTAATTGTTTAATTTTGTTTTAATGAATGATTCTACATATATTTTCTTTGTACTTTTAAGTCTTAATTTTGAGTCAAATTTTAAAACAACAACCAACGCTTGTGTAAACTACTGTACTTGAGGCTTATGACCCTCGTAATTATTTTCACATTAATTTATTTTTTCTTTTTTTTTCTGAATGGGATGAGTGAGAAAATCCCAAGGCTCAAAATATAAAAAAAAATGACTTGGAAAGTTGAAAGATTCATTTGAATCTGTGTTTGATTTCACATGGGAAGGAAGAGGAGGCAACATATATATATTGTTTGTGGATGAAACATGCAAGGAAATGAAAGGAATGTTTGGCGATCCCGAGGAAGAAAGCAAGCCTCTTTATAAAGTGACCCAAAAACAAAAGACAACAACATCAACAGGCAGCAATGCTTTGCTATGGCTTTTGCTTTCCCTTTCTTTTTTCTTCCAAGGTTTAAAAAAAAATGATTCTCAAATTACAGTAACATTAAGCACATGCATAACTAAAAACTCAGCATTTTCCAGTTGAGAAAATTTAAAAATTATAATGAGGGTTGACTCTGATTTGATAACTAATTACAACTGATTCTTCAAAAATTATGTTTTAAGAAATTGAAGAAATGGTGGCATGGCAGCAAAGATAGGATTAGGATAGCTGTGGTTTATGTAGTAAAGTTTGACTGCCCAGGTTGAAGTTTAACTAGAATGACATAATATGATGATGGATGCATTGATGAGAAAAAAAAAAAAAAAAAAAAGGATTTGTGAGTTGGCTTCATTTCACAGAAAAAGCTAGCAACTTTCTAATAGCTACTTCAAATCCCTTACAAGCAGCTGAGGTCGGAATGGCATTTCTTTCAGAAGTTTGGTGACCAGTTGAAATTTCCCAATTGAGGCTGCTGCTGATGATAAGCACCAACTTGTGCCCCCCCAGGAGCAGCTGGTGGAACCCCAACACCAACATTACCACCCATTGCAGGTCCCATATGATGTGGATTCGCCATTGCAGGTGGTTGCGCTGTAGGATGGTACATGCCTGGAAATTGCATGTGAGAAGATTGGGGCACAGCTGCATTGAAAGAAGCATGACCGGCATGTGATGGCAAATAAGCAGTAGCATGCGGTGTTTGTGCAGGCATATTGTAATATGGAGCAGACTGCAGGCCTGGAAGTTCCCTAGGGTTGTGAATCCAAAGTTCAGATGTCTCAGCCTGCCATGTCATATAAACAAATTCCAGTAAAATTTTATGCTATTGCAGCAAAATGCAATCAATTGAATCATTATGCAGGCTAGAGAATCAAGAGAAAGTTTATAAGAAATTAAGCACACAAAATGTGTAAACATGTGCTCACTACTATGCAACAATCTCATTACCAAATGGCAGAGACAGTATTCTTCACCCCCCCCCCCCCCCCCCAACCAGGATGGTGCTATCACACAAATTAGATAAAAATTTGCTAAAACAGAGAAAAATCTCATGCATGTAATCATTAGATAGGACATACTTGAGATACAATGTGCAAGGCGATAAAACCTATTAAAAACAAAGAATCTGAGACTAATAACATGGCAGAAGATTATGCTTCACCTGTTGATTTGGAACATAAAGGTTGCCATCTTTGTATTTCATCCGAGATGAATCTTCCAGCCCCGTTGCACTCCCAACAACACTAGGAGCATTAATGGCATACCCGGTTGGACTTGTAAAATTTCCAAACCCAGTGGGACTTGCGGCAGGAACTGGCTTAAACTGCTGAAGTCCATACTTCAGGCTATTCGTACCGAGATGGGAACTACTTCCCGGCATCAGCAAGTAACTGCTGCCATTTGATGGGTGTGGATAGGCGGGATTACTGGAATAGCCAGGCATGGCCATCTGTGGTACATAAACTGGGGAAATGATCTGGCGGTATGGCAGCATATTAGTGAAATGGGAAACATGGACTTGAGGATACATCTGGGCCATCTGTTGCTGCTGCTGCTGCTGCTGTACCATGGCTATTGAGGATGCAGGAATGCTGTTGGCACTATGTGATCCTAAAGCCTGCAGTCAAAATCACGAAAACATCAGCTCAGCTGGTAATACCAAGAAAATGCTTTTCATTTGCTAACAGAAATAAAATCAAACAAAGTGCAACGATTATGCCCTTCTCAAAACTTGGCTAGAGCAAACCATTATAAAACGATTCTTGAGTGCACATTTACAGTTTGAATGCACACAGAAGTGAAATTACAGAGCAACAGCTGCAACACAAACCAAACTTTAATAAAGAGTTGAAAGAGTTCCCTTGCATTAAAATCTAATGCCAGAAAGAACCCATGAATAACAAGCTCATATTTTCGAACAGTTGTACATTGCCAAGAACCAATATGATACTTATTAGTCACCACCATAAGTTGTGTGTGGGCGCAGATGGGGAATACTGATGTAAGATAATGTAGCAATAAGAAGCTCATATTTACCTCTTGAGGTGAAGGCAGGCTGTGTCCCCTTACACTTTCTTCCATTGTCGGTCTGAAATATGGCATATCATAACCAGTCGGGGGATCATACGCCTGCTAGAAAACCAATGCATATCAGATTGCACCATGACAAGAAGCAAAAAAATAACCGGGCAAAAAAATGCAGATATTCTTCTTTTACAATGAAAGCCTCGATGCAAAATTTTGATTTCAATCTATGCTCACCGAAAAACTTGCCAACTCCGATGTATCTTGCTGCTGTTGTGACTCTGAGAGAGCATAGGATGGATCATTGTCTCGAACCAATCCGATACCAGCATAGTTGTCCAAATTTTGAGGACTTGAAGCATCTTTTATATCATCCGGCAATTGATGCTCAGAGGCTTCATCAGATGCTGGCGAGTTGGATCCGGAATTTCTAACATTGTCATCAAGAATATTATCTACAGGCTTGGTGCCAGAAACATCATCACTATACCAGACATCTTGGGAGCAGCTCCAGTCAAACTGTCATCAGCATTGTCATGTTACACTTCAATTATACGCAGATACTATGAATTCAAATGAAGTAATGAACTGCACATCCATGAACTTAAAAAAAATTCTGTGCTACATCTATTTGAACTCCTAAGCAAAGCAGACAATTTTCTAAACAAGAGAAAACTCAAAATCACTTATCATATTAGAATGTCCAGCTTTTTGGCCATCAACCATTAGTTAACTACTAACACAAACCTTGCATCAGATTCCCCATTTGATTCTTCAGAAGCACCAACTGCTTGGAACCCAGGTACAAAATTCCAGGAAGAATCAAAATCCACTCCAAAACTGCCAAATGTTAGCCGACAACGATCAGTTTCAGGGACTCGAATATGCTGTGCTATGATTACATTCTGATTTTCATGGATGTTTACTCGTGAAAGTTCATCTTGCAATTTGGCTGCAACTGATTCCAAGTCCTTGGAATCATCACCAGGAGGTGAAGTGGACTTAGTAGTCAAACTTGGTTTTAGCAATTTGATGACGCTAATGCGACGGGTTTTTGCAGATGGCACCGGACAATCGTAAATGGGCTAACGCGACTCCATCTACATCAGCAAGGGCAACTGGCTCTGGTGATTTCTCTGCTAGCACAGGTGAGTCCAGTACAGTGAAGGGTCGAAGACGCACCCGTGGTCTGGGGTTGGCTAAGTACGTTAAGGTTCACGGCCGTATCCGGATAGAGATATCAGATGATGGACACACTCAAGTCGGACAACATAATTCAGCGTTTAATACAGCCATAGGAGTTACAGCTCGATATGAAGCTCCCCAAAACTACGTTTCTTGGAGAAAGATACCGTGGGAGACGAAAATGAACCAGCTATTCCCTTCGCTACTTGTAAGTTTTCGATATTGTTTGTTATATAACATTTTTATTTTTAATAACAATTTACTCAAATTTTCATGTAGGAGTGGTTCGACTTCGATCTGACCAAAGTGAATGTCCAACAATATATTGACTACCACATGGGGAAAAATTATAAAGATTATAGGACAAAAGTCCTGAAACCAATATTCGACGAACATGGACCTTCAGATGCTCCACAACACAAGCCTGATTTTATAGAGGAACAAGACTTAATATTCTTATGTGAGCTTTGGTCTAACAAAAAACACGAGGTAAATTTTGAAATAAACGGAAATTTATAATTGTCTTTGTTTTCGGTACTTACAGTGTTGGTAAATGCAGGATAAATGTCACGCAAATGCGGAAAATCGAAGTCACTTGCGTTTTAACCACCGTGGAGGTTCGAAGCCATTTATCAAACATCGTGCCGAACATTCTGAGGTAAATATATCCTAACGTAAAATTTAACAGTTCATTGTTTTTACTAATGTGGAATAATAATGAATTTATTTTCTGTTTATAACAGAGTAGCACATGTGAGGTGCAATCATTTCCAGATTTTTTCCGTGTGACGCATTACAATGAGAGGAACAAATGGATAAATGAAGAAGCCGAACGCTGCTATGTAAGTTTCAGTTTTTAAAATAAAATAATTAATATTATATATGTTAAGTTTTTTCTCAAATTCTAATATTAACTTATTTTTTGAAACAAAACGAAATGATGGAACTCCAACATCAAACTCAGGTGACAGGGTCCGACCCCATACCAGATGAGCAGTTGTCGCAATTGGTTTTCAAGAATCAGACAGCTTACAACGTTGGCCTTGGCACTCGTAAGAAGCTGACGTCATCTGCACGCAATACTGTTAATTCGGACAATGTCTCTCTTCGAGACGAGTTAGTCACCACCAAAGACGAGCTAGCCACCACCCGAGACGAGCTGAAGTAGACTAAGGAGAAGCTAGAACAGGTCACGGTGGATCACGAGAAGAAGATGGAGCACTTGGAACAGCAAATGCAGGTTTTCCGTTAGATGTTGGAGGCCTCAATCAGTCAGGGTGCATCGGGTTCGAGCGTCCCCCCATCACAGTAGCAATTAATTTTATATTTGGTTTTGTATAAACATTTTGAACAAATAGATTTAATATAATTTTTTTTTCTAAAACAAATTTCAATATAATAATTATTATAATATTTCGTAATTCTGTTATTAATCAGATTTTTTTTCAATTAAATTAAATATTTTAGACCAAAAAGAAGTAAATTAATAATTTTTTAAAAAATAAATTTTTTAACTATTAGCGTCGACTAATTCGACGCTAAAAATTGACTTTTGGCGTCGAAAATTTTGACGCTAATATGAACAAAAAAATCGCCGCTGTAAGTATACAGATATTATTTTTTTAAT
This sequence comes from Zanthoxylum bungeanum, assembly GCA_019454045.1. Taxonomy (NCBI): domain Eukaryota; kingdom Viridiplantae; phylum Streptophyta; class Magnoliopsida; order Sapindales; family Rutaceae; genus Zanthoxylum; species Zanthoxylum bungeanum. The sequence goes on along the minus strand of SKCR01026025.1, from coordinate 184,390 downwards.
ATACTTTAGCGTCAAAACATGTCGACGCTAAAAGGTTGACTTTTAGCGTCGCATTATGTCGTCGCTAAATATAACCTATAGCGTCAAAATATTTAATTTAGCGTCGAAAAAAATTGGACGCAAATATATAGTTTTTAGCGTCGCATTTATTTATTTCGACGCTAAAAGTGATTGTCGTCGACATTTCGGCGTCCATTTTTAGCGTCTAATTATTTCGACGCTAATTTTATTTTGCGTCGAAACTTTGACTTATGGCGTCGAATTATTTCGACGCTAAAGGGTCTAATTCTTGTAGTGACAGTCTAGGACAGCCGGGAATTTTACATGTTCCGTTAAAGCCCGGAAAAGATGATTTAGCGACAGAATTTCCAACGATTTTAAAAAAAAAAATAATAATAATAATAATAATAATAACACTTATCGATATATATAATGTTTTGTGTGTATACAATTGTTATTATATGAACGTTCACATGTTAATAATTAACATCCGAAAATTAAAATATAAAAAAACAAGTCCTTACTTCAAAATTTTGGAGTATGTATATTTTTATATAAAATATATATATAAACACACACCCAACTTGGTATAGATGGGATTGTTAAGTTAACATTAGTGTATTATTGTTAAAGCACCAAATTATTATTATTTTAAATAGTAGCCACATGCTTTTGCGGTTGCATGAAGCATTGAAAAGCAAAAGCAATTTCCTAAAGAAGCATTTTCAAAAACGCATATGCATTTTGATTTTACACCTTGGGATTAATTTGTTTAATTTTGTTTTAATGAATGAATGATTCTACATATATTTTCTTTGTACTTTTAAGTCTTAATTTTGAGTCAAATTTTGAAACAACAACCAACCGCCGCTTGTGTAAACTACTGTACTTGAGGCTTATGACCCTCGTAATTATTTTCACATTAATTTATTTTTTCTTTTTCTTTTTCTGAATGGGATGAGTGAGAAAATCCCAAGGCTCAAAATATAAAAAAAATGACTTGGAAAGTTGAAAGATTCATTTGAATCTGTGTTTGATTTCACATGGGAAGGAGGAGGCAACATATATTATATTGTTTGTGGATGAAACATGCAAGGAAATGAAAGGAATGTTTGGCGATCCCGAGGAAGAAAGCAAGCCTCTTTATAAAGTGACCCAAAAACAAAAGACAACAACATCAACAGGCAGCAAATGCTTTGCTATGGCTTTTGCTTTCCCTTTCTTTTTTTTTCTTCCAAGGTTAAAAAAAAATGATTCTCAAATTACAGTAACATTAAGCACATGCATAACTAAAGCTTTTGTCCCACCAAAACACAACTGGTGCATGCATGCAACTCTGCATTTTCCAGTTGAGAAAATTTAAAAATTATAATGAGGGTTGACTCTGATTTGATAACTAATTACAACTGATTCTTCAAAAATTATGTTTTAAGAAATTGAAGAAATGGTGGCATGGCAGCAAAGATAGGATTATAGGATTAGGATAGCTGTGGTTTATGTAGTAAAGTTTGACTGCCCAGGTTGAAGTTTAACTAGAATGACATAATATGATGATGGATGCATTGATGAGAAAAAAAAAAAAAAAAAAAAAGGATTTGTGAGTTGGCTTCATTTCACAGAAAAAGCTAGCAACTTTCTAATAGCTACTTCAAATCCCTTACAAGCAGCTGAGGTCGGAATAGCATTTCTTTTCAGAAGTTTGGTGACCAGTTGAAATTTCCCAATTGAGGCTGCTGCTGATGATAAGCACCAACTTGTGCCCCCCCAGGAGCAGCTGGTGGAACCCCAACACCAACATTACCACCCATCGCAGGTCCCATATGATGTGGATTCGCCATTGCAGGTGGTTGCGCTGTAGGATGGTACATGCCTGGAAATTGCATGTGAGAAGATTGGGGCACAGCTGCATTGAAAGAAGCATGACCGGCATGTGATGGCAAATAAGCAGTAGCATGCGGTGTTTGTGCAGGCATATTGTAATATGGAGCAGACTGCAGGCCTGGAAGTTCCCTAGGGTTGTGAATCCAAAGTTCAGATGTCTCAGCCTGCCATGTCATATAAACAAATTCCAGTAAATTTTATGCTATTGCAACAAAATGCAATCAATTGAATCATTATGCAGGCTAGAGAATCAAGAGCAAAACCAAGCACCGACATGCATCTTAAGAAGCTCGTGGAAAGTTTATATGAAATTAAGCACACAAAATGTGTAAACATGTGCTCACTACTATGCAACAATCTCATTACCAAATGGCAGAGACAGTATTCTTCACCCCCCCCAACAGGATGGTGCTATCACACAAATTAGATAAAATTTTGCTAAAACAGAGAAAAATCTCATGCATGTAATCATTAGATAGGACATACTTGAGATACAATGTGCAAGGCGATAAAACCTATTAAAACAAAGAATCTGAGACTACTAACATGGCAGAAGATTATGCTTCACCTGTTGATTTGGAACATAAAGGTTGCCATCTTTGTATTTCATCCGAGATGAATCTTCCAGCCCCGTTGCACTCCCAACAACACTAGGAGCATTAATGGCATACCCGGTTGGACTTGTAAAATTTCCAAACCCAGTGGGACTTGCGGCAGGAACTGGCTTAAACTGCTGAAGTCCATACTTCAGGCTATTCGTACCGAGATGGGAACTACTTCCCGGCATCAGCAAGTAACTGCTGCCATTTGATGGGTGTGGATAGGCGGGATTACTGGAATAGCCAGGCATGGCCATCTGTGGTACATAAACTGGGGAAATGATCTGGCGGTATGGCAGCATATTAGTGAAATGGGAAACATGGACTTGAGGATACATCTGGGCCATCTGCTGCTGCTGCTGCTGCTGCTGTACCATGGCTATTGAGGATGCAGGGATGCTGTTGGCACTATGCGATCCTAAAGCCTGCAGTCAAAATCACGAAAACATCAGCTCAGCTGGTAATACCAAGAAAATGGCTTTTCATTTGCTAACAGAAATAAAATCAAACAAAGTGCAACGATTATGCCCTTCTCAAAACTTGGCTAGAGCAAACCATTATAAAACGATTCTTGAGTGCACATTTACAGTTTGAATGCACACAGAAGTGAAATTACAGAGCAACAGCTGCAACACAAACCAAACTTTAATAAAGAGTTGAAAGAGTTCCCTTGCATTAAAATCTAATGCCAGAAAGAAACCCATGAATAACAAGCACTTGATATTTTCGAACAGTTGTACATTGCCAAGAACCAATATGATACTTATTAGTCACCACCATAAGTTGTGTGTGGGCGCAGATGGGGAATACTGATGTAAGATAATGTAGCAATAAGAAGCTCATATTTACCTCTTGAGGAGAAGGCAGGCTGTGTCCCCTTACACTTTCTTCCATTGTCGGTCTGAAATATGGCATATCATAACCAGTCGGGGGATCATACGCCTGCTAGAAACCAATGCATATCAGATTGCACCATGACAAGAAGCAAAAAAATAACCGGGCAAAAAAATGCAGATATTCTTCTTTTACAATGAAAGCCTCGATGCAAAATTTTGATTTCAATCTATGCTCACCGAAAAACTTGCCAACTCCGATGTATCTTGCTGCTGTTGTGACTCTGAGAGAGCATAGGATGGATCATTGTCTCGAACCAATCCGATACCAGCATAGTTGTCCAAATTTTGAGGACTTGAAGCATCTTTTATATCATCCGGCAATTGATGCTCAGAGGCTTCATCAGATGCTGGCGAGTTGGATCCGGAATTTCTAACATTGTCATCAAGAATATTATCTACAGGCTGGTGCCAGAAACATCATTACCAGACATCTTGGGAGCAGCTCCAGTCAAACTGTCATCAGCATTGTCATGTTACACTTCAATTGTACGCAGATACTATGAATTCAAATGAAGTAATGAACTGCACATCCATGAACTTAAAAAAAATTCTGTGCTACATCTATTTGAACTCCTAAGCAAAGCAGACAATTTTCTAAACAAGAGAAAACTCAAAATCACTTATCATATTAGAATGTCCAGCTTTTTGGCCATCAACCATTAGTTAACTACTAACACAAACCTTGCATCAGATTCCCCATTTGATTCTTCAGAAGCACCAACTGCTTGGAACCCAGGTACAAAATTCCAGGAAGAATCAAAATCCACTCCAAAACTGCCAAATGTTAGCCGACAACGATCAGTTTCAGGGACTCGAATATGCTGTGCTATGATTACATTCTGATTTTCATGGATGTTTACTCGTGAAAGTTCATCTTGCAATTTGGCTGCAACTGATTCCAAGTCCTTGGAATCGTCACCAGGAGGTGAAGTGGACTTAGTAGGTGTTCCAATCACTCCATGGCCAATAACATTTGATTTTTGGCTTGATTTTGGTTTCCACTCCTTGTTATGCTGTGAAGCTGCATTGTAGTTCAATTATGTCATAAAATTTCAGAAACAAGCAAGCATGAAGGCCTCTATTAATTAAATTCTCTTCAAACAACAATCTAAAGGCCCACTTGAAAGTTGAGATATTTTCCATGAACTTCCTAGCTTTACATGCACATCTAAAAGACAAATGAATGAAAGGGAGCAGCAACTTTCATTCATAAAACCAGAACCCTCAGTAAATAAATGAAAAATAGCTCCATGACAACTTTATAACACCTGTATCTATTTATAAATTCGATGAATTTTAAGAAAAAGCAAGCCACGTTAGAAAAGCAAAGCCAAACCAAACAAAGCCTTTTCCCACTAGGTGGGGTCGGCTACATAGATCTTTTGATGCTATTGTGCTCTAAATTAACTAAATTAACACATTGGACACTTAGATTGGAACTATTTCTCAGTCAAAATGTGAAACTTTGCTCCATTGCACAGATCTTATATGAAAATTCATATTTCACGACAAGTTTACCTTTTTGATGACCTACAGATTGGTGGTGTGACCTTCCAGTGTATTGATTGGTAAACAATGCCCTGTTGGTTGGAATGTTGGCCACTCCAGACTCAGTTGCAGCAGTTTGATTTAGTTGGTCATCCTTAGAAATTGCAGAGAACGGTCGAAATGAGTCAGATTTATCTCTTCCCAAAATGGAATTTGAGAAAGAGCTTCTTGGTGCAGATGAATCTCTAACAGCATTGTCAGTAGACTGTCGGCCACCGCCTACAACCCCAACTTCACGCCTAATGGCTCTAACAGCAGAAGAAGCTCTGGAATCAGGAGATGGGACATGAACAGGATCTTTAGAAGAGAAATACCCTCCAACTGAATTGCTTGATGCCAACGTTACAGAATGTGCTTGAGAATTGTTAGGTTTCACTGCTTGCGGCCTTGAAACTGAAGAAGAAGTTAACTTTTCACCCGATAGTTCTTTCCTATCACTCCCAATAATATTAGGATCACAGGCATGTCTAGGTTGTAAATCAGCCAATCCATTAGAAACTTCAGATAAACTCTGCCCACCTGAGGGCTTTTGACCGCTTAGGATTCCTGTTGGGCTACTGAAGATGCCAAAGAAGCAAGATATTTAATATCATTTTTGAGACAGAAGGTTCAGCATTGAACACCATACGAATAGAATTGATAAATAAGCATTTATGGAGACATTGTAGAAAGCTCACCACAAAGACTAGCAGTATCCTCAATCATTTAATAGTTACTCATTAAAAAAAACCATGAGCATTTTTAACATTTAAAACAGGTTTCTAGATGGAGATTCCATCATGCTAAAACTAAAATGCAGTTAATTGATTGTTGTGTTACTCAGTAAACAGAACAAGAAAATTTTAGACAGGCAGTAAAATATAACATAGACATAGACATACCCCTTTTCTTTAACATTTGTGACTTGCTCATTGGTAGAAATTGAGGATTCTAGCGCAGGAGACTTCATTTCTTGATTTGATTCTGGGTTAAGTCGGTTGTCTCTCACAACACGGAACTCTCTGTTTATTCCTGCATCTAGTGAGCTCGATCATCAACTTGAAGAACTTCAAAAAAAAAAAACCTAAAACAATGAACATATTAAATCTTGCATTACCAGGTAAAGCATTCCGATTATACCCTCCTCTCCGAGAATTATGCTGAACATATGCTGATCTGTACGTATGATCAGCATATGTACGAAGCCTATGATCAGCATATGTACGAAGCCTCGTCGTTTTACCAAAATTTTCAGAATTTTTCCTTGGTTCTGTCAAACTCTTGTAACCCATATTCTGGAGCATAAACGGTTGTAAGCAAATATCAGGGAAATTGTGAGAGTCAAAAATAGTAAATTTGAGTGGTATAAATATATATATATCTTGAAATTAGACAACATCCATCAAGATATTTCCAAATAACAAAGCGAACATGCAATATGTTAACCTCAGAGGTAAAAGAAATGAGCTAGGCGAGGCAGAGGTGGTTGAACATTCAAAACATATAAAATGAAATCCAAAGTTCACAAGAACTTCACACAGCATAAAACCATTTTCACAGGTAGGAGTAGCTTTCCAGGAAGAAGAACACATGTATACTTTAAAATTTCTCTCAGTCCAAGGAAACAGGACCTATAGTTATTTCCTAAAATGAATAAAAGATATATACAAAACAATACCTCATTTTTCTTGTCTCTTCTTCTCTTTACTTCATGAAATGGATCTGAACAAAAATAAATGATCAAAACAAAATATTATTAGTTTCTTATTAATATTGTGTTATACACTAGTACACTACATAAACAAACATCCCAAACAAACACCCAAAACCCCTCAGAGAAAGAGAATAAAAAAACCACCCAAAAAAATACTATTAACTACACCAAAATTCTTAAAAAGAAAGTACATATAACAAAACCCTCAAAACAAAAAACAATAAACATGAAACAGAAATTCAATTCCAACACAATTAAACAGCCAAAATAAACCCACAACTAATTAGACCACAATAAATTAACAAAAAAGTTTTAAATTATTAGTATAACAATAACCGAAACAAAACCAACATAAACATTTAAAACAAAAAAAAAAGTTCACTTTAATACAACTACCAACCTTAATTGAGCAATTTCTGTGAACTTCCGTATCAGCAAACAAGAACTAGGAAAAAAACCACTAACAATTAAAAAAGGGGGGCAACCCAAATACATCATCTATGAAGAAAAAATCAATTTTACCATAACTACGACCTTGGCAGAGCAATTTCTTCAACTTAAGAAGCCCTAATACATCCACTAATATTCTCAAACTCTAACCACAAAATCATCACATACCAAGCAGCAAAAAACACCAAAACAGAAACACTCAATATCAGCAATAAGCAACCAAAACCCATTAACCCAAATACCCTAAAAACACATCCAGTTCCAATAAAGAATACTAACATTCAGTGGGCAATTTCAGCAATCTTAAACAACCCCAATACCCACAAAAGCATACATTTCAGTAAGAGCAAAAACAACCAAAAGCCATCAACCCAAAAACTCTTAAAGCATTATAAATAAACCCAAATTGAATATAACTACTAACCTAGGCTAAGCAATTTCAATTTCAATAAATCTCTGATATTCAAAACTCTAAGTAACAGGGCAAAATGAACAGGAAAGAAAGAGAGGAACCAAAACAAAGACTAAATATTAGCATTAAACAACCAAAACGGATCAACAAAAAGTTCTTAAATTACAATCTTTTAAAGCAAAATAGATAACAATTTGAAGAAAAGCACTGACCTTGATTAAGCAATTTCTGGGCAGTTTCATTGGCATCCATATTACAGTCTTTTAAAGCAAAATAGATATCAGCGTCAGAGTGATTACCCACTATTTCTTTAATCGTTTGAATCGTCTTTCTCACGCCGGCTGATAAAATCTGACTGCCGCCTTCAATTTTTCTTGTTGTTGTTGTCGGCTGCCCACCACCACCAGCTGTTACCATCTCAAAACTTTCCAGCTTTTTAATTTTACTTTATGTGTGCGGATGCACTCAAAACGCAGCGTTTTGAGTTGGTTGATGGGGTTTGTGAGTTTTAGGGTTTGTGCATTTCAAACAGAAAAAGGGAACGGCTTTCGTTTCAGTTTCGGGCTTTTGGTTTTGAGGAAGAAAGATAGGCGAGGGTTTTCAAAACGTTTTTTACCACTTAAAAAAGACTCTCAAGAATCCATTTGTTATGGTTTTTTATCTTTTGTTTTTACGAATTTACCCTTTCCAGTTGGATTCATTTGCATTCTTACCTTTCTTCCTTTCTTTCTTTTTTCTTTTTTTTTTTTTTGCCTTTTTAAAGGCTTTTTTGGTTTTTGTTTTCTCATTTTTTAGTTTCTAAATTGAGTGAATAGAACTATTTTCATCTCACACAAAACTTAATTTTTTTAAAAAAAATTATTCATTAGTATTCTCATAAATTAATGAGTCCCATGTGGCCAAATAAATCAAGTCAATAGTTTTATTATTTAACTCACCACGTAACTCAAATTTTATGGAGGTAATCGAATGAAAATTAAATTTAGACTTTACTCTCTCCTCACTTTTTAAAAAAAGTTGCTGAATAATAAAATATAATTAAATAAATAAATTTTTTTGAACCAGTCTTTACATTTAATTTTAAATTTACTTCTTACAAGTTACACCCTAAATGATCATTTTTTATAAAATTAAAAAAAAAAAAAAAAAAAAAAAAAAAAAAAAAAAGGAAAAAAGAGAGAGAGAGATTCGCAAGTTACACGTCAACTATGTGGGCATTTACGGTAAATTAATGAAAAAACAAAGTGAGACCATCTCAAATTTCAAATTAAAATTAGCATTTTTCCATACCCCATTAAACCAATTACCAAACCCAAAAACACTCCAGAATGCACATTATCCACCCCAAATGAGAAATTAAGACTAAAAAAAAACATAAGAAAAGAAACACAGCCCTGAAAAGATACATTTAATTTAAGTTAGCAAAGTTAATAATCTGTAAGCTATGTTATGATGTTTTCCCAGGCACTTGGAGAACTATTAAACATTTTTTTTGTTAAAAGAAGCAGACACAATTTCCAGGCATCACAAGTACTGTTCTTGTATCCGGGCTCGGTTCTCTTCCCACCATACCCTTGCTTCTATTTCCCCAAACTTTTCTCGGCTGCATCATACATATATATAGAAATAAAATGTATGTGTTGCAGAAGCCTTTCACAATATCAGAAAGCAAAATAGAGTTTTTAGCGAAATTCTCGTTTACCTGAACCGTACACGTCTAAGCTCCCGAGTACCACTTGGAAGAGCTCTGATAGTGATGTAGACTCCTGGTTCATCCTGTTCAATCCATTCAGTCTCCGAATCACTGGCATTACTGATGGAAACCTCTCCAGATCGATCACCCTCTCTTGATGAACTAGTCCTTGCTGAACCTTCTATTGATGATGTCTCATTCTTGGCCCCACTAATGCTTGAAAGTTTCAGAGTTGAAGCAAGACCAGCTGAGTCATGACATTGGCGGGATTGCATTGGTTGATGGTCAAATGAATCTGATGAAGAATAGCCTACTCCCGTTGGACGGTGGAAGTTTCGGGGACGCTCTTTGCCCAGTGGAGGAGTCATAGGGCTGTCCTTAGCAGATTCAATCCTCAAGCTCTGAGAGAAGGTAGACAGTGATTGTAAACGCCAAAACAAGTTCTATCTTTTATTTGTAAGCGATGATCCATTTATTGGGTGGAATCAACCCCATAAAAGATGGTATAAATTTAAACGACAATATTGCAGAAAACAGTAGCGATACCTCATCTTCAGATCTTGGAGAAGTTGGAAGTGGGACTGCTTGGCGATTGAACTTTTGAACATTGTATAGTTCCATGACCTTATCATAGTTCTCTACCCACCATCTTTGAGCTTGCCATTTGTTAAACATTTCACGACTGTTGAAATAAACAAAACAAATTAGCAGTCCTAACCCTCTGGGGGCAAATGGAGCAATAAGAATGCTAAATAATCAAATGAGCAGATTTCCATAATTTTGCTTACAATGAAGACAAAATTCTAGATGCTAGATACTAGATACTTGAGACTTAATTGTGTCAGTTTAGGACAGTAACTGTTAATGTCAAACTATTAGACATTTCTAACAAATAAATAAATAAAAGTCAGAAATATTTTAATTATTTTGACCATCAACTTCTTCATTAGGCCTAGAGTTTTTTTCCCAAAGAAATCGAAATTACTGGATAAATGGACAAGTGCTAAAGATTCTTATTGGAGAAAAGTATTGTTAATACAATGCAGTCACATCTAAAAAACTAAACTGCCTTGAACAATACTTCCATATTATATTATCTACTGGTGATTAGCATTAGAAATTTCACAAGCCATGCCAGCAGTCAACCAGATAAAGAGTTGCTTCTTAAACCCTGGTTGTGTACGTCATGTGGTTAGTTATAATGCTAATTACAAGCCTATTCTCTTCCCCGTTTTCAAATATCATATTTGTAATATGTTTTATTTCCATGCATACAAATGACTGGCAAACATAGGCCACTTGGTCATAAATGAGAAGGGCAAAAAGGGTCGATGGAAAGATTCATGTTTGCTAACGAATCTGTTCCATCCAAGACTTTGTTATGACCAATATTACCATATGAGCTCTTCTATTGTTAGAATTTATAGAAAGGGTTTTACATATTGCCCAATTCCTAACAAAAGGGATAAACCACAAATTGATTTCCCATATTCATCAATTATTGATGGTCATCAAAGAATCCTACAGAATCCCTGACTAGAAAGTCCAAGAAGTCAGGACAGAATGTTCATAATTTCGACAATCCAAAACTTTGGAAATGGAAAATGCAGAATAGTTCAGATTAATTTGGTGCATAAAAGAACAAATACTAGTTGACAAGAAATGCCAGAATGCTTGTACAGAGGAACAAATTATTTTTCAGATTTGTACCAATGCTATGAATGGTCGCTTTCTTCAGGTAAAGTAACTTATGACTTCCAAAGAAAACCAACAAAGACGTGCACCAACTATCTTTTAGTCCTGATGCCTCAATTAGATTATTAATCAATGTCCTTCATTCTATATAAATTGTCATACAACTTGGCCGAAAAAAAAGAATCATGCACCGTAAATGTGATACAGTACTGGGTCACATGCAAATTCATTACTCGTAACATTGGTGCAAGATTACATTTTATTATCTCAGTTAATACGTACTTACTGGAACTGCAACTGGATCTTTGATGCATGTACTAGAAATTATAAAGTTAGGACCATATTCGGAGGCCACTTCACTTATGCAAAATGAATGTGGCATAGTAACAAGTCACATGCAGATTCAGAGCACCTTCACATTGATACAGAATCAAAAATTAGCACCTAAAGCACCAATTACCACTATCATGCTGAAAACATTTGACCTTAATCAAACAAATAAAATACTTCAGTGTCAAGCCAAGAAGAACAATAATGAAAGCCACTACCAAAAACTAATAACGTACCTGAATCGAATCCGCTTGAGATCATTCCCTCCTTCAGGCAAGGAAACAAAGGTGATAAGAATACCCGGTTCCACTTGTGCAACCCATTCCTTAGTCTCATCTTCCTCCATAAACACCACAGACTCCGTTCTTCCGCTCACTGATGCAGGTGTCCCTTCACCACTGGATAAGCCTTTCAATCTTGCTTCCATTTCTTTCCCCCACATCCTGGGTGTTGAGTTGGAACTCCCTGTTCTGTGATAAGAACAACGAAACCTCGCCAAGTCTGACGCAGCCTCAGAATCAGCACAGTTTCCATTCTGGTTACGGTTCGAAGATCCTGAGCATGGCTTGCAGTTTCTGTAAGCTCCCGATGCTTTCACTGCCATTTCCTTAATCTAAAAAGGGGTTGCAGAAAATTTTAAAACCTTCCTCCATTAAGAAGAAAACGGATAAAACTAAAGCAATGGAAGTGTTTCTTCAAATTAGTTCTGAAAATGGAGTAGTAAAAACTGTTACATATGCTTCTAAACTCTAATTTGGTTACAGAAAAGGAAAAGGAAAATTATGGGTTTGTTTAGCATTACAATCCAAAATTTGTAAAACTGGATCCTATTAAGCCAGTTAACTTTCTACTTTTGTTTTTCCATATATGATTTTTCTCCTTTCTCCCAAAAATTTTCAACAATTAAAGAGAGGCTTTGCAACCTTTGTATTTAGATCCGGTCACGGTTCCGGTTCAAAACCGGAACCACAAGCGTGGAACCGGAACAGTTGGGTCTATTTGTATTAGCTTTTGAGCGTCATGATCAAGAGATCAAAAAGTAAAAACACCCATTCCCCTTCTATCATCTATGTTGCATTTTCTCATAAGCTAAAACAATTGAATAAAGCAGAGTCTCATAGAACCTCTTTTCTTTTGTCCTACTACCTCCTAAAAATAATAAAAAGAAAACCCCCAAAACTCAGATTCCTCTGACTTCAATTACTTTCTCAGCAACCAAACAGTTGTAATAAAACCAACAAATAATGGAACCTTTCTCACAAGACCCTACTAGTCCAGTTATCGTTTGTCTCATTAGCCCATGTAGCAAAGAGAAAAATCACAAGACCCAAAACACCAATTCCACTTAATCTCTCCCACTTTCTCATCGCCCAAACATAGATAGACCGACCCTTTTCTCCTGTCCTTTTTTTAGCTTCTAGAAAGCAAAAATAATAAAAAACACAAAAACCCAATTCCTAAAAATTCCCCCATATTCTATAACAATTCTCCATTTTCTCTCATTTTCTCAGCAACCAAACAGGAAAATAAAAATTCGTTTTCACAGCACTAATTATCACCTGAGCAGTGAGAGCCTTAATGGCTTGCTTAGTCCTGGGTGTCCCAACATCATCTTCCTCCTCAAGCTGCTGCCTTAAAGATCCATTTAACTGCTGATGTTGATGTTGATGCTGATGGCGATGCTTTGAACACGCTATACACGTCAGCATCGCCTCCTTTTCTACCTTCTACTTCCTCTATAAATAGCTATTAAAAAAAAATACCCAGCTGCAAAAACAACAGAACAAATTTCAGATTCATTCAAATTCATGATATCAAAACGATATCAAACACGCATGATCATAAACCAAATTTTACTTCAGTATCTCTCAAAATTCAAATTTTTATATAGTTTTTAACAAATTTCAACATCTAGATAAATTTTTAACAAACTATAATAAAATAGCTTTAAATATATCAAAAACACACAGATCAGCTTCAGCTTCGTACAAAAAAGAACTCATACTCAAAACTGCTTCCATATATGTAATTTAATTACATTGAAAATCAAGTCTGCGTAGTGGGAGACTTGAAACGAAAGAGAGAAGCAAGCAAAACAAAAGAGAGGTGACCGTTAATGGGGGAGGATGATTAATAAATTAATTAAACTCAAAGCCACGCCCACGCCCATGAATCATGGCGATGTGCAAGGCAGCTTTTATTGCACCTTCAATTAATTAAATGAATGAATAATATTAAATTTGAGCTCGCTGCTCGCTGCTCACTGCTCTTTGTCTGCTGACATGCATTCACAGATGCAATGAGTAACAAACACGCTCTCTCTCTCTCTCTCTCTCTCTCTCTGAGAATAAATAAATGAACGCAACTATCATAGAGAGAGCTGGCTATGGAGATTTGGGCAGCAGGCAAGTGGTGAATATATATACAACAACAAAGTCTAAATTCAATTTGAGTGCACAAAGTTTTGCTTAATTACTGATTTTTTTTTTTTTTTTGAAAGGGTTACTGTTGTGCTTAATTACTGAGTTTTTTAAAATGTTTATTATCATTTCACTATTTTATAAGTTAAAAATAATAAATAAAAGATGTATTATAGTATAATATTTTATTATTATATTTTTATAAAAAATTTATTTGACTATAAAATCTTACATTTTACTAATATGTTTTTATTCATTGTAATAATATGTAAAATATTAGTTGTTGACGGGTGATTTTCATCCCAGTGGCAGTTTCGGAACAATCCTCCAGAGACAATCCTCATTCAACCTTGAATTTGTTTGGTTATGGGTGACCAAAAGCAAACATAACAAAAGGCAAAAAGAACACAAAATCGACAAAAAGAATTTAACGTGGTTCGGCGGAGCAAGTCCAGCCTATGTCCACGGGCACAAAGTAATGGGTTGTTTTTATTACCAAACCGAGCTCGGCCGACCTGTTTCATGAAGGGTCTAAAGGAACCGAGCTGTTTGTCTATGTTTCTTTTTACAAATAGTGCTCTTTTTGTTTACAAATTTGACTATCATCTACAAATGAAACTAACTTTCCTTATGAACATCTGATCCTTCAAAAGGGAAAATCTCATCTCTACCATTACCGAACTGTTCAAATACCTTAGTCACAAAAATCAACATCAACATTAGTAATAAAATATCATTTTTTTAAAAATATAATAATAAAATATTATACATTAATCATTTTTTTTTTTTTATTTTTTAAAGATAAAATATAGATAAGGCCTAAATTTAATATTTCATTCTTCTACATTGAATCCAATTGACAAATTAAAGAAAATTAGTTAAAAACCATTTTTGCTTATTGAAATCAAGAGAGAAATCTCTATTGGTCTCTAATTTTTTTCATAATATCTCATCAAGTCCTTGATTTTTTTAATAATATTCCATCAGATCATTGCTGTTAATAAGGGTGTGCAAAATCGATCTCGGTTCCGATTCCGAAAAAATAGATTTATAACTTTGTAAAACATAAACCTATCCAATTAAATATGAGACCCTATTTATCGGTTCCAATATGGTTCTAGTTTGCCTTATTTTTCATTTTTTTCAATATATTTTTTTCATTTTAAAAAATAATAATAATTAATAATTGAATTTGTTCCATTTGTTCAATATACGTTGAATTTGAGATTTAGGTGTGGTGAATGTACATTATTTAAATAAGAAATTTGTACTTTCCTTCAATTTTTTAACCAGAATAAATAATTTTATAATATGAAAACCAGTTTCGAAATTCAATTTCGGTTTCCAACATACTAGATCGGAAAAGGACCGAACAAATTTATTCGTAGCATTTTTGGGACTGGAACCTACTCTAAAGGAACCGGTTCTGATTCTAGAACCGAAAAATTAGTATAGTTCCGGGTAGAACCGGAATCGATGCTCACCCCTATCTGTTAAAACATTTGTTTTTTGTTATTTTTATATTTTTACCCTTTAATCTCATAATTCTCGTTAAAAAAAGAAAGTATCTAGTAAAAATTGCCATAAATTAGGATCTGTTTTAATTTCTCTTGCTATCTTTACAACATTTATTACTTTCACGCCAAGTAAAAGAAATAACAACAAAAAATAATCGATCCATTTTGAAAATCAAATTCTGCTTTTCAAATTTGATCCATTTTTTTGAAATTGTCAATTGGCTCCATTATGACGATTTTGAATTATGCTTGTGATGTGTAATGTTTTAATTTTGTTGAAATTGGACAGATAATATGTGGTATATTTGCAATTTGCTTACTTTTAAGTGGATTATGATGATTTTATAGGAGAAAATAATAAAATATAATTATGGGATTAAAGGGTAAATTTGTACAATAAAAAAAATATTATATAGTTATTTTTTAATCGCAGGGACCCGTTTGGATATTATGAAATAATTAAAGACATAAATGATTATTATGAAAAAATTAGAGACCTGGATAATTTTCTCCATAAAAATTTTAATATTATATTGATGATGTTATTTGTGACCAAGTGTTTGAACAGTACGGCAAGGGAAAAAATGAAATTTCTCATTTTGGGAGGACGAATGTTCTAAGGGTATTAGCCATTCTTCGACCAGACATGGTGTTCAGACCCGATTTCTTAGATTTGATCGACCTGATGACACAACATGATGCATATTTCTGAGACCGACAACATTAGAGCTGAGACCGACCACTTTAGCCCGGTAGATCAGTTTCAGTCCTATCATTCATCTTGGATCGAGAGAATGAGCTCGGATATTTTGGGTCAGTTCGGAAGTATTTGGAGTAGTTCGGCACGATGTTTTACTGTCCACATGACGTCCGACGTGAGACCGGGATTGTTTGGACTTTTCCCTCTGACATGTACCACCGTATGAAAAATCTTTACAGGCTGTCATCATAATTGTTGAGTGTGACAGTGTATCAAACAAAGTGATTTGATGGGAAATCAGATGGCAGGCTTGCTTTCGGCGAGACAGTTGGGGCAGAAAGCCTGTCAATCAGCCGGAAATCCACGTGACTGACGTCATTGAGATATGAGAATATTGTTGTATTTTTCTTAGTATATAAAGGGAGTGTAACATCATTTGTAAGGGTTGGTTAGCAAAATCTCATTCAAGTGCAACTTGTAAAAATACACTAAGCAAACAGCTCGGTATCACTTGACCACACTTGAAAAATGGGTCAGACGAGCTCGGTTCAGTAATAAAACCAGTACTCTATTTTGTTCCCGTTGACGTAGGTTGGATCTATTCAGCCGAACCACATAAACCCTCTGTTGATTTTATGATTGTTCGTATATTCTGCTAAATTTACTTTGGCCCCCCATAACCAAACAAATTCACGGTTGGAGGAGGATCGCTTCGGGAGCATTATCCCGAAATTGACCTTGAAACTAAGATCACCCGTCAACATATTCATTTAAGTCAATTCTATGATAAATATTTATAATCAAATTAGTATTCGATGATGATATTAATGTCATAGATTGAGATATTTAGATTAAAGTAAAAAAATTTCGATTCGAAATAACTCTACCCTCTTAAGAATATAAAGACAAATAAAATAATTGACTCAAGTATTAAACATTAAATAAATATTTACCCTACTGACAAATATAATCCAGTGAAAAATAAAACATATAACAAAAATAAGAAGAAAATGTCCAAGTGAGTAATAAATAAATGTAAAAATACGAAGAGACGAGGATTAGATGGCGGAATATGCGTGGGCGGCGCGTGGGTGTTGGTTAACTTAGCTAGCAACAAGCTAACCTAAGATTTGATTTGCGAGAAAGATTTGTGTGAGATATGGGTATAGATAATATATAGGGTTATTTATATTTTATTATTAAAGTTATGATAAAATAACAATTGGGTACTATGAATATTAACATATTACACTTTACTATTAAACTTATATAAAATTTAACATTTTACTACTTTTCCATATAAACCGTTAGTTGACCGTCAGTTGACCTTTAAAAAGACAGTTTTATCCTCAAAATAAAATAAAAGTAAAAATTACAATTATACCCTTTAAAAACATATCTAAATCTTATATATAACAATAAAAGAGATGCAATCAACAATAACATTTATAAAAATACTTTAATCTCTAAACTGTCCATAAAACCTAACAAAATAAAGAATTTAATTTACCAAAATAATTTAATAATTAACATTCTCATAATAGCCAAAATACTATAAAGTATAACTGTTGATGGTGTTTTTTAAGCACTATGATATTTAAGGAGTACGACATGGGTAAAAATGGGTAATTCCCTTCTCGGTCGAAATCATTAATACCGACCCGACCACATGAGTTAGGGGCCGAGCACTTTATGATCGGTAACCGAGCACTTTGGTTCAGATGACCGAGCATTATAAGATCGACAACATCATTCTCGTTTCAAATGACCATTATGGCCGACCTCATGAAGACCGAGCACATGACGAGGCGTGCTCAGGAAGATAAGGCATCCTATTTTTACGGATAAGATGACAAGTTATCCTACCTTCATGGGGTAAACTAATAAGTCAGTGTCCTAGTAGCATAAAGGAAGTAAAAGTAGTTTTAATTAGGAATCCTTATGGGAAAATGGAATAGTTTTGACTAGGAATCCTTATGGGAAAATGGAATAGTTTTGACTAGGAATCCTTATGGGAAAATGAAATTGTTTCAACTAGGAAATTCTTGTACAAATGGGAATATGATTTCTTCACCATTATAAATAGGAGGGTAGAGTGGGTGTAGGAGGAGGAAAAAAAAAGTAACAAGAAGTTGAGAGATGGGGGAAGGAAGTTAAAAGTGGAGATCAAGATCATTATTGTGAGACTTGTAAACAAAAGAGATATCAGAGAAGCATATCTCAGTAATAAAAGTATCATCCTTTTTGTGCCCGTGGACGTAGGCCGGACCAAGATCCGCCGAACCACGTTAAATCTCCTTGTTGATTGGTGCATTTATCTGTCTTTTGCTAAGTTTGCTTTTGGTCCCCCATAACCAAACAAATTCACTATTGAGGGAGGATTGTCTCGGGAGTGATATTCCCATATTTACCCTGAGACCAAAATCAGCCGTCAACAGTTGGCGCCGTCTGTGGGGACTCAACAAAAAGCAGCTCGCGTGGTAAGACAATGGCAGAAGATGGAAATCACCGATCGTCAGGGAGTTCAACAGCGGATTGGATGGGAAAATAGAGGAAAATATGAATAAAGATAAGGAGGAAAAAAACAAATCCTGTTGAAATCCATGATGAACAGATTGGAGATGATGGAAGAAACGAATGATGAGAAACTAGAAGCCGAGACCATTCGGTTTTTGAGGTCGACCAAAGTTGATAGCGGAAGTCATCCGGTCAGATGCGTGGAATGCTGAGATGCAGAAAAGATGTATTAAGAAGAGCATTGCTTGTAGTGACCCTTGTAGAGTTGCAAGAAAGGCAACGGATCCCAAAAATGTGAGTAAGACCTATTCCGTCTTAGGCTGACATTTATTTATGCTTGTTTGTTGTGGCCCACACAATAGTTTTGATATTTGTTTTACGGCTCGGGTCTGCTCTTGTACCGCCGAGTCCGTTTTGTTGATATATGTTTTACGGTTCGGGTCTGCTCTTGTACCGCCGAGACCGATGTTTCTTTCCGGCTCGGGACTGCTCTTGTACCGCCGAGACCGATGTTTCTTTCCGAATCGGGTCTGCTCTTGTACCGCCGAGATCGATGTTTCTTTCCGGCTCGGGTCTGCTCTTGTTCCGGCAAGACCGATATTCCCTTCCGGCTCGGGTCTGCTCTTGTACCGCCGAGACCGATGTTTCCTTCCGGCTTGGGTCTGCTCTTGTACCGCCGAGACCGATGTTTCTTTCCGACTCGGGTCTGCTCTTGTACCGCCGAGATCGATGTTTCTTTCTGGCTCGGGTCTGCTCTTGTACCGCCGAGACCGATGTTTATTTTCGGCTCGGGGCTGGATTTCGTTCCGCCGAGGCCGCTTGGTTATTTGGCTCGGGGCTGGATTTCGTTCCGCCGAGGCCGCTTGTTTATTAGGCTCGGGGCTGGATTTCGTTCCGCCGAGGCCGCTTGGTTATTCGGCTCGGGGCTGGATTTCGTTCCGCCGAGACCGCTTATTTATTCGGCTCGGGGCTGGATTTCGTTCCGCCGAGGCTGCTTGGTTATTCGGCTCGGGGCTGGATTTCGTTTCGCCGAGGCCGCTTGTTTATTCGGCTCGGGGCTGGATTTCGTTCCGTCGAGGCTGCTTGGTTATTCGGCTCGGGGCTGGATTTCGTTCCGCCGAGGCCGCTTGTTTATTCGGCTCGGGGCTGGATTTCGTTCTGCCGAGGCCGCTTGTTCTTTCAGCTCGGGGTCGGGTTACGTCCCACCGAGTCGGCTCTATTGGTCTGGGGTTGTGACATTCCCCCAGAGCCAAATGTTCTTTCAGCTCGGGGTCGGGTTACGTCCCACCGAGTCGGCTTCTTTGGACTGGGGATGTAACATTCCCCCAGAGCCAAGTCTTTCTTTTAGCTCGGGGTCGGGTTACGTCCTGCCGAGTCGGCTTCTTTGGACTGGGGATGTAACATTCCCCCAGAGCCAAGTCTTTCTTTCAGCTTGGGGTCGGGTTACGTCCCACCGAGTCAGCTTCTTTGGACTGGGGATGTAACATTCCCCCAGAGCCAAGTCTTTCTTTCAGCTCGGGGTCGGGTTACGTCCCACCGAGTCAGCTTTTTTGGACTGGGGATGTAACATTCCCCCAGAGCCAAGTCTTTCTTTTAGCTCGGGGTCGGGCTACGTCCCACCGAGTCGGCTTCTTTGGACTGGGGATGTAACATTCCCCCGAGCCAAGTCTTTCTTTTAGCTCGGGGTCGGGTTACGTCCCACCGAGCCGTCCTCTATTAGTCTGGGGATGTGACATTCCCCCAGAACTAAATGTTCTTCTCAGCTCGGGGTCGGGTTACGTCCCACCGAGTCGATCGTCATCAGCATAAAGGCAAAACATTTTCTACACGGGTAGATATCGGGATCCTCGTTGACTGAGCACATGAAGGTGGCATGAAGGACCAGATTTGCAGCCAAGACATTTTTTCTCGGCGGTTCCTGGAGTGACCACCGACGGATTAATCGGCACACCATCTTTTTTTATAGTTCCCGGCATCAACTCGCAAACTCGTTGTTACCGAGAACTAGGGGATAGATGTTGATGATGTTTTTTAAGCACTATGATATTTAAGGAGTACGACATGGGTAAAAATGGGTAATTCCCTTCTCGGTCGAAATCATTAATACCGACCTGACCACATGAGTTAGGGGCCGAGCACTTTAAGATCGGTAACCGAGCACTTTGGTTCAGATGACCGAGCATTATAAGATCGACAACATCATTCTCGTTTCAAATGACCATTATGGCCGACCTCATGAAGACCGAGCACATGACGAGGCGTGCTCAGGAAGATAAGGCATCCTATTTTTACGGATAAGATGACAAGTTATCCTACCTTCATGGGGTAAACTAATAAGTCAGTGTCCTCGTAGGATAAAGGAAGTAAAAGTAGTTTTAATTAGGAATCCTTATGGGAAAATGGAATAGTTTTGACTAGGAATCCTTATGGGAAAATGAAATAGTTTTTGACTAGGAATCCTTATGGGAAAATGAAATTGTTTCAACTAGGAATTCTTGTACAAATGGGAATATGATTTCTTCACCATTATAAATAGGAGGGTAGAGTGGGTGTAGGAGGAGGAAAAAAGTAACAAGTTGAAAGTTGAGAGATGGGGGAAGGAAGTTAAAAGTGGAGATCAAGATCATTATTGTGAGACTTGTAAACAAAAGAGAGAGCTGAGAAGCGTGTTTGAGTAATAAAAGTATCATCCTTTTTGTGCCCGTGGACGTAGGTCGGACCAAGATCCACCGAACCACGTTAATTCTCCTTGTCGATTGACGTATTATCTGTCTTTTGCTAAATTTGCTTTTGGTCCCCCATAACCAAACAAATTCACTATTGATGGAGGATTGTCTCGGGGGTAATATTCCCATATTGCCCCTGAGGCCAAAATCAGCCGTCAACAATAACAATAAAATAGATGTACTAAAGAATCATTAATTATTTGTTCAATTATATTATTGGCAGTGGAGGTGAACAATAAAGACAATGAGTAATCGTATTGTCAATATCTTTTTTAGTTTTTATTTTTGTTCTTCATTTCGTAATGACAAAATTACCCTTAAATTTTTTTAGAATATTTATCATTTATAATAATTTGCGGGTTAAAAGTATTTTATCCTTACGATGTCAGCATGATGTAATGGTCAACTGACGGTCAACTAATGATTTGGATGGAAAAGTAGTAAAATCTTAAATTTTATATAAGTTTAGTAGTAAAATGTAATATGTTAATATTCATAGTACCCAATTGTTATTTTATCATAACTTTAGTAGTAAAATATAAATAACCATAATATATAATATCTCTTTTCGATAATATATATATATATATATATATATATATATATATATTAAATTTAAAATTAATCAATCATAAAAAAAAAATGAAAATTAATAATTAACCCATTTCATATATTAATTTAATGGATTCATTCATTAAACGTGTCTAGTCTCTTTGTTTGGGTTTAATTAATGGCGCACCCAACGCGTCAGCGCCCTTTCATATATTAATTGAATGGATTCATTCATTATCAAGACATAAAATCCGTTGGATGTATCAATTAATTTATGATAATTTCTCTTGGGTCATTTAATGAGTAAAAAGTTGTTCAATTGATACACCATTCTGAAATAAAAAAAATAAGGGAAATGCTAATAAGTGCTCTGATGATCAATTTTTAGAAAGTTTTGATGGAGAAAAATAAAAAATAATTAATATCTTGATAATTTTTTATATTTCCCATAAAAATAATATGAAAACTTTCTAAAAATAAATCATTAAGGAATACCCTTAGGGCACTCATTAACATGTCTCAAAAAATAAAAGAATAAATATTGAGAGTCAAATTATGCTCGCAATAATTTAGAGGAGGAATTTACGTGGGACCAGTGTATGGATGATGTGATATATATGTCTAATAATATTTTAATATATATATATATATAAAAATTAAAATTAATTAATTACAATTGGAAAGGAAAGTTAATAATTAACATATTTCATATATTTTGAATGTATCTATTAAGCATGTCTCAAAAAAAAAAAATTCTCTTATTTGGATTTAATCTGGGGCACATCCAACGTGTTAGTGCCACCCTATCCAACAGGGTAGTTTAATCGAAAGTCGACAACAAATCGCTCTAAGAGTGATTTGCGATTAATCGACCTTTGATATCTTGTAATTAGGGATTAATTGAAAATGGCAAAATTGACATTTTGCATGGTTGAATTTTAAATTATCTGTCGAAATTCTCAAAAATTACTAAAATCATTCATTAATAATTAAAAATCATTAAATAATTTAAGAATTTTATTATCTTATTGATAATTAATTTAAGTCAAAACATATTTTCACATTTTAATTATTTTTAATAGAATCATTCGTTTTTTCATAAAAAAATCATCAATTAAATTATTTTTTTCCGAAAAATAGTTTAAAAAGTGAAATCGGGCTATTCTTGGGAAATCATAAGTCAAAAATTACTCGATTAATCGGATAAAAATCACCCCATACATCAATGTCAATTTAAATTGATCAAAATTAATCGGGTCAAATTGCTCGAATAGCGATTTACTATAACAGCAGTCACAGGTTCGAGAATAAATGGCCGTGGGCTCTGTTAGGATGCAATTTTAGCTGTTTTTTTTTTTTTTTTTTAAAAAATTCGAGATTTGACACGTAATTTTTGTTAAATTTGTCTCATAAAGGCAAATGCATTTATCACTCAACATCATTATCAAGCCACAATGTCCGTTTGATGTATCAATTAATTTATTGAAATTTAATTTTCATTCATATAGTATTATTTTGACAAAATTTTATTTATTTTTTTCTTTTTTAATAACTGCAAACATGTTGTAATTTTGTATCTTTTGAGTTCTGCCTCCATTGGCGTGGTCGATAGTTTTCAAGAAACGTTATTCAACTTGCCATCAGAGTTAAAATTTTAGGGAGGTAAAGACATAAAAACAAATTAAAATAAATAATTTATTTTCTTTTTTTTCGTGAATCAATTTAAATTAAATTATCTCAAAGTGAATTATTAAAAGATCCGATCACGATGAAAATGATAGTGTCACGTGAATTAGCAATAATTTAACAAATTTTTTAAATTTAAAAATTGAACAAATAAATAAATAAATCAAAGGAATGAAGGTCGATTAACTGTAATCAGGTAGGATTTAAAAACTTCAGTGGACCACATCTTCAATCCCAAGTAGTGCACATTTTTATTTTATTTTTTGCTTTAAAATGCTGTTATTTTAAATCATTGTATTTTGTTAAAAAAAAAAAAAAAACATCATGTAGAGTATATATGTATATATATGTGTGTATATAGATACTATATATTGCCCGTGCCTACGACACGGTATTACATAATTTATCGTATGATTTATCATTAACATTTTCAGAAATATTTTAGAATTCTGTCATTTAATTTATTTGGTAATCTACAATTGATATTCTTAAAGAGATTTTATAATGAAAATGATTTTGTTATTTGATTTGTTTGATAACTATAATTACCAATTTTATAGATATTATATAATGAAAGAATTTTTTATCAACCATTATATTATAATGAAATAATCTGAGCCGCCAATTAAGCCATATAAAGATAGCATTTGGATACACTATATTTTTCTAATATTAATCATTGATTGTCTTCTATTTCACCCACATCATTATGCTTTATAATATATATATATATATATATATATATATATATTATAAAGCACAATAGTGTGGGAGGAAAGAGAAGGCAACCAATGGTTATGATTGAGAGAGATAATGTATCAAAATGCTATCTTTATGTGGCTTAATTGACGGCTCAGATCATTTCATTATAATCTAATGGCTGATAAAGAATCATTCCATTATAGAATCTCTATAAAATTTGAAAATGAAAACTACCAAATAAATTAAAGAATAAAATCATTTAATTAAAAAATAAAATCATTTTATTATAGAATATCTCTGAAAATTAACAAACAAATTAAATAACAGAATATTAATCTCTCTGTAAATTCTGTAACACCGTGCAGTAGGCACGGGCAGTATCTAGTGTATATATATATTATTCAACAGTTAGACACACTAAAAATAAAAACAAAAAACAATACATTTTCATTTTGTATTTTCAAAATTCATAAACATATATTAAATTTATTACCACGAATAAAAAAATATTATATCCTGAAATGATAGTCTAGTTGACTAACTCTTACCGTAAAAATAAGAGGTTATATATTAAAATATTAAAAAGTTATCTTTAAATCAAGGTTTAAATGGAGTGAGATATAATGTATAAATATAGAAACTTCAATCTTCCTTTTCAAAAAATATAAAAATTTCTCTTGGTTTAGCAAATTTTAAAAGAAAACTATAGAAACATTATTCAATGAAACAAAATTAGGGAAAGACAGTGAGAAGTTTAGTTTTGAGGCGTGTTACATTTTCTTAAAGTAATATTTATCCCAATTATTTGAAACAAATTTACTATAAGATACAATAAAATTTAGAGATGCAATACAACACTTTGTTGAATCTTTACTTGAAAATTTTGAAAGAAAATATTATATTTATATGATCAAGTTTGTGCCCTATATATAGGCAATAAAAAATTACCTCCAAAAGACATACTTTTTCATGTTTTTTCGCATCATTGTCACGACAATATGCACGAACATCTCATTGTCGCGAGCCAATGAGTATTCATTGTCGCAACAATATAGTTATAATGCTATTTTACATCAACATTTTATTATCGAGCCAATGAGAAACCATTGTCGCGAAAATATATAGTCATAATGTTTTTTATGTCTTGAAATTTCATTAATAATATTTTGGTTGCACAATAAGATACGAAATCAATTATTTTAGTTAAATTTACTTTTTGAATTCTTATTTCCTTTTCGAGGGCGCTGCCCCCACCCAGCGCAACCCATGTGACCTATCCGGACAAGTCGATCCTTGATGCATCAACGAAGGGGCGATAACGAACCAACATGTGTCTATTCCCTTCATATTTTACAATATCTTACATTGATAAATTAACCACTCTTTATTGTATATCTAAACTCAACAACAAAAATAAACAATATAACAAATCCTTGATTCTATTTAGATACGTATAAAATCTAAATCAATAAAACGAGGCTATGAATGACCTAAATCATATGTGGTGGATGATCATATACCCAATGATTTGAATTGAAACAACATAATATCAATAATTTAGAAGTTGATTCATTCTCAACCAAGAAATACAAAGACACTGGGGCCTTGTATTTTTATTAAGCCACATGGAGAAATAAGCTAAATGTTAGGAAATTATCACATGGTAGGACCTTAATCACCATTTTTAATGTTTCCTTGCTCCCAATTTTATTTATTGGTCCTTGTTGTTTTTTTCCATGCTTGGTCCACCCAAAAAAAAAAAAAAGTCTCAGATAATAAATATTTAGGGATTTAATTCAAAATTGACCCTGTGTATGGGAGATTAGGGCTAAGCTTTTTAAAATAATGATTATATTAAAAAAATAATCAATACGAGTTCCAATATGTTTCTAATGCAACTATCAATAAACTTCTAAAAAATTATATAACAAATCTTTAATTTTTTTTTTTTGGAAACGTTGGTAAGTTCGTTGTCAAATCATCCGACCAATGCTTACGTAAAATAGGTAAAACCTTCAGCTGTCATAATCTCTTATAAAAAAATCAAAAATGCTATACATACATAAATTCTTACTTACAATTTATACATTTCTCTCACTGTAGCTACAGTGAGAGAGATGTATAAATTGTAAGTAAGAGTTTATGTATATAAATCATTGCTCATAAAAAATATATCCCACACTCGAACTCAGGATATGAAAATCTTATCATAAGCTATTTGCTATCAAGCCATATTCATTGAGGGCATAAAAAACTATAATGCTAAAAATATTTTTCTTTTTCTTTTTCTTTTTTTTTTTCCGAATTTTTAAAGTGTTTTAGAAAAATAAATTTCTAATATGATTATCTTTTCATTATCTGATAAATATATGAATATTTATGGGTTGGAAAGGGACCCACATGTTTTAACCAATGGGTAGAGCTGGCCCCACAATCTCCCTAAAAAGGAGCCCTTCGTCTCCATAAAATCATGTCTTTTACTCTATTTTATCCCCTAAATTTTGGTCATTTCCAAATCAAGGAGCGTTTGGCATTTTTAGATGAAGATAAGAATTGTATTTTATATTATTATATTATTATGATTTGTCAAAACTTATTGTTAGTAGAGAAAATCACCCTATGACGAACGAGTCTATGAAGGACGAAAATGAAAGACGTATCAAATGACGAAAAAGGGATGAAAGAAGAATGAAGAGGCAAAGTCAACCAATGCATGAAGAATCATGATAAATGAAGATTGAATCTCCTAGCAAACGAATGACGGTGAAGGGAAAAGCAATTAGGACGATTATCATGCGAACATGTACTTTGCAGTTGATCCCATGATCTAGCGGTCGGGCAGTAACCCCCCACGATTTGGCAAGTTATCAAAGCGCACAACTCAATAGTTAAATGCACGATCCAGCAGTTACGCGCAAGCATGAAACGTGAGAGTCCTTGAACCAAGGGAAACAAAATCGCTCAAGCGGTTGACAAGACTCTTCACTATAAAAGGTTCAGGTGTGGGAAGAGAAAAAAAAAAATGAAGACTCATAATGAGCAAATATTTTAATTTCCTAGCTTTATAATATGTAGAATTGTAATTTGTGTGCTTGTGCCCCTTGGAGGTATTTTCGTAGAATCAAACACTCATTGCTGAGACTTTGTCTCAGGAGGTTTGGACCTTACACACGCATTGACTAAAATTGTGCAAACAGTTTTTGGCGACCACATTGGGAGATTTGGTGCAAGAAGTGAAGATGCCTCCGAAAAGGAACACTCAGACTGGCTCAAGTACAGAGGAAGATGGATTGAAGCAAACCAACCAGCCCCACGTCCCAACGATAGTAGACCATTTTGAGGGTATAGCAGAAGCAAGCCGATATGACACTATGCGAGAGTTCAGCCCTAACGTGATTCGTGCATTGTTCGGCGAATTCACCCAAGATGTTGTCGAACAGGTTAGGCTTCAAAACGCTCACATCATAGATAAGTTCACTTCGGCTAATAATTCGCATTACGAAAACATGGCCAAACACATGAGCTCATTAAATGAGTTAACGGTCAAATGTGTAAGCGGGGGGACAATCCCACCATGGACTGCACCTCCTGCATCAAGTGGTCATGAGGCGGGTCCAAGCAATGGTCCTTATCTGCAAGGGACTACTGCCCTTACAATACCCCGAGGAGGAATAAATCCTGATGGTATTGGCCCACACTTGAGGCCAAACGTAGTACAAAATAAGGTAGTGTTGTCCCAAGGTTTACAGGCGCAGGGTCACGACCACGTCCCATTTGTAAGGGGACCACAACCACCGCCAGTAGGGGTGCCATTCAATGGCAACGACATGTTAAGAGAACAAATGGCCGATATTCTTTAAAATAAATTTGGTTTAGGGGTGAGGCCGATTCGGCCAAGATATCAAAAATTGTACCCGGAGTGGATTGATTTAGCGTATCCATGGCTTATGAATTACAAAATACCAGAGTTTTCTCTGTTTACAGGGTCTGAAGAAGTTTCCACAATATAACACATAAGGCAATTTACCATTTCAGTATGGAGAGACGAGCGATTTCCATAAGCTGAGATTATTTCATTGCTCATTGTCAGGAATAACTTTTTCCTGGTATATCAGCCTGCCACCCAATTTGGTGGAGAATTGGCACCAAATGGAGCAGTTGTTCCACGCACAATTTTATAAAATCGAATCTGAAGTAACTCTGGCCGATTTGGAAAATTTGAGGCAGTTGCCAGGAGAATGGACCGAAACGTTCTTACAAAGATTCAAAACGGATCGAGGCCAATGCTACGTGTCTTTACCAGAAAAAGAGTTTGTGAAAATCACTCAAAGTTGACTTAATTTTGATCTTAAAAAGAAGTTTCAAGATCGAGAGTTCTGAGACCTCCCTCAACTCACCACTAGTGTGGTACGATATGAACTGTTATTGAGGGAGGAAGAACAAATGAAGAACGCTAGTAAGAGAACCTATTACAGGAATGCAAACTATGAAATAGGCGAAATAAACGTTGAATCGACTGACTTATGCTTAGCCGAATTAATTAAAGGGAAGCCATACGTCTGCAAGACGTGGGCTGAACCACAGATTGAAGTAGAAAATGACAAAAAGAGTAGGGATTTTTCTTTTGACATCACTAAGGTTGATGCCATATTTGATCAATTATATAAAAATAAGCAAATTAGGTTGAGCGGTCGCCACAAATTGCCAAGCCCCGAACAAATCAGTGGCAAAAGTACTATAATTGTCATAATGCATAGTCTAATTCAACTGACAGTTGTCTTATTTTTCGGAATGTGTTGCAGGACGCCAAAAAATCTGGATGAATAACGTTTCGAGAAAAAGATAGTAGTTGACGACAACCCTTTCCCAAAGCCGTTGGAGTTGAATATGATCAACTCTGACCTCACTAAAATGAATTTACCAAAATTCAAGCTGGTTCTAGATGAGGATCAAAACGGTCATCGTCCTAGTGCTCTTGAAAGGATAGAAACGCCCCATGATGGAATGGTTCCACAAAATTTGTATGTACATTGCAAAAACAATATAGGATGGATGAAAGAACTGGGAAAGGAAGCCGTTGAAAAATGAGTCAATATCATGACAACCAAGAACTTTCGCACCAAGGTTCTATGGAGAACATTCAAACTTCATCCAAAATATCAGGACGTTTAGGCCAAAGATTCATCGGCCCAATGTGGGGCATTCGTACCATCGATCGGCTTCGTACCATCAATCAGGGAAGAGTTATCCTCATGTGGATGACATGACAATGACACAATTGAGACGACATCAAAGGAATTACAACTGTATGATGCGTCATCGATGTGAAGTGAAAGCTACCACTGACCATAGTCTTTTAACCAATACCTATGCAAGGGGAAAGCCAGTTGCAGACATCAATGATGGCGGCGGCAAAGAGAGAGTCGACACAAGATGTAAAGAGCGTACCAAATTCGATCGACGAAAGAAACTGGATGAGAGAGATGATGAAGAACTGCCCATTGTGATTCAGTTTGGCAGCATGCCCCCGGTTGTGGCCAATCATTACATGTTGTCTGAAAAGTTCAAGGGGTAATAATGGGACCTCTGGGAGGAGTGATGATATCTACGACAGCAAGGAGATAAAATTCACAATACTCGCCATAAACGAAAGATGAGTCTCGGATGAAGAGCTGACCGATGTAGAGGAAGAAATAGATATAAGAACCGAAGCACGAAGAAGGGAGGCAACATAAAATCGGCTTCTCATAGAGTTATACGAAGCCGGGAACCCCATCGTGGGGACATTAGGAGAAGACTTGGGGCGATCCTCATATCTCGTGCTATACGGAAGGCCCAAAATAAGACGGATCGTAACCAGAGCAGAAAAACAAATGATATTCACCAGTATTGCCTCCCGTGATGGGTCGATCACGTTGCCAACTTCCGATGGGACGAGGAGGAAGATCCACCTCAAGTAAATATAAGTAATGAGCAAGTAATAAAAATAGGGATATCAGGGAAAGTGGCGTTTCCAAGACCACCACAACAAATGACAAAGCATCTCCGACCGTTTTATGTAAAAGCAAAGGCAAACGAAATACATGTCACCAAGGTGTTAATCGACAATGGAGCGGCCATCAACACTATTCCAATTAGGATGTTGGGGCAGTTAGCGAAATCAGATGACAATCTCATCCATACAGAAGTAGTGCTTATAAGTTTCAATGGAGGAGCAACGACAGCCAAATGAGTCGTCCCATTAGACTTACAGGTGGGGAGCACTACTAAGACAATAATATTTTTTGTTATAAAAGAACCAACCACGTATAACATGCTCATGGGATAAGATTGGATCCACGGCAACCGATGTATTCCTTTGTCCCTTAATCAATGTCTGGATTTTTGGAATCAGGAAGACGATGTGGAAGTGATACACGCCGATAATAGGCTCTTCGTAGCAGAGATAAATTCGACTGAATATTTCATGTATGAAGGAAATTACGGGCCAACTAGAGTGCTAAATGATGTAGGGAATTCGTCCATAGTGGCCAAAAATGACGAGCCATACACCGCAGAGTTTTTGAACGATTTGTTCGCACAAACAAGGCCAACTATAATGGCTTTTGGAAGGCCAATATCTGGCCATGAAACCAGTAATTCAAATGAAGAAGAGCGAACAAACTAAGAAACAAGCCGCACTTGCGGCCACCAGAGCCAGCTTAATGACATATGTGACGGAACGGGAAGTTGAAGTTGACGCCCAGGCTGTGATTTTAGCCTTAAGGTGGAAATTAATAACACATCAGACATAAGATAAAATAAGATAGGCATGTGGGGTGGATTTTCTGAATGAATGAAATGAATGGGATGAACGACCAAATGGGGAAGAATAATACGCTCTGAATGGACGTCATAAGGAAAACATTACAAGGGTATATGATGTTTTGGAAGAGGTGAACCTGAGAGAAGAGAACAACAAGCGCAATACTTATGTCAGCAAGAAACTGGACACCCAAGTACGCGAAAAACTAACTTCTCTCTTAAGACATTATAATGATTATTTTGCTTGGGACTACAACGAAATGTCTGGTTTAGATAAGATTTTGGTAGAATATAGGTTGCATATTATGCCAAACTACAGGCCATATAAACAAACCCCCCGAAGGTTTGCACCCAATGTCATGCCTGACATTAAAAAATAAATCGAGCGCCTCTTGAAGGCAAAATTCATTAGAACCACCAGATATGTAGAATGGTTGTCAAATATCGTCTATGTCATGAAGAATAATAGAAAATTAAGAATATGTATAGATTTTAGAAATTTAAATTTGGCAACACCAAAAGACCAATACCCTATGTCTACGGTAGATTCATTAGTGGACTCCACAACAGGATATCAAATGTATTCTTTTATGGATGGGTATGCTAGGATATAACTAAATCTACATCGCCGAAAATGATATCCATAAAATAGATTTCAGATTCCCCGAGTCTTTAGGATGTTATGAGTGGATGGTAATGCCATTCGGCCAGAAAAAACGCCGGGGCCACTTACCAACGGGCCATGAATTTGATTTTCCACGATTTGATCAATAATTTTGTAGAAGTTTATGTAAACGATATAGTGGTAAAGTCTATAACCATGGACGATCATTTTAATCACTTGACAATGACTTTTGAACGAATGAGGAAATTCAAACTAAAGCTAAATCCTGCCAAATACGCTTTTGGGGTTAGTGCAAAGAATTTTTTGGGTTTTCTAGTCCATCGGCGAGGAATTGAGATTGATGTCAATAAATCTTGGGTGATCACTAAAGCCAAACCGTCCCGGAATAAAAAAAGTTGCAAAGGTTCATAGGGCAAGTTAATTTTTTAAGAAGGCTCATTTTGAATTGTGCAGGAAAAACTAAAATTTTCTCGTCCCTACCAAGGCTAAAAGAAAAGGACGAATTCGTCTAGACCGAAGAACATCAAAAAGCCTTCGAGAACCTGGGGAACTATTTCTCAAAGCCGCCGGTGATGATACCCTATGTGCCAGGACGACCAATGAAGCTGTACATATCCGCTGAAGAGCAATCTATAGCTGGAATGATCGCACATAACGATAATACGGGTGTGGAAATAGCAATTTATTATCTCAGCAGGTAGGGGTGTTCGCGGTGCGGTTCGGGTCAGTTTTTTCATTTTTCACTTCAAACCGCGCGGGTTGGAGGTTTGGGAAATTAGAAACCGAAACCGCAAATTTGATAAGGAAAACCGTGGCGGTTCAGGTTGGCGGTTTAGCAGTTTGGACGTTTCGGGTCGGCGGTTTGGATTATAATTTTTTTTAAGGAAATTTTGTATGTTTTCACATAATAATTGAAGAGAAAAAAATACCTAATTTTCATTTATACATTACATATTTTCATATGATAATTAAATATCTTAAATTCCATGGTTAAAGAAGAAGAAAAATATAAAATAATATCTAATTTGAACGCGGGTCGGCGGTTTAGGCGGTTCGGGTCATGATTTGAGTCAAAATATGCGGTTTTGGGAGGTTCGGGTCGCGGTTGGGTCAAAACCGCACACCGACCCAAAATTTACGGTCCGGTTCTGATTGACCCAAAATCATTTTTAATTTTTTTCAAACCGCGTGGTGCGGTTCGGGTCGGGTTGCGGTTTGACCTGAAACCGTGATCATCTCTATCAGCAGGCAATTGTTGAAATGTGAATGTAATTATTCTCCAATAGAGAAATTGTGTTTGGCTTTGTATTTCACATGTACTAAATTACGCGTCTACCTTAGGCCGACCACTGTGTATCTAATTACAAAAATCAATATAGTGAAATACATATTTTCTCGTCCCATTTTTCATCAAAGAGTAGGATTTTGATAACTATAATTGTCAGAATTTGACATACGACATGAGCCCCAAAAGGCCGTAAAAAATTAGGCCCTTTTGGATTTTTTAGCTGATCACCCGTGCCTAAGCACTACCAAAGAAATGTAAATGGAAATAGGTGAGTGCGGCTTGAAACCATGGACGATGTATTTTGATGGATCTAATACAGTAAAATGAGCAGTATTGGGGTTAGTCTTTATCTGTCATTTGGGAGAATCGTTCCGCTTCATCGTCAAGTTGGACGAATGTTGCACCAACAATCAAGCTGAATACAAGGCTTTAATATTTGGGTTAGAGATCCTCATTGCTATGAAAGTGAAAAATGTGTCCATTAAATGAGATTCACAACTAGTGATCCAACAAGTGATGAAGGTCTTTAAATGCCAGAGCTCATAGGTCATGGCACTGTTAGAAATAGCTAAAGAATTGCTAGATCAGTTTGACTTCGTAAAATTGGAGCACGTCTCAAGGACGAAGAATGAGCTGGCTAATGAACTGGCCCAAGCAGCCTCAGGGTATAAACAAATAAACATGGATGGCATATACATGCGAGATGAGTCTAAACCAGCTCTGGTAAGGTGGATGAATGAAATGGATGTTATAGTCATCGAAAACCAAGATGAAGATCAAAATGAGGACGACTGGAGAAAAGAGATTATAGAATTCTTAAAGCAACCAGAAAATGGGAAAGATCGAAAGCCTTGAACTTTATGGCATCGGGAGATGTATTGTACAAAAAACGCCAGGACGGTTTGTTGTTAAAATGTGTAGGACCATCATAAGCCAAAACTATTATGGCCGAAGTGCATGAAGGGGTCTGTGGGGCTCATCAGGCCGGAGTAAAAATGAGATGGTTAGTCATAAAGAGCAGATACTATGGCCAAAAATGAGAGAATCATGCATATTGTACGTTAAGGGATGTTTGGCTTGCCAGAAACATGGACCCATTCAAAGAGCACCAGCGACAGAAATGGTCCCCGTTATTAATCCATGGTCTTTCATGGGTTGGGCAATCGATTAAATAGGGAAAATCTACCATGCATCTAGCGAAATAGCATATCATCCATCGATTTGGTATCCATAAGACATTAATGGTGGATCATGATACTTCTCTGAACGACGAAAAAGTTAAGTGTTTCCTGACCGAATATGGGATCCAGTTAATAAACACTACTCCACATTACCCCCAGTCAAATGGTCAAGCAGAGTCGTCCAATAAAACCCTTAAAGGGTTGATCCGGAAGATGATAACGGACAATGTCAGACGATGAGACGAATGCTTAAGCCAAACTTTATGGGCTTATAGGACGTCACCCCGAACAAGTACCTCGATCATGTCATTCCAACTAGTATATGGTCAGGAGGTCGTACTACCGGTTGAAGTCAATATTAACTCTACTAGGGTGGCGTTACAAAATAAGTTAACAAAAGAAAACTACAGTGAAGCGATAATCCAAAATTTATTAGAGTTGGATGACATCAAATGCGATGCCATTAACCGTTTGGAGACACAAAAGGCAAAGATGGCCAAAGAATACAACTGGAAAGTCGTGGCCAAATCGTTCAGAAAAGATGAGTTAGTATAGAAAACCATACTATCGTTGGGTTCCAAGAACCCTGCATATGGCAAGTGGTCGCCTAATTGGGAAGACCCGTTCGAGGTGGAGAATGTATTGCCAAATGGGGCTTATCATTTAAAGAGTTTGAATGGAGAAACGCATGCAAAAGCGATAAACGACAAGTACTTGAAAAAGTATATGCCTTCGTTATGGGAACATGAGAATGTAACGTTCTCCAAATAAAGAAACATGAGAGAAAAAGGATATGGAGAAAAAAAAAGGGTAAATAAATAAATGATACAACTTCATTAATCACGGACGACAATGTCCCAAAAGTTACAATTAAAGGATGATGTAACGTCCTAACAATATAATACATGATCAATCAGTGGTTGAAGGCTGTCGAAAATCTCATGTTGAATCCTTCATAGCCGAGAACGTTTCCCTCAACTGATGCCACTTCTTCTGCATCTCCAAATCAGCTGTCGCCAGATCAGTCAATCTCCTCTCAAAATCAACTTGGGCCAAGTATTTATATTCCGCCAAGAAAGTGTTCACCTCCGTTAATTGAGAGGCGATGGTTTTTCTATTGGACTCTCTCCTCATGCGACTCTCCTTGATAATGCGGTGGATCTCCTGTAATTTTCGTTCTAAGTCCAGCAATACCGACTCCTCAATCACCATTTCATCCGTAGTTTCCTGTATAGTCTGGCGGAAAGTGTCAAGGGAATCACTGAGTCTTTTTTTTCTTGGCCATGAAAGAACGAAGCTCAACCTTTTGACTATGTATATTTCGATAGCGAATAATAAGGGTTGTAACATCGTTCTGCAAATCTTGAAGAAAGAGCCGGTTTTCCACTGGTATAGGCAGAACAGGAAGCCACAACAGTCGATCTAGCTCCGATGAGATTTTTTCTAACTTGAGCATGTTTTCTGGCACAGCGGCTTGACCGATCTCCATTGTAGTAAGAGAGGCATATTGACTAACGACCTCCTGAAGAGCTTCCAAGTCTGTAGTAGCTCGGGCCGAAGACGAGGATTGATGAGATGAAGTAGAGACTAGCCGATCAAGATCGTCAAGAATATCCTGGATCGATTGAAGTAACGGATCGGACACACGTGTGCAAAAAAATGAATTAGCAAATGAGAGCCAAAAGAACGATAAAAGAAAGAGGAAAGGGAAAAGACTTATAGCCTCAGGCCTAAAGCCCGAACTGGATAGCCCATCCACGGTCGCCATAGGGATATCACCAAGTGGCGATGCATGTTCTCGCCTAGGAGATGGAGGCGGAGGAACGGGGGACGCCACCCGAAGAGATGATGACGAAAGAACTAGGGATGATGGTCGTTCGAGAGAAAGAGATTGTTGCATCGGAGGAACGAGAGCCGCCTGAAGAGGTGATGGTTGTTCGGGAGAAAGAGGATGTTGTACTGAAGGATCAAAATGACAAACACTCGACATGCCTGATGGTTGGGCATATGTAGAAGAGATTGTTGCATCGGAGGAACGTGAGCCGCCTGAAGAGGTGATGGTTGTTCGGGAGAAAGAGGATGTTGTACTGAAGGATCAAAACGACAAACACTCGACATGCCTGATGGTTGGGCCTA
This sequence comes from Zanthoxylum bungeanum, assembly GCA_019454045.1. Classification (NCBI taxonomy): domain Eukaryota; kingdom Viridiplantae; phylum Streptophyta; class Magnoliopsida; order Sapindales; family Rutaceae; genus Zanthoxylum; species Zanthoxylum bungeanum. The sequence continues at coordinate 148,339 of SKCR01026025.1, read as the reverse complement.
TGTAGAAGAATCAGAATCGGAAGAGTCAATAACACAAATAACTTTCATATCTTCATAAATACGACGAATAACATCATCTATATACAAGGACCAAACCTCCTCCAATAATTCAAATTCGGCCAGATTGAACAGGTCGTCTATGTCCCTATAACTCCCCTAAATCCCGCAACGGCCCATCTACACATTAAGGGATAAATCCGTTTAAGATGAAGCCAAATGGGCTCGTTACCCGGCCGAAGAGGCTCATTGTCCGGCCGAATAGGCTCATCATCCGGTCCTTGCACAATAGGAACAAGATCGTCCAATGGGTGATATTCGAATAAAGGATGATCCATTGGGATTTCCTCAAAAAACGGACGCATACGACCCAATATTATACTTGACCCCATACATTGGGGATCAGCCCTAATCGAAAGGGTCGCATCAATCGCTTCATCCCCTTCTGGTGGGTGTTGAATTATGGGAGTTTCGGCCGCTTCACCCTCATATGATGGAAGTTGAACGATCGGGGTTTCGGTAGCTTCAACCCTCCCGAAATGATGTTGGACGATTGGAGTTTCAGGCCACGAAGCTTGAGCCAGTTCAGGAATACCGGAAGATGATTATGTCCTGGACGTCTGCACGACAAACGAAATCATTTAAAAAAAAAAAAGATAAACCAGATTGTACCTTAGCCCGATGAAGTACCAGGGGCTCGTCTGAGTCAGAGCTATGGGTTGGAAAATGATGTTTCATTTTAACTTGTTTTGGGCCTGTTTTATGCGGCCTAGCTTTCTCAACAGGCTTCTTTGACCCAACTGTCTCCGAAGGCTTTGAGGAAATAAAAATGCCAGAAAAAACCAAGGACGAGGGCAAAGAAAAAAGTATCTCACGGCCAGACGGCCAAAAACGATCGAATAGAGGGTGGACAAATGTGCAAGGGGAGAAAGAGGCACAAGAAAAAGAAGATAGCAAAGAACGAGCCTCAGACAAACATTGATCAATGTCTGAAAGCAAAAGGACCTTGAAACGTTCCGATGTGGTTGAACGAGAATGAAATAACGGAAGGGGCCACCCTTGAATGAGACCAAATTGGCGGGCGGCGAAGTTAGGAGAGTATACTTCCACCTCAGCCTTGCCATTGGCTCCAGTCAAAATGTCATGAATCAGATCGCAGGTGCATAAAAACTTACGCCATAAGCGATTTACCGATTCATCCCCATCTGACTAGGGAAGCTCATGAACAAAAGAAAGGTTGTCGCGCCAATGAGAAATGAAAGAAATATGAGACTCGAGAAATGGTGTAAAAAGATTCAAAAATAGAGCGAGGAAGGAGGGAAGTTGGCCCCAATTAGGCGAACAAAAGGCCTGCACAAGGATAAGAGCGATTTGACTCAATTTAGCCAAAGATCGGAAAATAGGCTCTAAGCCAAAGCTGGACAAGCCAAAGAGGATCGGAAGCGATCGGTGAAGCGCCAGATCGTAGCCGTTTTTGGAGAACGGCCAGACCCCGATAAATGGCAGCCAATAAAAAGGAACTTAAATCCAAACACCGGCCGTTGGCAATGTTCGACGAAATGGGAAGATAACCCGCCACCGGTTTCTGACTAGGCGCGCAAATGATGTATTTGCAAAGCCAATAATGAATGAAAGCGGTGCGTTCCAACACCGAGACTGGACCAGTTGACTCAAAAAAACGCCCGCAAAAAGGCGAAATATGAAGATAATGATGAAGTGTCCATTGAATGAGGAGGAAAACGAAAGATAGTGCGAGCAGAAATGGTCGCACCCAAAAGGGCTAACCCAGTTAAAACACTAATATCACGAAGGGTGATGATAAAAGGACCAGAAGGAAAAAGGAAAATGTTGTAATCAGATGACGAGAAAAGCAACGATGTGGGGAATAGATTTCGATCGAAAGAGGCAGTGTCAATGAAAGCTCTATAAGGGAAAACAAGCTGTTTTCTTCGAGAAAAGTACATGTGTCTGTGTGCAACCTCATACGTTGAAACCAGGTTTCAAAAGAATAGTCGTGTTTGGGCCAAGTACGAATGAAGTTAGATTGGGTAAGCGGAGAAACGTTCAGAGGTTCTGCAAATGGGAGGTTGGAAATGGAAGGAAACAATTGAGCCAAATGGGTTGTAGCAATGGCGGTATCATTAACAATGATAGGGCCCATAGAGCACAATCCATAATTTTCGTCGAGAGTATGAATGCCAAAAACGCCCACAGAAGAGTCACCCAAAGCAACTTGGTAATCACCAAAAGTTGAAATGGTCTTTTTCGAAATGGAAGAAGACAACGCCATAACAAGGAAATTAAGAGCAACAAGATAGAAAAATTTGCAGAGAAGAAAAGTAAAGTAATGAAGAGAAAGAATCAAGCCCTTATATAGCAAAGGTAAACGTTCGCCCTAGGACAAGTGTCACGGCCCAATTCGAGGGGAGAATAAAATGAGGGAAACGAAAAGGGCGACGTTAGACATGATTTGACATATAATTGACACGAAAGACGACACATTAATTGGTGCTATGATGGCCTTCGAAAAGACGTGTTGGGAATGTCGCACATTTATTGGGGAAATGATGGGTTCACATAGGGAATGTAAATGACGGCCCTCAATACGCGCAAACGATAACAAGAGATAGGGCGAAAATCAGCAGGCCGAAGCCAAATTAACAATCCGGCCGATGGTACCATCCTAACTTTACCCAAATTTAGAAATTCCGCCTTGATTTCATCTCCCAAATCAATCAAGGCGAATTTGGGGGACAATTATTAGTAGAGAAAATCGCCTTAGGACGAACGAGTCTATGAAGGACGAAAAGGAAAGACGTATCAAAGGACGAAAGGGGATGAAAGAAGAATGAAGAGGCAAAGTCATCAAATGCATGAAGAATCGTGATAAATGAAGAGTGAATCTCCCAGCAAACGAAGGACGATGAAGAGAAAAGCAATTAGAACAATTACCATGCGAACATGTACTTTGCAATTGATCCCACGATCTAGCGTTCAGGCAGTAACCCCCCACGATCTGGCAAGTTATCAAAGCGCACAACTCAGCAGTTAGATGCATGATCCAGCAGTTACGCGCAAGCATGAAACATGAGAGTCCTTGAATCAAGGGAAGCAAAACCGCTCAAGCGGTTGACAAAACTCTTCACTATAAAAGGTGCATGCGTGGGAAGAGATAAAAAAAAAATGAAGACTCATAATGAGCAAGTATTTAAATTTTCTAACTTTGTAATCTGTATAATTGTAATTTTTGTGCCACTTGGAGGTATTTTCGTAAAATCAAACACCCCTTACTGGGACTTTGTCTTAGGAGGATTGTACCTTACACACGCATTGACTAAAAATTCTGCAAACACTTATTAATATATTTTAAAAAGAAAAAAAAATTGTTTTATTTTATACAACGACGTTACTGTTTATTTTGAGCTAACCAAGTCCTTGAAAAAAAAAGAGGGCAACTACGACAAAAAATTCTACATATACGAAAAGGGGGTTTGTAAATTTCATAAAAAAGCAAAAAATATATTGAAAATATTAAAAAATAAATAACCTCTGACATTAAAAATTTATAAAATTAAAGAAACTAATGATTGCTTGCTGACATAATGAAACAATCATAAAATTGTATAAATCATGATAAAATTATGTAAAATATGAGAATGCCACATGTCATATTTATATTGTAAAAAAGTTCAAATTTCAATTAGAATTTATATTTTTCGTTGGATTCATTTATTTATGTGTACGTTGTTTTGATACGTCTTTGAGAAATATGGTTTGGTGGTAAGTGATTTATGATTCGATTGTCACATCCTGAATTCGAATTCAGGAAATGAATTTTTTGTAAGGGTGGATAATCGGATATTTTACTTGCTTCACTTAAATCTGAATCGAATGATTTAGCGAAAATATTTATAATATTTCCAAAAAAAAAAATGTTATTATGCTGCTCGTATGGGTGGAAATTGAATTATGTTGCGGTCATATTATAGCTAGATTATAGCTAAAAAAAACATATACATGCACAGTAAGAAAAATATCAGAATCCTGCAGATGCTTTCATTTTATTAATTTCACAAGAAATACAAGGGTTGATTACAAAATATTAAGGCTTATTTTGGTGGACCGTTTAGTTTTTTTTTTTTTTTGATAGGAAAAAAGAAAATATCATAGCAAACCAGTTAAGGTACAAGCAATAATAGATGAGATGTCCACCTTCCAAAAACCCTTAATTGGGTAGTTACAAGCCAATTTGGCTAAAGCATGAGCCGCCCCATTGCAAGCTCTAGGATTAAATTGAATTACAACATCGTTCATAGTTTTCATTATATCACATATCTCATTAACAATCCATTGAATCTCTTTTTTGCTTTGGATATTACCTTTGATGAGCTCCACCACCGTCATCGCATCTGATTCGATGATAAGAGGTGTGAATCCTGCTTGTTTTCCTAAGGATAGACTGAGCTTGATAGCTTGAGCCTCCGCCCTTTCCATATCATCAAAAAGAACATTGTTTTCGGCAGCCACTCCAACCAATTTTCCTAAAGAATCTCTGAACATAGCTCCGAGTCCAACTTTCTCTCCATAAGAATTTAAACCTGCGTCCACATTAACCTTGATGTAGCCCTGAGGGGGGGGGGGGGGGAAGCCACTGGATCTTCGCAATATTGGGTATCCCATAATCCAAAACCGTGAATTGATCCTCGCAGCCTGCAGGCCATTCAGCAATAATTTCTGCCCTAGCAATTGTTTGTTGTGTGTCCAAAGCATTTTCTTTGAAGATCTCGTTGTTTCTATTCCCCCAGATAGCCCACATCAGTGAAACAACTAGTTTTACCTCATGATTGGCGAGCATTTCCAAACAGAACTGCACAAAAAGTTTGAAGGATGATCCCTGAAAATCTCTAACCAGATGCTTGAAACCAGTCAACTTCCAACAGTCACTGGAAAATTTGCAAAAGAGTAGTACATGAGCTATGGTTTCCTTTTCCTTCCCACATCTAGCACAAAATATTAAGGCTTATTTTGGTGGACCGTTTAGTTAGTAGTGAACTAATATTTATAAAATTATAATTTTATATTACAAATTATTTGTTAATGATAACTTATATTTTAGTATTTGTTCTATATTTTATAAGATAATTTATATTATATGTGTAATATCCTCCATTGAATATGAAACACAAAAATGAAAAGATAAAAATTTACATGGGTCGATTAGCTACAACATATTAATAATTTTAACAGACGTCTGAAAACATATGTTTTCTTTAGAGCCACAGTACAGAAGCACAAAATAGTAATTACAAAGACTGGAAAAACCAAATATTACTTCATATTTTTCTTCCCTAAACACTCCATCACATCCATAATATATGAAGCAGCTTCCATTCAAAAGAGTGCCTTGAGGCTTGAACCATTCCTCCACAGTCTCTTGCAAATGTCACACCAGAGGACACAACCCATCATTTTTTAAATGTCAGTTTCTGATATAACGATATAATTCCCCTGACAAGACTGAAGTGAAGAAATTAGAGTATAAACTAACTTATAAACTTTTGTAAAGATCATGCCGCTCAAATGAATACTTACACTTGCCTCAGAGAAGTTCCATGATATTTTGACTGATTGTAGATGAGAGAGCCTTTCAGAAATTCTTAGCAGATCCAAAGCGTGCTACTGCTATGAGCATTTGATGATAACATATGAATTTTGACCTTCGCAAGAGAAGGACATTCATCTACGCCTGACGTTAGAATTATACATTCAATTCCAGTAATGTTAAAGAATTTGAGTATCGGAGCAGAGATCACAGAGTGCTTCTTCTTCTTCTTCTCTGATGTTTCGGAATCACATTCCAAATCAGTAATGGTTCAGCTGTGGAGTTTATATCTTCAAGATATCCGGGGTATTGCATCGAACATTCTTTTAAGAAAATGTGTTCCAGATTCAAGCAACACGAAAAGAAACCACAAGAGCAATAATCAAAATCAAATATTGAAACTCCAGATAGACGCAAAGTTCTCACAGCGTATTTTTTGTTCATTAAAGAGAGAATGTGATGGATAATAGGTCCAAAGAGGCGTAGCCAACGGTTTGAGCTTTGATATATTGTCTTTAAGATTTCAGTTCAAATTCTGGGTAGCATAGTTTGGGACAACGTCGGTTTACCCACTCATCTATATGGATATCGTGGGGTTTCCTCGATATTCCAAATGAGATTGCTGCTAGCTGAGCCGATCACATCCCATTTGATCACTGTTTTTTTGACTTTCTTTCTGGTATTTTGCTGTCTCTCTATGTTTTTATCTCCTTTGTGACTGTGCTTTTATATCATTCTACTTTTATCATTTGGTTTTTTCAAAAGAATTTATTGGGATTTTGTTTACATACCAAACCATTATCTAATGTATCATACTTTTCGATATCATTTTGCACATTTTTTTGTTCTTATTAATAATTTGAGCAATAAAAAGAATTGTTAGATGCTGAATATAACAAAGTTGGGGTTCCATGAAAGTACAATGAACCATCAGCTTTGGTTTTAAAAAATTGATTTTTTCAAAACTAAAATTAACAAATCTACCAACAGAATTAAGTGGTTCAACCACAACAACTAACTAGTTACTGCATTATATCAATTAAATACTTCAACATACAATGAACAATTATCTTTGGTCTAAAAAATGCTTTTTAAACTAAAATTAACAAACCCATCAAGAAAATTAAGTGTTTTTTTCAACCACATAAACCAACTGGTTACTGCATTATATAAATAAAATACTTGTCCCCAAAGGACGTGGCTTGGTGGTAAGGGTTTAAGATCTCACATGAGGTCCTGGATTCGAATCCAGAGATTACGTTTCTTGTAAGAGTCTAAGACGGCCGAAAGAGATGATCTCACATGATCTCTCTGCCCCGCTTAAGTCTGGAAGAGATGGTTTAACATCAGAATTTCCAACGATTCCCAAAAAAAAAAAAAAAAAAATTCGATATGCAATTTAAGACAAGAAAAACCCTAGCTTTTAAGCTTACAAGCAAAGTGCAGATGGATCCCAAATTGGTTACAAAAACAAATTGAGAATTAATGGGAAGTTTAAATTGTATGATAATTCCTGTTATGATCTTCAATGAATCAACGGTGGGATTCAATAGAGAGTTGGGAACCGTAAGATGATGTCTTAAAATTGTAAGTATTAATAAGTATTATAGTTGTAATTTTCTATCATTATAACGGATTACTTAATCTATATACATGATTCGTGGATGTAGGAAAATATTTTAAAGCATGTAAAAAATCCTCGCTTTGCTTTCTGTATTTACAATTTTTTGATAAATTTAATTAAATTTATTAAATTAATAAATATTCGAAATTAATGTAAAGTATCTCATAAATAGGATGATAATTTTGTTTACTGACGATTGTGGAAATTTAATAAAGCTTGGCCGAAATTGGCCAATAGCCGAAAAGGCGAATGCCCTGATCCCCCATAGGTTAGAAAGTTTACGTAAAAGAATTGTTGATTGAATTTGTGTCCCGTTAACACCTAGAATAATTTTATTTTTGTCTTTTGTAAACATTTTTCTTCTAAGAAATTCAATAAAAGCCTGCCCATCTGCCTCCAATTATTTGATTATTATTATTAGGAAAATTATCATCAGTGTTGGGAAAAAAATATTCAGTTTTGAGAATTATCATTTCTACACCTAAATTTATTAAAAAAAATTATTTACCATCCAAAATATAATAATTTATATGAAAATTTTATCATTTATTGACCAAAAAATTAGTAGATATTCGAAACACCTAATTTTGGGTGGAAATTGTTCATTTTTTATGAATTTTGGCGGTATATATATGTCATTTTCTCAAAATTATGTGTTTTTTCGCACATCATTTAATTTTATGATGAATACATGATAATTTACCTTATTATTATTATTATTACTAGTCTATGGCCTGCACTTTGTGTAGATTAATCATATATTTTAGGTATTGATTTTGTAAGTATTTCAGATCTTGTCGGTTTTATAGTGTAGATGTTATAATTGATTTACTTATACGTAATATTTATGCCTTATTTGTTTATCTCTCAGTTCTCAAATAATATTTTTAATTTACTACGAAAGAGTTAATAGTCAGACTTTTAATCCTAAAGCATAGTAGATAATAAAAATTTCATGAAATAAAAAAACTTATAGAAATAATTCAAAATAAAATAATAAATAATAATAGACTCGAAATCCAAAAAATGAGTTAGGTTTTGTGGGCGGTTACTATTTATATTTGTTATTTTAATAGGAGATTATATTTTTATATTGTAATAGGTTTTTTTTTAATAATTTATTCTTTTAATATGATATTATAATTTAATAATAAAAATATTAATCGTAGAGATTATGTGTCACATATATATATTGTTATTTTAACAGAAGATTATAATATATCTTCTTATTATAATAGATAATAAAAAAATTAATTGTAGAGATTAATAACTTAAAAAATTAATTGTAAAGATATTTTAGTAGATTATGTTTTTGTATTATAATTGTTTTTCTTATGTTAATAAATAATAATAATTTAATAATAAAAAATAATTGTGGAGATATTTTAATTTTATAATTTAATAATAAAAAATTAATTGTAGAAATTAAGTTAATTGTAAATAATTTAATAATATTTTTTAATAGGATATTATAATATATTTTATTGTTATAATATAATTATTATAAAATTATAATATATATATTTTTATTGTAATATGATTTTTATTTAATAGATTTATTAATTTAATTTTATAATTGTAATATGAAGTCCTCACGTGCCGCAGTTTAATGTTTAATTTTTTATAGATAAATAGATTATTATCATTATTATTTAAATGGTTTTCTGTTTCAATTTTATATTCTTAGGAAATTCAGGGAAGGCCAGCCAGCCCGGCCTCTCCCAAGTCCCAACAGTAATTTTTTTCCCCTTCAAATAAAGTGGACGTATTTTCCTAGAAAATTCAACAATTTATCGGAAAATCGAACAAAATTTCCCGAAAAACTAACAGAAACTTAAAAAAAAAAAACAATGTCTTTAATCCGCCGGCGAAAACCGTCCGAAACCTCAAACGACACAGGTTCAGACCCAAAGATCAACAAGGAAGATGATAATGAGAAGAAAATCCTCACAAAGGAAGAAAAACACCAAGAAATCATCAACAAGAAGCTGAGGAAATGGTCGTGTATTGATTCATGCTGTTGGCTGATCGGTAGCATATGCGTGACTTGGTGGTTTTTGCTGTTTTTATACAACGCAATTCCGGCGTCGTTTAATCAATATGTCACCGAGGCAATTACGGGGCCGGTGCCGGATCCACCGGGCGTGAAATTGAAGAAGGAGGGGTTGACGGTGAAGCATCCGGTGGTGTTTGTGCCGGGAATCGTTACGGGTGGGTTGGAGCTGTGGGAAGGGCACCAATGTGCTGAGGGGTTGTTTAGGAAACGCTTGTGGGGTGGCACTTTTGGTGAAGTTTATAAGAGGTATTGAGTATTTCTTTTCTTTTTTTTTTGGGTTAAATTCATGATTTTATTGATTGTACATTGATGAGTTCTTCGCAATTTGTTTTGAGTATGTTTGGTATTGAGGTGATGTGGATTTCAATATATGGTTGCTGAGTAAAATGAGTGTTTACCAAGTACTTTAACTTATGTGGTCTTTAAGTTGAGTAGAAGTATAAAATAAATAAATAATAGTTGGAAGCATACTCTATGATTAATTTGAGGTAGTTTGTGTTGTTTGTGTTCGCGGTATGAGGTTATGTGAGGAACATTTGGGAATTGGAAGTTTTGAGGGGTGTTTTTGTTTGTGGGTTAAGTCATGTTACGGAAGATTGAATGTGTTGTGTGTGGTTTGATTGAGAGGTGAGAAATATGATGAGTTATTGAATTCATAGATAATTGATGTGTTTTCTTTATAGTGGTAAGGTTAGAGGTGTGATTGCTTCCATTTTTTAAAAAAGTCGATTTCAAGTACTTACCAAATGTGGTGGTCTGATTGTGATTGATTGTAACTAAATAGTATTTTTTCCCTATAAATGTTATAAGATGTACAAGCCTTGCCAACTAGTTTTGCTTTTTGGGAATGAGTAAATGAGGGATGATTATTAGTACAAGAAATTTTGCCTTCTTGATAGTTGATAGAGCTTCCTTTTTGCTAATTGGGTATAATATTGATGCTTGAATTACTTTTCTCATCTGCGACCTTTTTACCATTTGAGCTAGAAACATAAAATCAAGTGCCAATTAATACCACGGGGTGTGGAAATATTCTACGATCATGAATAGCATATGAAAGATATGGATCTCAAAAACCTGCTAATGGGTGCGGGTATGAATGTTATTGAATGTTGGTTTCTTGTCAGTTTTGCCTGGGCTTATGAACTTCAACTTCCATTGGTATTTGAGAAAATCAGTGTCCGTCTTCTATGTTCTGGTTTTGTAATTTTGCAGACCTTTGTGCTGGGTAGAGCACATGTCACTAGACAATGAAACTGGACTAGATCCTTCTGGTATAAGGGTTAGGCCTGTATCTGGACTGGTGGCAGCTGATTACTTTGCTCCTGGCTATTTTGTTTGGGCGGTTCTGATTGCTAACTTGGCACGTATTGGATATGAGGAGAAAACCATGTATATGGCTGCTTATGATTGGAGAATTTCATTTCAAAACACAGAGGTTTTCTTCCATCTCGAATTTCTTATTGATATTATATCATGCCCGTGGAATTCATTGAGTTTGCACCTGCTATTTTCATTGTATTAATATTTCTTTGTATATCAATTAATCAGGTGAGGGACCAAACACTCAGCCGGATAAAAAGTAATATAGAACTGATGGTAGCTACTAATGGAGGAAATAAGGCAGTTATTATTCCCCACTCTATGGGTGTTTTATACTTTCTACATTTTATGAAGTGGGTAGAGGCACCAGCTCCAATGGGGGGTGGTGGTGGACCTGATTGGTGTGCTAAGCATATAAAGACAGTAATGAACATTGGTGGACCATTTTTAGGTGTTCCAAAAGCTGTTGGTGGTCTTTTCTCTGCTGAAGCTAAAGATATTGCAGTAGTCAGGTAATTTATCTAGTATACATCCTATTCCTATTATCTTGATTTCTCATCGGCTATAACAATGCTAGTTATATCGGAAGTTTGGCTGTAGCTATGTTTTATCTTCTGATAAAAATAGTTGTGCTTTATTTGACCTCATAGAAAATATAGGAGTGAAGTTGTGAAGTGTGGTTTTGGTATTTTTCACTGGTTTATATTAATTGTCTTTGTTGTATGATGCAGGAAAGATTATGTTGAAAAGTATCTGAAATATATTTGTACGTGTTGTGATATGAAATATAAACTTTTCATTCTCGTTCCTGCTTGCATACTTTTAATTATCTTTGATGCTTTTTTCTAGTTTGCTTATTTACAACTAGATGTCTGCAGGTTTTGGGCTTAGCAAATTACAACCTCTATACTTTCTTTCTTTTTTGAGTGCAAAATAAGTTTCTTATCACTAATGAACATGCTAATACATTGCTTGTTGGCACTGGCACTGGCACCTCTGGATACCCACAGTTTATCTACATGTATTGATTTTATTCTATATGATGCACATATACATGTAATTTTTCTCTCTCTTTGTGAAGAACTAAGAATTTCTCTTGCAAAATGCAGGGCCACCGCTCCAGGTTTTCTAGATAGTGATATATTTCGCCTTCAAACGTTGCAACATGTAATGAGGATGACCCGCTCATGGGATTCAACCATGTCAATGATACCAAAAGGTGGGGACACTATCTGGGGTGGTCTTGACTGGTCACCTGAGGAAGGCTATTCTCCTAGTAGAAGAAAGCAAAAAAACAATGATACCCAGATTAAGAATGAAAATGAGAGGGAAGTTGTGGCTTCCCAAAGAAAACATGTAAATTATGGAAGAATTATATCATTTGGCAAGGATGTAGCGGAGGCACCTTCGTCTCAGATTGATATGATTGATTTCAGGGTAAGTCAATCTGTTTTACTATACTCTAGAAAGACTTCAAATTTTTTCATGGTTACTGGAGTTCTTTTTTCTTCTCACTTTATATTTAACTAACCGGAAAATGGAGCCCATTTAAGGGTAAACTTTTGGGATGACCTTTAAGCGGATTGGACTTGGACTAACTCTACCAATCTTCTATCTCCTTTTTCCCCCTTCCTTTTTGAGACAATGTGCTAAATGACGAGCAGTGCAAGTCAGAAGATAGACCCATTGTATTATACTTCACATCTTATGGTGAGAGTTGAATTTACTAAGTTTGTAAATTATTCGTTGCAGATTTTCCGTTGAAAACTTATACTTGGTACTAGAAGTTGAGGTAGTTTTTCCCGTGTCATTGTAAGATGCTTTGTTTGTGTCACAAGTTATCAACCACTTGATGGTGAAAAAATTATACGTATTTGAAAGTCTGCCTATATGTGCAAGTTTCTTTGGTAGACTGGTCATCTAAATTATATTGTGCAGATTATGCAGAGGCCTACAATGTGCTTTGTGGCACTGAAAGTCAATTGTGTGCATATTTTCACAATTTTTCTTTGTAATCAAAATATTACGTGCTCTTTTATCCAGTGTGCTTGTTGCTACAGATAGAACTCTCAATCATTTTGTTTCAGTCACTGCATTTACATTATCGATTCTGTTATTGTGCAGGGTGCTGTCAAAGGTAACAGTGTTGTAAATAATAGCTGTCGTGATGTATGGACAGAATACCATGAAATGGGATTTGGAGGTATTAAAGCTGTGGCAGAATATAAGGCGTACACAGCAGAATCAATTTTAGATCTGCTTCACTATGTTGCCCCAAAAATGATGGCACGTGGTGATAAGCATTTTTCTTATGGAATTGCCGACAATTTGGATGATCCAAAGTACCAACACTATAAATACTGGTCAAACCCCTTGGAGACAACGTAAAAGCGTCTATACTCCATAATTTCAATTATTGATTTTTCTTGCTATCAGCTTCTGAATATATATGTTTAGTAAGACCCTAGTTGACTTTTGATATAGTTTACAGTTTTTTATGTATAATTTTCTCACATTTCTTCTCCTATTCAAGAAGATATATATAATTGCAATATAATGACCATTTACTTGTGATGATGATTTATTCTGACTGCTCTGCTTCCTTCACTGTGGTTCTGTAGGTTACCAAATGCTCCGGATATGGAAATCTTTTCTATGTATGGAGTTGGAATACCAACTGAAAGAGCTTATGTCTACAAGTTAACTCCTTCAGCTGATTGCTACATTCCATTTCAGATTGATACTTCAGCTGACGATGATGATACCCATCTGAAGGGTGGAGTCTACAATGTAGAAGGGGATGAAACTGTACCTGTTTTAAGTGCAGGCTTCATGTGTGCTAAAGGTTGGCGCGGGAAAACTAGATTTAATCCTTCAGGGATTCGTACATATATTAGGGAGTATGATCATTCTCCTCCAGCCAATCTGCTGGAGGGTCGAGGTACTCAAAGTGGTGCTCATGTTGATATTATGGGTAATTTTGCATTAATCGAAGATATTATAAGGGTGGCAGCAGGGGCTACAGGAGAAGACTTGGGAGGTGATCAAGTTCATTCTGACATCTTCAAGTGGTCTGAGAAGATCAACTTGCAACTGTAATTTGAAGGGTCTGCACTCTGTCCCAATTTTACAGTAATATCAGTCTTCATGTGACTTGAATTTAACTTGAGATTTCATATTCATTATGCCGATAGATCTTTTGACATTGACTGGCCATTTGCAATATCTTATGGAAAGCAAAAATTGCATGTTACCTATTATGCTACCCATATCGTAGACTTGTGTTTTTGTCATTTCTGTTCTAGAGAATTAGCTGAAACTTTGTCAATTCTTGTCTGCGCAGCTTGGAACTCAAGGATACGACTGGTTTGGTGGAAATGGCCTTCTCGCTATCAGTACATAACATGAAGCTGCTAATATTGTTGGCAGGCTTGGAGGCATATGCCAGATTAAATTTCCCGCTTATTTTAGCGGCAGGCTTGGAGGCCAGATGCTGCGTCTTCGTGGTGTAAAATGTAAACTTTCTTTTCTCGCCATTCTCATCACCCGTATCTTTATTATACGATGCTTCTAATTTTGCTGGAGAAAACAAGCAATTGTTTTGTAACTGGTTTTGATATAAACTTATCAAACAGAAAAGAAGAAAATATTTTCTTTTTATTCATTGTAGCTTATTATTTTGTGAACTTAATCCGATGTAGTGATAATTTTGAGTTATTTAAATATATCTGAACCTGCATTTATTATTTGGCAAGCACCATGAATGTAAAATTTCCCTTTTTTGAATGCTGTTATTATAGTTATGAGTTTTTGTACTGGGATACATTTTTGTTTTATTGAGTTATGGTGATGAGATCATGATCATCTTGCACACATCAGGAGGTTTGATTTATATTCATCTACTTGGAAGAAAAAAATTTATCACCATCATTCGCTAACCAGTTAGGTATCCTAATCAAGTCCGCTCCCGCCAAAATTAACATGACTAATCTATTTCTTGCACAACTTATTTGTATTTAAAATCAGGTTTAAATAAGGTCCCAATTAAGGATGTTGAGATTAATATCATGCTATTAAAATTGCTTAATCTAATTAAGCTATAAGTTTGATACTGATTGTTAGGAGATCGTGGGCTGAAGCTGGCACGCAAGTAAAGTGAAATTGAGAATAATTGTTAGTTCAGGAAGTGTTGCCTATCATATAACAAATAATTAGGAGACTTAGCCTACCATATAACAATACAATAATAATTAAGAGGCTTAGCCTACCATCAATATTATCAATAAAATAAACCAATGAGACACAAATTTAACGTGGTAAAACCCTCAATGTGAGAGAAATGTCCACCGGTAAAAGTATAATGATTTCATTATGGTGGAAAGAATTTTACAACCTCTCTCAAAACTCAAGGAGTGAACAATCTCACACTCTCTTAGAATATGAGAATTAAAACTCTCTCACAAACTCTTAAGAAGAAATTATATTTTCTCTTTTAGAATACAGAAGATTTGGTTGAGAATGAGGATAAGAAAATAATGAAATGAAGCATCTATTTATAGGCATGAAATTTACTGTGTAAATAGTGAATTCTAATTTTTTTTTTATTTTCTTTTTAAGCATGTGAGAACACCCACAATTTTTAATTATTTTCTTTTAATCAACAATGATTCTCACAAACTAACACTAATGAGTTAACATATGACGATCTCTTTTCTCTAGACAGTGTTGTGTGACGTAAACTTAATTTTGTCGAGAAAATATATTGGAATGTAACTATAATAGAAAGATACATGAGAATGATACTTTTAAGCGTTGTGTGACGTAAACTTAACTTTGTCGAGAAAATATATTAGAATGTAACTATATTAGAAAATATATGAGAATGATACTTTTACTTGTCTCGGAATATAACTTGTAAATTAACCTTGTATTAATAAATTTTTTAATTTATTTGAAATTTATAATAAATAATAAGACTACTGTAAAATATCCTTTAAGGGGTGTGAATATACGAAGTTTGGTCTTAATTTGAATTTTATAAGCAAATTTGAACATAAAAAATTAAAATGTGACAAACGAAAAAAATGGTATATTTTATAAAAATTCAACCGTCGACAAATACTTAAAAACGCCTTTTAAAAATAAAAAAGTCAAAGCATCTAGAAACGAAACGAGTCGTTTCAAGCAAATAATTCTAGAGTCCTCGTTAGCCAGCGGGAGCAACGTTTTTTTTTTTTTAAAAAAAATCCACGTGTCGTTATTCTATCGGGTCCCACACAGAAAAGTGACCCACCAATCGACGCTTATCAGCTCCCAATTACTCGCCTCACCGCCATTATTGAGCACCAACTGCCTCTTTCCCCGCCAAATATCCATCACCCTCTGTTTGTTTCCCGAGAAAATATTTATTTTCTCAGTAAACGTTTTAGTCAGAAATTTGTAAAAGGTACCACTATCATTTCCATCACCTTTCTCAAACTTATCCGTTATAGTTCTTATATATCTAATTTTCTCGAACCTGTAATGTGTAGAGTAACAGTAGCTAAAATTTACGTTTTGTTTGTTTATTTTCATTTGTGCGTTTAATTAAATCTCCTTTTAGTTTATTTAAGTCTCTTCAGTTAGCTGTACAATCTGGAAACAAACAGAATCTACTCATTAAGCCGATATTTTGTAATTGTGAGCATTTTATATTCGAGAAAATCCAATAGCTTCTCGGGAAAATTGACTAATTAACAGAATAAAATCAATTTCTCATTTCTTCAAATAAGCTATTTTTTAAAATTTAATTTCTGAGAAAACTCAATAATTTCTCGAGAAAATTCACAGATTTTCCTGAGAAACAATCAGAGTTTATAAATAATGTCTTTACTTCGGCGAAGAAAACCGACCGAAACCTCAAAAGCCGCAGATTCTGATCCCGACATCTACCAAGAAGATGATAAGAACAAGAAAATTGCTTCAAAGGACAAAAAGACCAAAACACATAAGAGTTGGTCGTGCATTGATTCGTGCTGTTGGCTGATTGGTTGCATATGCGTGACGTGGTGGTTTTTGCTATTTTTATACCACACAATTCCGGCATCGTTTAATCAATACGTCACCGAGGCAATTACGGGGCCGGTGCCGGACCCACCGGGCGTGAAATTGAAGAAGGAAGGGTTGACGGTGAACCATCCGGTGGTGTTTGTGCCGGGAATTGTGACGGGTGGGTTGGAGCTGTGGGAAGGGCACCAGTGTGCTGATGGGTTGTTTAGGAAACGCTTGTGGGGTGGCACTTTTGGTGAAGTTTATAAGAGGTATTGATAATTGCTTGTAATTATTTGTTCGTTTTAATTCAAGTAATTTGCTCTTGTTTTTAATGTTTGGTGTTGAATCTGTGTATAAGGTATCAATTTATGAATGAGTACTATTTTGTGTGTGCTCGTTGGTTGAACTGGTGAATCTCTCGAGGTGGTACAAGAGACCTGGTTTGGTTTACATTAATTCAATTTTCAAATAAAGGAGAGTAATGTTTTAACTGGTTGGTTCTTGGTAATGTAAGGTTTCGAAATGTGTTTTTGTTTCATGTAGTGGAAAATTGTCCGATGGTGTGGCTTGGTGACAAAGGGCTTAAGGTTTGGTTGTCAGGTCCTGGGTTCGAGTCTAGGGGTGCATTTTCTGTAAGAGCCTGGGATAATCAAATGTTTTACTTGTTCCGCTTAAGCTCGGGTCGGGTGATTCGGCGGTGGGGTTTCCAAAAAAAAATGTAGTGGAAAATTAATGTGTTGTGGGTGGTTGGACATATATGATTGAGAGTGAGAGATATGATGAGGTCTTGAACGAAAAGACAAAGTAATTTGCAGGTTATGGAAGGGAAGTTAGAAGTGTGATTGCTTGCATTTTGTCGTTGCCTTTTTGGTAGTCTGATAGCAGTTGATTATAAAGAACTTTTCTTTTTCTTTAGTTGTGCTCAAGTGTAAGAAACTTTCAACATGTCAACCGGTTTCCTTTTCTGCAAGTTTTACTAGTTAGTATAAGTAACTTGCATTCTTGATTTTGCTAATTGGGTGTAAGATTGATGGTTGACTTACTTTCCTGATTGGGGACCTGTTTACTCTTTATCGAGTTAAAACATGAAATCGAAATCAAGAAAAGCAAGCAGCACACTTCATCAAAAGTTGAAAGTTTTCGCTGCTGATGTGCTCAAGCGTGTGGTCTGCACATGAATGATCTGATAGTACATTTACAAGAGTGGAAGTGTATTTTGTATGATTTGATATATATATAATGTAGTGAATATTACAAGCCATTTTCAAAATAAATGTCTTTTGCTTTTTGCTGCCGTATGACTGATATTTATTCACACTTCACCGAAAAGAAAATGTGAGCGAAATAGGGTGTTATTTTTCTGTTTACATCCACATAAATTCATCTTCAACTGTGAAACCCAAGAACAATTTTTCTGCAAGTGCCAAGTAATATGACAAGGGCGTGAAGATTTATAATCCTGATATATTATATGAATGTCATAGAGATAAAAAAACTTTGTGCCATAGGTGTGGGTGTGAACATCATCGGACATTGGTTTCTTGTCCGTTTTATCTGTGTGAGTCATTTAGTTGGGCTTAAGAACTTCGATGGTTGTTTTGGTTAATTAATGAGCATGTTTCTGAAATCTGAATGGATATTTTGCAGACCCCTATGCTGGGTGGAGCACATGTCACTGGACAATGAAACTGGACTAGATCCTTCTGGGATAAGGGTCAGGCCTGTCTCTGGACTTGTGGCTGCTGATTACTTTGCTCCTGGTTATTTTGTTTGGGCAGTTCTGATTGCTAATTTGGCCAATATTGGATATGAGGAGAAAAACATGTATATGGCTGCATATGATTGGAGACTTTCATTTCAAAACACTGAGGTATTCTTCCAACTTTAATTTCTTATTGATATTTTTCCCTGCATTTGGGATTCATTGATTTTGCACTTGTTTTTTTTCATTATTAATGGATTATTTGCACTGTTATAATATTTCTTTTGAACTCAATCAATCAGGTGAGGGACCAAACACTAAGCCGGATTAAAAGTAATATAGAATTGATGGTAGATACAAATGGTGGAAAAAAAGCTGTTATTGTTCCACATTCTATGGGTGTTTTGTACTTTCTGCATTTTATGAAGTGGGTAGAGGCACCAGCTCCAATGGGTGGTGGTGGTGGACCCGATTGGTGTGCTAAGCATATAAAGGCAGTGATGAACATCGGTGGACCATTTTTAGGTGTTCCAAAAGCTGTTGCTGGGCTTTTCTCCGCTGAAGCTAAAGATGTAGCGGTTGCCAGGTAAATATCCAGTATAAATCCACACAGAAACAAAGCAGTCATGCTCTGAAGAGCTATTTAATGAAAATATATTTTGCAAGAATAATAATCTTCACAGAGGATTGGAAAAATTCAGGCAACTTATGGCAAATTAATGCGTTTCAAGTGTCCTTACTATCTATCAGGACAACCTTCTGGACTAGTATACTCGATTAATGCAATCTCAGATTCATGATTTCAACTAATTTCTTGGCTTCTCTACGAGTGCTCTTCAGTAATCTTTTTTGGTAATACACTAGTCAAAATTGAATCTCTTTAAAAGAGCTTGATCTGTTATTCATGCTTATAATGGTACTAGTTACAGCTGTAGTTTGGCTTTGTATATATGCTTATATTCTTATAAAAGAAAGTCGTGCTTTTTTTTTACCTCATAAAATTATGGGATTGTGTCAAGTGTATTTTTGGTATTCTTCACCAGCTTATATCACTTATTTTATGTACAATGCAGGAAATATTATATTGCAAACATCCGAAATGAAATATTTTATTTATATTTTTGCTTCGTTGTATTATGCAAATATTTTATTTATATTTTTGCTGCGTTGTATTCTGCAAATATAAGATAAATAAATTGCTTGTTTCTTTTATTTCTTGAGTGCCAATACATTGCTTGCACACAATTTATCTATTAGCTATATTTTTGCTACGAGTCTGGCCTTAAACCTAACAGGGTCACTAGGCAGTAGTCCTTCTTTGACCTTAAACAACCACTTACACTCAACCAACTTCTGGTTTTTAGGTTTAGGAACTAAAGTCCAAGTTTGATTTTTCCTAAGAGAAGACATCTCCTCTTCCATAGCCGCTTCCCATTCAAGTTTATGGGTAGACTTTAATGCCTCTCCTAAGCTAGCAGACTCAACCCCATTAATTTCATGACTTGATATTAACGCACATAAATACAAATCATTAGTTGAGTAATCATACCTGGTAGGAGGCCTTACCTGCCTCCTACTTCTGTCTCTTGCTAGCTGGTAGTTGGCCAATGTGTCTTGTGGTGTTTCATCATGCTGCTCAGTTTGATCCACTTGATCTACTGTGTCCTCTTTAATTTGTTCTTGTATCTCTGCTACTTCATTTCTGTTTTCCTCCTGGTTATTTCTCCTGGGCTGGGTGTCCTCAGATGTCTCCGCGCCTGACATGTCACCAACTTGCTCAGCGGTCCTTGATGTCCCTGGCTCCACCTGCATCTGAGCTCCACCTGCAAGATCAAAATCTGCTAGATCCTTTTCTAAGGCATCTGCATTCTTGTTAGTAGATTTACAAGGAAAACAAATTTCATTGAATATAACATCCCGACTAACTATGACTTTGACTCCAGGTGACTCCCTTTCCCATAACCTATACCCTTTTGTCCCTTCTTGATATCCTAGGAAAACACACTTGATTGACCTCGGTTCAAGTTTACCTACGGACTGGTGAGCATAGGCTTCATAGCCAAATACTCTAAGGTGTGCAAGCTTATGAGCCCTACCAGACCAGATTTCTTCTGGTGTCTTAAACTGAACTGAACTATTAGGGCTAAGGTTAATCAAATGAGTAGCAGTATTGAGGGCTTCACCCCAAAAGGCCCTCGGAAGTTCGGAAGAGAATAAAAGACATCTGATTTTTTCTAATAAGGTTCTATTCATTCTTTCCGCAACTCCATTCTGTTGAGGGGTGTTTCTAACAGTCCTATGTCTTAGGATACCCTCACTAGTACAGTATTGATGAAACTCAGTATTACAAAATTCTAAGCCATTATCAGTTCTCAAGACTTTTACTTTGTTACTAGTTTGATTTTCTACCAATACTTTCCATTCTTTAAATTTAGTCAAAGTTTCATCCTTTGATTTTAGTAAGAATGTCCATACCTTCCTACTGTAGTCATCAACAATAGAGAGTAAATATTTCTTACCCCCATGGGTCTGGACCTTTGCTGGTCCCCACAGATCACAATGTAGATACTCCAGACTCGCCTTTGACAAATGAATTCCAGTTGGAAAGCTCTGTCTGTGCTGTTTGCCCAACACACGGATCTCACAAAACTCAAGTGGCTTCAACTGGTCCTTTCCAAATTGTCCCTGCTTGCTGAGCACCTGCATTCTTTTCTGGCCTATATGGCCAAGTCTCAAGTGCCATATATTAGTCATATCAACATTAGAAGTTAAAGCAGAAATGGGTTTATCCGAGAATACATGTTGGCCATTTAAGACATACAATCCATTTCTTTTTATACCAGTTAGGATCAATTTCTTACCCTTAGATATGTGCATGTTCCCATTGTGGGCTTTATATGTAAAACCTAATTCATCTAGTGTTCCTAATGATATCAGGTTTCGTTTCAGGTCAGGTACATATCTAACGTCAGTAAGAATCATAACTTTACCATCATGGAGTTTAAGTGTTATGTCCCCAACTCCCTGTATCCTACAAGTATTGTCATTACCCATATACACAGTCCCTTGGTCAGAATTTCTAAAGTTGACAAAACCAGTCCCTATACGGACTCATGTGAAAGGAACACCCGGAGTCCAGAATCCATTCTCTACTAATGTGATCTCTACACACAGTCAATGCCTCAGATAGGCACATCGACTCCTTTTCGGCAGCCACAGTAGCACTGCCTTCATTTTCTGTTCCCTAATGAACTTATAACAGTTCCTTTTAAGGTGTCCCATCTTCCCACAATGATAGCACTTCTTGTCACTATCTTTATTCTTATCCTGTTTGTTCTTTTTTTCCCTTTAGGTTCCAATCAAACTCAAGAATCCTAATCAATTTCTAAACCCTCATTACAACAAGGATTCATCGCTTAGGACACTCACCGAGAAGAAATGAGTCATCAAGATTACCTGGCTCGCCTCTGTCTTTCTTATTTCAACCAGATGATATATCGTTCCAGATTGAACGAACTGAAGACCAGAGAGCAGCTATTGATTTGATGACAGAAACAAGAAGAAGAAGGTCTTCACGAGGTTGATCGCCAAGACTGAGATCAGAGAGCAAAACAGAAAAGAACCCCAATTTCTTAGTGCAGTGAGCTCCGTTTTTTGGAGTTCAACGTGGATGTAGTCTGATTTCTTTCTGACGAACACGGTAAAAATTGGTGTGTTGTGTGATTGTTCTTGATAATTCGATATAATTGGTCTTAATTTGGATCGGCTTGGAATTGGGATTTTGGGGCATGTTCATCAATTGAACATTACATTGGTATCAGAGCTTTTCGGTTGGAAGGTGTACGGGCCAAATTTGGGCCAAGGGCAATTTTGTCCTTTCACTCCAGGCCCAAGTTTCTACCTCAGAAGGAAGCCCAATGATTAAAGTGAATAGTGGCCTAGGGATTCATAAGCCCACCCAAGCCCAATGAGGAGCCACGTAACGCCCAGGCTCATTAATGCCACCCACAAGCCATCCGTTCCAACCTGCAAGCAGTAATGGCACTTCATTAAGTTGACTGTTACCATGTTCTAACGGGCAAATAATCAAAAGACAATCAATAAAGGCACACATGACTATACCATGGATATATAAGGAACATGAATCCAAGAGGAAGAAAAACTTCTAGCTCTCCTACTCACAGCTTTGGGACATTCTCAAGCTCGCCACTCTTGCCACTTACCGCCCTCACGGCATTCAACGGAGTAGTTCAAGGTAGCATCTAACCTTGACCTTCCATCTATTACTACTTTGTTCATTACTAACTTGGGCGTCGGAGTGCCCCCGGCACCCACCACACCGGTGGGCAGTACTCCGCTCACTCTACATCTTTGTTTTGCAGGATCGCTAGTGCCCCTATATAAAATCTCAATTGTAGATCCCCGGCGAAAACCAGCGTCTACATTTGGCGCCCACCGTGGGGCCTTAGCGATTTATAAGCAAACAAATCTAACAGCCTACGAGGACTTGCAAACATTACCTTAGCTTCCAACACGAGCCTACAATGGAAGTTTAGAGCAAATCTTATTTACTTCCTAATGACGTGAAGCTCCAGATCACCTCAACTGATTTACCATTGGCACCAACCTATTGGAGGCATATAATAATATGGAAAGGGATAATCCTCAAGCAGACAACCATCCATTGCTTCGAGGGGGAAAGGTCAACATACCGCCCCAACCGACCAGGCACGACGAACCCCATCCACTATGTACAAGGAAATGCAAGAGTTTAAAAAGGCAATTATGTCAAGCCTTAAGCGGTGTCAGACTACCAAAATCCATTTACTCCAGTCGACTTGTGAAGAACGTCACTTGGATCATTCTACACACTTCCTCCAGTCGACATAAGGATACCCTCATAACCCTTCACCATGCTCAATCAACCAAGAAGTATTTTCTACCATTTTCTCCATCGACATTGATGGCATGAAATCCATTCCAGACGACGTGAAATTTGATACGTGTGGATCGTTATCTTTTCCAGACAATGGGGATGAATCTCAATCTCCTTCATACGACATGAAAGCGATGCCATCTTCTACATTCGACATTAATGGCATTACCAACTCCACTAGATAACATGAAAGGATTGCCATCTCCTCTAGATCACACGAAAGGTTAGTCATCCCCTTCAGTCGACCTGAAATGATTATTTCCTGTTTTCTATATAGAGTGTATGGATTGTCATTAGCTTCAGGCTGCATAGGAAAACCTTAATCATATCTAGTAGAAAGAAGAATTTCATAAGCCTTACTCAGGTCCGGTCGACCTCTATCATATCTTATAGAATGAGGAGTGTGAACCACGTTGGACCTTCATCGGGTCTATTCGATCATATTCATGAATTTTCATCAGGTCCAAACCTCCATATAGGTCTTGTAGACTCTCAGAGACCTTTATCTAACAGAGTGAGGGAATTTCCTAATGGATCTTTCTCCGGTCATTCGACCGTTGTCTCATGGGTCAGGCTTAGTTCACTGTAGACTCCACGTATACCTTCATACGGTATGGAGGAGTGAAGATTTTCTTGGACCTTCATTAGGTCAAATTGGTTGTAAACTCTCATGTACCTATATAAGGTACAGTGGCACATTGCCTGAGCTAATTGGCTGGATGAAACATGCAACAAAAATTCGAATGTGCATGGAGGTGTGTCCAGTCTACATTTGTCAATCATAAAGGAAGCATTCAACCACGCGCAACCCATAAGCTCCACATCACTGCCCAAGATGCAAAGCTGTAGGCGGCCCGACAAAAATCCTACATGATAATATCGTCCGCCGTAAGGGCTAGATAGATGTCATTCTTGTGGTCGACAGGGAAGTTTGCCGACTTGACGGTGTTTCCCATGACTCGTTGGACGGACAAGGGATTGAGGGATTTATCGTGAGGTTGAGGCCTTCGCTGAACCAGTATCCCAGGGTCCATACGTAGACATAATTACGGGTGTAGGCTCCTTATGTCGGGTCACGAGACGAATCCTTTTACCTTCTTGACTCGGACCATGAGTTGAAGCTACTCTACCAACCTCGCATGTCTCATCTCTGTGTCCACACCCATTTGATTCGCCAATGATCACACGAAGCTCAAAAGAAAGAGGTGGCCATTCAACCGACTGTCGGGAACGAAATGAATCGCCTACACCACACTTACAACCTCAGCTTATATGCTTGCTGTCGACCCTTAGAGTTTTCATGCCGACAGTCTACAATAACGACGACGACAATAAAACATCAAGGACTCTTTCTCTGTCGTTTGATTCGATTTTGGAGCATCTGATGCAGTAGGTCCCACCACAGCAGCACCAGAAGCTGCAGGAGAAGCAACTGGAGCAGCAACAGGCTTTGCCCTTGAGGAGATGCCCGATATTCCTATACTGGTAGTCAGTGAATCCAACAACCCTCCAACCGATGGTGATGCGCTTACTACCACTTCCAGTTCCACCACATCACCAGTAATTACATCACCAATTGCATGTGCCACCATGAATGCCCATACCATCTGATCGACGGAAGATCAAGCAGGAGGGAAGATAAACTGTCATCCACTCCTACAGCATTTCCACAATCAGATCGTCTACATAATCTTACATATGCTTTTAAATGCCTTGGTTCAACTTCAGTCCTGAGGAGCTATGGCTCAGCACGCTTCAAGACCTTCACGCAGATGTGACAATGTGTTGAAAGACGAGCACGAATTGTAGAAAATGCCACTCTTAGTCAGAGTGAGAAGAAGAAGATAAACACAGCTAAATACTCGGCCATGATGGCTCTCATTGTTGTGTCACTAGAACGTCGTTAAGCTTCAATATGGCTCTCATTGTTGGAGATAAACTGAAGACTCCTCTAGCTTCTGCTGCTGCACTTGAAGATGTGTCGTTCGCCAGTCCTCCCCTTCTGTCCATAGAAGTCTGCACTCCTCATCATATTCACTCTGCTGCTAATTGATCATCCTATATTGAAATTCTTCGACGTAATCCTTTGTTGTTTATTGATCTTCGGGCTCACCTTCTGCCACCTCCTCCCCAAGGATGTTGGGCCCAAACTGAAAGCTTCTCAATATAGGATTTCCGACTCTGCGTGAAGCAGCATTTCACACGACATTTTCACACGACATTGAAGCATGCGTATGGACGTGGTCCCTCTACATGACCTTATTGCTCGGCTTGTACTAGGACCAGAGGAGTGCATTTTTTATTTTTATATTTGCCTCTCGGATTTGGCTCATGGTGTGACATAGTGGACCATTTGTATTGTGTCGAGTGAGCAAGTTGTGCATAGGGAGTTCCACGTGATGTAGCTTGTGTATGCCCTCATTCTCAGTCATGGAACTGACTGTTGATGTTGTTGCTGGGCTGACTACTGACACCAAAGGAGCAACCGCTGTCGTGAGAGGAGAAGATGAATGTCTAAAGGCTAGGGCAACTTGTTGTAGAGGTGTAGCACGGGGATATATTCCTTCATATCATGGCAAACAAACTGACGCATGCAGCACGTCCCAGCAACACGAGAACACTCCTCTGGCTGCTCAGTACGCAAACCAAGCCCACTGAAGTAATTATCGGCCCAAGCCCAAATGAAATTCACTTACAATAGACGCATGAAGTTCCAGGCACGAAGGATTTTACAAGTTGCCTCCCAGAGTAGGATCACGTGAATTGAGAAGGCCCACTGCCCAAGACCCTGCGAACCATGCGCAGCTGAAAGAGACCAGCTGGCGTATCTACCACAACACGTGAAGCTACACCCTTCGTCGAGTGACCCCTTCTTTGGCAGGCAAAAATATGTTTGAGAAGTAATCTGGTAAGTGGACAAACTAAGCGAATGTGACAAATATTTTCTAGGCTCAGCAGGCTAAGCAGGCCCAACAGGCCCAATTCCTTTTTGCTGCACGAGACGACACATCCCAACAGACTCCTTCACTTCGGCATCCGAACCCAGGCGACATATACAAAATTCCACAGTTGTGACAATGGTAAATTAGTCTAAAAACTCCAAACGACCTGGACGTCGTCCACAAATTATATCTCCTTCCAAAGGCAGTATTATTAAAAATCTTGCCTAGTCGAGGATGCTCCAGATGAAGATACGACAAGAGAATATCCCACTAGAATTCGGCTCAAGGAAAATGCTTCAAAAAAAAAAAAAAAGTTACCCTCATGAGATGAATGTCGCACTGCACTCTACACTAAGCATGGAATGTAAGTCTCACTCTACATTACACGCATGAGGCTTGATTAAGATTCCATCCGACAGGACATTGGAAAATTATCATATTCTCCATATGACTAGATAGATTGTCGTCCCACCCATACTACATAAATGGATTACCACCAACTGTAGACTCTATTCAAACATAAACCCACGTTAACCATTGTCGAAATCTTGTAGAATGAGGAGTTAAAACCCTCATTGATCTTTGTCAGGCCACGGAAGGAAAACATCTATTCACCTTTGTCAGGTCTAGTAGTATGAAAGGGAAAGACTCTAAAACCTTTGACTGGTCTGTAGAGTGAAGATTTTCATAGATCTTCATCTAGTCCAGATGACATTAAAGACTCCCCTAACTCCTTGACTCGTAGGATGGGAGGATGATCCTGAACCTTCATCTGGTTTAGTTGACCAGGGACAATCCTCATGGACTCATGTCGAGTCAAGATATAGACATGGATTGACACATGTCGTATGACTTTTATCCTGAACCTTCATCTGGTTCGGTTGACCGGGGACATCTCCCATGGACTCATGTCAAGTCAAGTCAAGTTGTAGACATGAATTATACATGTCGTATGACTTATTACTTCCTGGACTCATCAAGTCCAGTCGACCGGGGACATCCCCATGGACTCATATCGAGTCAAGTTATAGACATGAATTACATTTGTCGTATACTTCCTGGACTCATCAAGTCCAGTCGACTGGGGACATCCCCCTTAGACTCATGCCGAGTCAACTTGTAGACATGGATTACACATGTCTTACGACTTATACTTTCCTGGACTCATCAAGTCCAGTCGACCGGGGACATCCCCCATGGACTCATATCGAGTCAAGTTATAGACATGAATTACATTTGTCGTATACTTCCTGGACTCATCAAGTCCAGTCGACTGGGGACATCCCCCTTAGACTCATGCCGAGTCAACTTGTAAACATGGATTACACATGTCTTACGACTTATACTTTCCTGGCCTCAACAAGACCAGTCGACCGGGGACATCCCTCATTGACTCATTCCGAGCCAACATGTAGACATGGAAGGCACATGTTGTATGACTGACCTTCATCTGGTCCAATCGATTGGGTACTTCCCCAATGGCCCTAGTAGAGTCAAGTTCATTATTCTGACTATCATCTGATTCGGACGACTGGGTACTTCCCCAATGGCTCTTGTAGACTCAAGTTGATAACTTGACCTTCGTTTGGTTCAATTAGTAGGCAACTTCAGCGCTCGAGTACACCAACATACTATGGCCTCGTCCGAGACGACACACTCGTCAAGTACTCTCCAAGCCAATGACTCTTTGACTTAGAGAGTAGGGGACAAACTGTACGGGCCAAATTTGGGCCAAGGGCAATTTTGTCCTTTCACTCCAGGCCCAAGGTTCTACCTCAGAAGGAAGCCCAATGATTAAAGTGAATAGTGGCCTAGGGATTCATAAGCCCAAGCCCAATGAGGAGCCACGTAACGCCCAGGCTCATTAATGCCACCCACAAGCCATCCGTTCCAACCTGCAAGCAGTAATGGCACTTCATTAAGTTGACTGTTACCATGTTCTAACGGGCAAATAATCAAAAGACAATCAATAAAGGCACACATGACTATACCATGGATATATAAGGAACATGAATCCAAGAGGAAGAAAAACTTCTAGCTCTCCTACTCACAGCTTTGGGACATTCTCAAGCTCGCCACTCTTGCCACTTACCGCCCTCACGGCATTCAACGGAGTTCAAGGTAGCATCTAACCTTGACCTTCCATCTATTACTACCTTTGTTCATTTACTAACTTGGGCGTCGGAGTGCCCCCGGCACCCACCACACCGGTGGGCAGTACTCCCGCTCACTCTACATCTTTGTTTTGCAGGATCGCTAGTGCCCCTATATAAAATCTCAATTGTAGATCCCCGGCGAAAACCAGCGTCTACAGAAGGGAGCTGTGTTAAAAGGATCAAGATCGTGCAGGGCCTTTTGGGTTTCTGGTTGGTAGCTTACTGAGCTGCTGTGTAGACCCTCATCAAGAACTGGGTTTGGAGACCAAGGGTTTGACAGGTCGAATTTAAGTTTCAGAATTGTGGGCTTGCTGTCGACGAACAGAGCTCTCAAAAATCTGGGCTGTAAGCCCGTGCAAGAAGTCAGCAGGGGACTTGAGAATTTGTTGATAAATTGGCTTAGCAAATTAGGCAGCCGAATTGAAAAGGAACTGGTTGAGACTTCGCTGTTTGGGCATTGCTAAATCAGTTTTTTTCGGGCTAAATCTTATAAGGATAAAATGTCGACAATGAGACTCGACATTGGGATCTTTGACGGGAAAGAAGATTTTACTACATGGAAAAAGAAAATGAGGGTCTTGCTATCACACCATAAGGTAGCTTTGGCATTGGAACCCGATTCAGAAAAGTGGCCAAAGATGGAAAAGGACACTAAAGCCGAAATCCTTGAAGAGGCGTACAACTTGATCTTCCTCCACTTGGGAGACTCAGTCATCAGAAAGGTTGATGGAATGGACACAGCCATTCAACTCTGGGGTAAACTCGAATCTCTTTATTCTGTTGTTTCTGCTCCAAACTTAGTTTTCTTAAAAGGAAATTTGTTTAACTACAAGATGGATACAAATAAGTCGATAGATGATAATTTGGATGAATTCACGAAAATGACTCAAATCCTTAAAGGAACGGACCAAGCCCTAGGAGACTCTAGCGAAGCTATGATTCTATTAAATGCACTGCCTGATGAATATAGTGTCGTTAAGAACTCTCTACAGTACACATGAGTTGTACCTAGGCTAGACTTGGTGATATCTGATATAAGGGCTAGAGAGCTAGAACTTAGAACCAGTAGGAGAGGAGGAGCGAACTTATTCGTGAAAGGAAAAAATGAAAAGAAATATAATGGTCCGAAAAATCATCAGACTAATAACCAAGAACCTAAAGGGAAGAAAAAGAACAAACAGGATAAGAATAAAGATAGTGACAAGAAGTGCTATCATTGTGGGAAGATGAGACACCTTAAAAGGAACTGTTATAAGTTTATTAGGGAACAGAAAAATGAAGGCAGTGCTACTGTGGCTGCCGAAAAGGAGTCGATGGACTCCGGGTGTTCCTTTCACATGAGTCCGTATAGGGACTGGTTTGTCAACTTTAGAAATTCTGACCAAGGGACTGTGTATATGGGTAATGACAATACTTGTAGGATACAGGGAGTTGGGGACATAACACTTAAACTCCATGGTGGTAAAGTTAGGATTCTTACTGACGTTAGATATGTACCTGACCTGAAACGAAACCTGATATCATTAGGAACACTAGATGAATTAGGTTTTACATATAAAGCCCACAATGGGAACATGCACATATCTAAGGGTAAGAAATTGATCCTAATTGGTATAAAAAGAAATGGATTGTATGTATTAAATGGCCAACATGTATTCTCGGATAAACTCATTTCTGCTTTAACTTCTAATGTTGATATGACTAATATATGGCACTTGAGACTTGGCCATATAGGCCAGAAAAGAATGCAGGTACTCAGCAAGCAGGGACAGTTTGGAAAGGACCAGTTGAAGCCACTTGTAAGGAACCTAGGACACCACTTATCTCCACATTGGTATGATATTGTCCACTTTGGGCCTAAGCCCTCATGGATTTGCTCTTGGGTTATACCCAAAAGGCCTCATACCAATGAAGATACATGTCCATCATTATATGCTCATGATCTTCCCCATTTCTAACCAATGTGGGACTTTGAGACTTTGTTTGCACACCCAACATATATAATTGTATATAAAATGAATTCATGGATTTTCTTTCTTGCACAATGAAGAACTAAGAACATGTCCTTCCAAATGCAGGGCCATCACTCCGGGTTTTTTGGATCATGATCTATTTCCCCTTCAAACCTTGCAACATTTAATGAGGATGACACGCACTTGGGATTCAACCATGTCAATGATACTAAAAGGTGGTGACACTATATGGGGTGGTCTTGACTGGTC
This sequence comes from Zanthoxylum bungeanum, assembly GCA_019454045.1. Lineage (NCBI taxonomy): Eukaryota > Viridiplantae > Streptophyta > Magnoliopsida > Sapindales > Rutaceae > Zanthoxylum > Zanthoxylum bungeanum. The sequence continues at coordinate 117,749 of SKCR01026025.1, read as the reverse complement.
ACCTGAGGAAGGCTATACTCCTAGCAGAAGAAAGCAAAGAACCAATGATTCCCAGATTGCGAACAAAGATGGGACTGAAGTTGTGGTTTCCCAAATAAAGCAAGTAAATTATGGAAGAATTATATCATTTGGAAAAGATGTAGCGGAGGCACCTTCATCTGAGATTGAAAGGTTTGATTTTAGGGTAAGGTTCTTTCAATGAAGGTGTGGTTTGTAAGCGATATGTATTTTTCTTTTCCTTCTTGAAATTGCAGCTGAAGAATATTAGCAAGAGCAAAATTTTCTTTTGAGAACAAATAGCTGGTACAAGAAACTAGGAGTTAGTTTTTCCTGTGTCATTCATTGTGTGTGCAGGATGCTTTCAAGGGACAAAGTGTTGCAAATAGTACCTGTCGTGATGTGTGGACAGAATACCATGAAATGGGATATGGTGGTATTAAAGCTGTAGCAGAATATAAAGCTTACACTGCTGGATCAATTGTAGATTTGCTTCACTTTGTTGCTCCAAAAATGATGGCACGAGGCAGTGCTCATTTCTCTTATGGAATTGCTGACAATTTAGATGACCCGAAATACCAACACTACAAATACTGGTCAAACCCCTTGGAGACTAAGTAAGAGTTTTTTTTTTTTTTTTTTAAAATACAATTATACTTCATTATTTCAGTAATTATTGTGCTGATGAGTTTTCTTGATATCACTTTCTAAATATTGTTTTTTACAGTAATATCACAACTGTGCTTCGTTATTTCTGTGATTATTGTGCTCTGTGTTAATGAGTTTTCTTGGTACCACTTTCTAAACGTTGTTTATAGTAATTTCACAGTCCAGCTTTTGATACAATTTTTTATTGTAACAACTAAATGAAGTTGTAAATGGAAGTAACTTTAAATTCATCAAGCTTAGTATGATGCTATACAAGGAATGTGATACCTTATAAGATGAAATTCCATCCAGATGTGCAACTCTCATAAGCGTATTATTAGAAGATGCCTAATCAGGGGCATAGATGTTCATTTATTTCTGAGTGCTCTGCTTCCTTCACTCTGGTTTTGTAGGTTACCAAATGCTCCAGAGATGGAAATCTATTCTATGTACGGAGTTGGCTTACCAACTGAAAGAGCTTATGTGTACAAGTTTAGTTCGGCTGAGTGCTACATTCCATTTCAGATTGATACTTCAGCTGAGGATGAAGGTGAAGATAGCTGTCTAAAGGATGGAGTCTATTCCGTAGATGGAGATGAGACTGTACCTGTTTTAAGTGCAGGCTTTATGTGTGTAAAAGGTTGGCGCGGGAAAACTAAATTCAATCCTTCAGGAATTCGTACTTACATTAGGGAATACGACCATTCTCCCCCAGCCAATCTTCTGGAGGGCCGAGGCACTCAAAGTGGTGCTCATGTTGATATTATGGGGAATTTTGCATTAATTGAAGATATTATAAGGGTGGCAGCTGGGGCTACCGGAGAAAACTTGGGTGGCGATCAAGTTTATTCTGACATCTTCAAGTGGTCCGAGAAGATCAACTTGCAACTTTAAATTAAAAGGGTATACTCTTTCTTTCAATCTTTTAAAGGGAAAACACAAACTAGTAGATAATAAACTCGGGAATTATCTTTATAATTTATATAAACCCTTCTCATATCTAACTTGTGCTAATTAATCTAGGGGGCGGTTTGCATTGTACTTCATGAACACTCAGATTCATAAAGCCAAAAGATCTTGCAAAATTAACCAGCTCTTTGCACTTTCTTCTGATAAAGTGAAAATCCATTTCTTTTTCCTGCTACTATTACTGTAAACATATCTCTGTGACATTCCTGTTCAAGAGAGTTAGCTGAAACCACAATTCGTATCTGTGCAGCTTGGAAACGAAGGTTCTGACCGATTTGGTGGAAATGGCCTCCTCCTCCTCCCTGCCGGTGCATAAGGTTTGGCGGCAGACAAGGCGCCCAGTCGCGAGATTTTATAGTGTGAATGTAAACTTTCTTGCAGCTCTGATTTGCATTATTTTGTATAAACTTATCAGGGAGAATATATATATATATATATCGAGTATTGGATTCCTGTATTATTTTGTTAGTAGGGAAAACTTGTACTTGTGGTCATTGTAGCTTTTTATTATTCAGTGAGAAAGATCATTTTTAGATGAAGTTAGCTAAAATCATATTCACTTGCTTTTATTCTTGAGCATGCATCATAATTCATAAATAGATTTCTCTTGAGGGAGTTTGTGAGATTTAAGCTATTGCTAATTGCTACAAATTCCACTTGTATATTTTGTTTTGTTGGTTGTGCTCACCTCTCACAAAACATGAATAATCAACCAGTCTAAAAATGTATGTGTGTGTATGTGTGTACATGTATATATATATATATATATATTTATTGACGGCTGATTTTGGTCTCAGGGTAATATGAGAATATTACTCTCGAGACAATCCTCTCTCAATAGTGAATTTGTTTGGTTATGGGAGAAACCAAAAGCAAACTTAGCAGAAGATAGATAATGCGCCAATCAACAAGGAGATTTAGCGTGGTTCGGTGGATTTGAATCCAACCTACGTCCACGGGCACAAAAAAGATGATATTTTTATTACCGAGATATGCTTCTCTGCTATCTCTTGTGTTTACAAGCTTGATCGTAGTGATCCTCCTCTTGATTCTGATCTCAGCTCTCAACTTTCAACTTGTTACCCCCTCTTACGCATACTCTACCCTCCTATTTATAATAGTGTAGAAATCAGATTCCTTCTCCTACAAGAATTTCCTAGTTGAAACAATTTCCTTTTCCCATAAGGATTCCTAATCAAAACTACCTTGACTTTCTTTATCATACTAGGAGTCTGACTCACCAGTTTTCCCCATGAAAATAGGATAACTTGTCATCTTATCCACAAGAATAGGGTGTCATCTTCTGGAGCATATCTCGTTATCTGGTCGGTCTTCATGAGGTCGGTCATGATAGTCCTTTGGGCTGAGAATGCCGCTGTCGATCTGATAATTTCCGGTCATCCGATCTTAAGTGGTCGGGTTACCGATCATAAGCGCTCGACCCCTAACTCATGTGGTCGGGTCGGTATTAATGATCTCGATCAACAAGGGAGTTACCCTTTTTACCCCTGCTGTACTGCTTAAATATCATAGTAAAAAACACCATCAACATCTATCCCCTAGTTCTCGGTAACAACAAGTTTGCGAGTTGATGCCGGGAACTATAAAAAAAGATGGTGTGCCGATGATTCCGTCGGTGGTCACTCCAGGAACCGCAGAGAAAAATGCATTGGCTGCAAATTTGGTCCTTCCTGCCACCTTCATGTGCTCAGTCAACGAGGATCCCGATATCTACCCGTGGAGAAAATGCTTTGCCATAATGCTGATGACGATCGACTCGGTGGGACGTAACCCGACCCCGAGTTGAGAAGAATATTTGGTTCTGGGGGAATGTCACCTCCCCAGACCAAAGAAGCCGACTCGGTGGGACGTAACCCGACCCCGAGTTGAGAAGAATATTTGGTTCTGGGGGAATGTCACCTCCCCAGACCAAAGAAGCCGACTCGGTGGGACGTAACCCGACCCCGAGCTAAAAGAAAGACTTGGCTCTGGGGGAATGTTACATCCCCAGTCCAAAGAAGCCGACTCGGTGGGACGTAACCCGACCCCGAGCTAAAAGAAAGACTTGGCTTTGGGGGAATGTTACATCCCCAGTCCAAAGAAGCTGACTCGGTGGGACGTAACCCGACCCCGAGCTAAAAGAAAGACTTGGCTCTGAGGGAATGTTACATCCTCAGTCCAAAGAAGCCGACTCGGTGTGACGTAACCCGACCCCGAGCTGAATAAACCATGAGGCCTCGACGGAATGAAATTCAGCCCCGAGCCGAATAACCAAGCAGCCTCGACCGAACGAAATCCAGCTCCGAGCCGAATAACCAAGCGGCCTCGACGGAACGAAATCCAGCCCCGAGCCGAATAAACAAGTGGCCTCGGCGGAACGAAGTCCAGCCCCGAGCCGAATAAACAAGCGACCTCGGCGGAACGAAGTCCAACCCCGAGCCGAATAAACGAGCGGCCTCGGCGGAACGAAGTCCAGCCCCGAGCCGAATAAACGAGCGGCCTTGGCGGAACGAAATCCAGCCCAGAGCCGAAAAGAGACATCTGTCTCGGCGGTACAAGAGCAGACCCGAGCCGGAAAGAGACATCGGTCTCGGCGGTACAAGAGCATACCCGAGCCCGAAAGAAACATCGATCTCGACGGTACAAGAGCAGACCCGAGCCGGAAAGAGACATCGGTCTCGGCGGTACAAGAGCAGACCAGAGCCGGAAAAAGACATCGGTCTCGGCGGTATAAGAGCAGACCCGAGCCAGAAAGAAACATCGGTCTCGACGGTACAAGAGCAGACCCGAGCCGGAAAGAGACATCGGTCTCGGCGGTACAAGAGCAGACCAGAGCCGGAAAAAGACATCGGTCTCGGCGGTATAAGAGCAGACCCGAGCCAGAAAGAAACATCGGTCTCAGCGGTACAAGAGCAGACCCGAGCCGAAAAGAGACATCGGTCTCGGCGGTACAAGAGCAGACCCGAGCCGGAAAGAGACATCGATCTCGGCGGTACAAGAGCAGACCCGAGCCGGAAAGAGACATCGGTCTCGGCGGTACAAGAGCAGACCCGAGCCGTAAAACAAATATAAAAACCATTGTGTGGGTCATAACAAACAAGCATAATCAAATGTCAATCTAAGATAGAAGAGGTCTTACTCACCTTTTTGGGATCCGTTGCCTTTCTTGCAACTCTACAAGGGTCACTACAAGCAAGGCTCTTATTAATACATCCTCTTTGCATCTCAGCATTCCACGCATCCGACCGGATGACTTCCGCTATCAACTTGGTCGACCTAAAAAACCGAGTGGTCTATGTACACACTGAGATAGCCTTCTTTCACCAAGTCTTCCACATGCTCCCGCAGGTCTCTGCACCCATTCGTGGCATGTCCCCTTACGTTATAGTATATACAGTATGCCCTACTATTTACCTCCTCAATCGGGAACCCCCTCAAATTAGGCTCGGCCAACAGACCTTTATCCTGGATTTCCCGAACTATCTGGTGAAATCCCTGACGATCGGTGATTTCCATCTTCTGCCATTGTCTTACTACGCGAGCTGCTTTTTGTTGAGTTCCCCACAGACAGCGCCAACTGTTGACGGCTGATTTTGGTCTCAGGGCAATATGAGAATATTACTCCCGAGACAATCCTCCTTCAATAGTGAATTTGTTTGGTTATGGGGGAACCAAAAACAAACTTAGCAAAAGACAGATAAATACGCCAATCGACAAAGAGATTTAACGTGGTTCGGTGGATCTTGGTCCGACCTACGTCCACGGGCACAAAAATGATGATACTTCTATTACTCAAACACGCTTCTCAGCCCTGCGTCTTGTTTTTTACAAGTCTGATCGTAATGAATTTGATGCTCGATTATGATCTCCACTCCCCCTCTCTACACTCACTCTACCTTCATATTTATAATGGTGAAGAAATCAGATTCCTTCTCCTACAAGAATTTCCTAGTTGAAACAATTTCCTTTTCCCATAAGGATTCCTAATCAAAACTACCTTTACTTTCTTTATCCTACTAGGAGTCTGACTCACTAGTTTTCCCCATGAAAATATGATAACTTGTTATCTTATCCACAAGAATATGGTGTCATCTTCTAGAGCATATCTCGCTATCTGGTCGGTCTTCATGAGGTCTGTCATGATAGTCCTTTGGACTGAGAATGCCGATGTCGATCTGATAATTTCCGGTCATCTGATCTTAAGTGGTCGGGTTACCGATCATAAGCGCTCGACCCCTAACTCATGTGGTCGGGTCGGTATTAATGATCTCGATCAACAAGGGAGTTACCATTTTTACCCATGCCGTACTGCTTAAATATCATAGTGCTTAAAAAACACCATCAACAATATATATATATATATATATATATTGCAAATTGAAGTTTGAAATTTTTTATTTATATTAATGGGAATAACTAATAAATTATGTTGCTTGTAACAATTTTATCATATAACATTAATCTATTCTTCCCAAAAAGTGAAATCACATAGAATACACCACCTTAGCTGAAACCACATTGGTCTCTGTTATCCATGTAACAATCCAAAATATCTTATCATATGTGTTAAATAATTAAAAAATAAATAAATGATTATATAATTATTTATTATATAAAGATGTTACTAAAAAGTTAATAAAAACTAATTTTTTTAAAAAAAATTAAGGGTTAAATCCTAGATTTACTCTCAAACTTACCATACCAATAGCCTTTATGGTATTCTTTCAGCCTCTCAAGGGCAGTCAAGACTCAAGGCCATATTTTCTTAGGTCTCTCGAAAAGAATTTAGGTCATATTTCCAAGAACGAGTTCCGGGGCACTCTTCTTTTATATCAAGTTTTGTACAATACAATAAATGAGATTAACAAAAAAAAAAGGGAAACCCAAACTAAATAAGATGGACAGTTATATTTTTTTAAAAATATTATTACAATTTACTATTTCAAAAATTATAAAGAAACAAATAATATAAAAAAAAATATTGAAATATAATATTTTATTATTATATCATCGAGACAAATGAATCCATTATTCATGCGATTATTGAAGTACTGAAATGATAATAACCCAAAACAAATCAAAATTGAGGGAATTGCACATAGTCTTAATTTTTTTTTTTTTTTTTTTTTGTTTTAAATTAATTATAAAAAATAAAGGAAAACAAAATGTAAATGGAATTCCAAGACTACCCTTTTACAGTCTATCTTTCATTTCCTCCTCTTCTCTCTGGCTGGATCGCACCGAGTCCTCTCCGTTTCTATCTTGCTGCCTCGTGATCGTCACTTCCCGTCCAACTCACTGAGTCGGCCCCCTTTTCTGACCCCTCAACTCACTCGTTAATTTAATCAATTCTATTTATTATTAAGGTAAATGATCATCAAACTTCAGATATTTATGATTAATTTATCGTTATTGTTATTATTAGATTAGATTCTTATTTAGAAATTTTAACTATTTAATTTCCTTTTTCATCGCATTAACTTATGAATTAAAATATTTAGGATTTTTATGTCTCCGAATTATACAAAAGAGGCAATTTTTTGGACTAACAAATATTCATTTTAGACTTCAATTTCATTTTTTATGTTGGTGTTAATTTAACAGAGGCGTGAAGTGCCGTTTTCTTGGCATCCAAACAGGTAAATGTATTCATGGTGGATTGGTTTTACATGCTAGATTATGTGTGGGCTTGTGATATTGGGACGTTTTGTTTGGTTGAGGTGGTGTATTCTATGTGATTTCGCTTTTTGGGTAGCTGCTTATTGAAGGGGTATAATGAAGATTGTGAGATGGTAAAAATTTGGATTGGTATATTCCCACATGCACACTGTTTTTGTCGAAACTATGCTTGAGGATGATCCATCTGTGTGTTGCTGTGGTGTTTATGTGTTGTGCATGCCATGTTGTGGTGTACTGAGGGTCATTCTGTTTCTGAGATATTTATGAATAGTTACGGCCGCTTTTGTTGTGTATGATATATTAGAGTGCTGTTAAAGAGTTTCTTGTATGCTTTTAAGTTGAGTTGTTCATAGTATTGTTCATGTATAATGGGGTGAGTTTCCTTACCTGGTGTGTGAAGCTGGGCCTGTAGGAGGCATAGAGGGCAAACTTTTCAAAGTGAGGTTTGACATCTATAAAGCAGCATGCTCTCAAGATGTGAGCAGTGCTTTGGTAACCATTTTTCTTCTGTGTATAGACTATTTGGGAGGAGTGACGTAAGATTTTGTAGTCTTGGAGAATTTCATTCTAGCGACCTTCTGATGGAGTTAATCTGTTTCATTTGCAACTTTCAAGTGGGATAGTTTCTTCCCTATCCTGGATTCCTAAATTTGCTAATGTACATTCCTACTTTACATGTGATAGGGCTTTAAAACCCTGGTTTCTTTCTTCATTACTTTATGTTTAATTTAGTAGTTCTCTTATTCTTATTGGAAGGAGTACAAGAAATGTTATGCCCCTACCATCCCTCCTCTTCAAGCCAGAAAAGGGAGATAATTAGTTCACGGGGATTTATTATTTCATTTTATCTCTCGTAATCTTTCCTGTTATTTTCTATTCTTCACTGTCCATTATGCTGTTGTTGTTTTCTAATCACTATCCTGGCATGGTTTCTGGAGGATTCTCCTTCTGATCTACGTACCATAATCTAAAAGTTTAAAAGTGATTAAATCTTCTTTGTCATAGGTAGAGGGCTTTGTTTGATGAATTTGCAACAAGTACTGCTCCCCAAATCCACTGCTAATGGATTTGGTCGTCGAAGAGGTGAAAGAGAAGGTGGGACTAGGCTGGAGAGTAAATTACAACCTGGAAAATCAAAGTCTGCTAGGGCAACTAGTACAGGTAAGCTTCTTTCTCCTAACAAATTTTAATTCAACTTATTTTATTCTTTTTAAAAAATTTCTGTAATTCTTTTTGTATAGGTGTAGTGATTGGCAGCAAGTCTGGAAGTTGTGTGGTTCCTTCCCACGATAAATTGTTATTCATGACGACATGTCTCATTGGACTTCCTGTGGAAGTCCAAGTGAAAAGTGGATCAATATACGCTGGAATATTTCATGCGACAAGTGATGAAAGAGAGTTTGGTATGCTCATTGATTTCCTTTTAGTCAAAAGCACCTGCTTATACCTTTCCTTCTGTGAGTTGGTATTGGTTTCCTTGCAAGTGTTTTATGTGATATTCTTTTCTTATTCAAGTGTTTCCAACTTTCCTTTTATGTTAATTTCAGGAGTCATCTTGAAAATGGCTCGCTTGATAAAAGATGGTAATTTCCGAGGACAGAAAACTGTTGCTGAGTTTGTTAGCAAGCCACCTTCAAGGAATTTTATTATACCTGCCACAGAACTTGTACAAGTTATAGCAAAGGTTGTGCTGCATATTTAATTGTTTATGACTGAGTGAAGTTAGTACAAGTGGTTGATAAGTGTATTTTCCGAATTACAAAATACAATTAGTATTTTTTTTTTCAATTCTTAGTTCTTACGAAGAAGGATAGCAGTTTCTCAACTACAGAGTTTTGTAGGTCTAATTTATGCATGAATGAGAAAAAAAATTATAATGAAAGTCTTGTCTTTGATGAAGTACCTAAATTTCTCTTTTGTTTCTTTGATCATTAGTGATTTGATCAGGTTGTTTAATCGTGATGGTTCCAGGAAGTGACTGTAACTAGTGATGGGTTGGCAAATGAGCTCCAACGTGACAAGCAGCAAGAACTTATGATAGACTCCTTGATATCACAAACTCGTCATGTTCAGGAGAGAGAGCTTGAACCATGGATCCCTGATGCAGATGCTCCACATTTTCCTGAATTGGATAATATTTTCGACGACCATCGGAACAGGTTATTATAACAATTATTTCTCTTTTGTTTGTTTGCTCATGAGTCATTTGAGTTGGTTGCTGTAGTTAGGTTCTCAGGGATGGAATTACTTTAAGCTACAAATATAATATTTTTAAGGTCGATGCATCTAGACATTATCTGGGATAGTATGGTTAAAGGGGATTCTTGTTGTTATTGGATCGTCATGTAAACATTCATCATTTATATGTGCAGTACTGGCTGAAAGTTTAGTTTTTTTTTTTTTTTTTTTTTTTAATTGGGTATTAGGAACTGGGATCAGTTTGAAACAAATCAGACATTATTCGGAGTGAAGACAACTTTCGATGAGGAACTTTATACAACAAAACTTTTGAGAGGTTCTCAAATGGAGGAGTTGGAAAAGGAAGCTATGAGAATAGCCAGAGAAATTGCAGGTGAGGAAACGCAAGATCTTCATTTAGCGGAGGTGAGTTTTTTCCTATGTCAACTTATGCCTCTTAAAATCTTTTGGTTAATATGTCTTTCCCAGTAGCGTACATTTTCATGTTTATTTGTTCAACAGGAAAGAGGCATCAACCTTCATGAAAATCTCGGTATTGATGAGGAGACCAAATTTTCTTCGGTTTACAGGGGTATGGGGTTTGATGATAGTGGATATGCAGAAGATGAGGATATAATGCTGAATTCATATAATCTTGAGGGCTTTGGAGGTTCTGTCAATAAGAGATCGACTGATTTTACCATTGCAAAAAGCAATGATGGAGCTCGATTATCATCAAGCTCTTTCTTAGTGGTAGTTCCTCAATCAATAATCTCCATCCATGGAATTTAATTCTCATTATTTAACTTTGAAATCCTAGTATTTGTTGAAATTTCTCATAACTAGTTTGGAAAACAATGTGGAGTGTTGGACTCAATTAATTTAGCATTTGCACAGCTATGCTTAAAACATAGTCACACTTATCTGCATAAGCATTTTTGGGGTTGGATTTTGATTAGAGTAGATTCAGTATAAAATTTGGCCTGCATTAAGAGTGGAAATATGTAGTATCTGGCTGGGTGTATTATTAGTATGCACCAGTCTCAGCATGCAGAAAGCATATTGTATGACTCGCTGTCCCAGTGATCTTACTGATTAGAATTCTTCTGTTAAGATTATCATCTTTTGTGTTTCTGAATAGGGTCTTACCATGCAGACACAGAGTACATGTGATTAATTCAGGTAAATCTAGAAGAATACTATATCAAGTGGAACCAAGGATCTTCACACTTTAGAAATGAACGTTGCATGGACCATAATCCGCATCTATAAGATTCATGCTAGTGGGTTATCATCTTAATTTTGATTTTAAGCCACTATTGAAAGCATTACCCAAAATATTATTATATCATCTTGCAATCTGATTGCTATCCCATTCTGAAACAAATAGGAACTCTCTTGACAGATTTGCAAATATTTGTGTAAGATAAACTAATCTTTTACTCATAAACTAATCTTTCACTCAACAAAATGAAGAAATATTTGTAACTATCTAGCCTGTTTTCTTCCAAGGTTTTTATTTTATTTTTATTGTTATGAAGAAATAATGTATTAATGTTCCTTCTTTATTTTGGGTGTGCGCAGGATGAGGCACAGACTCAGTCTGAACCCAGTGCAGATTTATACAGCTCTATACCATATGATGGTAGACAGCCGGTGTCTGAATTTCCTAGTAGAAGTTTCTCTACTCTTGACAGTGAAAGCAGGTTTTATTTTTTACTGTAGTTACTAGTTTCCTTGAGAGTAAGATAACTTGTGTCATCCTGTGAGACTGGGTTTAAAATTTTGAAAACTATAGGGTCCAGGAGAATTTGCTTCATGAACATGGAGGAAATAATGATGCAAAGGATTTTGTAGAAAAGCAGCCGGTGAGTTAGAGTTAGTTACTATTGCGTAATTTCTGGTGGAAGCTTGGAGTTGCCTTGTCAAAGTGCTTATAGTTTGTCTCCTTCTAACAAACATTCCCCTTTCCCTTGCTCTTCATGTATTGCAGCTACCAGAGGATGCTCAATTGCCAAAATCTGCGGGTGAGAATAAATTTTGATTTGAAAAGCCACAAGTATTTTCTAATTTTTAAGACTGATGTATGATACTAATGTTAATGAGATGCGAATTATCATAAGTTGCATTTGCATTTTGAACTTTTGCCTCTGCAGAATATTACCATTACTTTCTTAATCATCAGCATGTAATCTAATCTTTCCCTATTTCGATTATACTTGTTTCTCCAGTAAGTTTATGGTGCTAACCACATGCAATGTCTTGTATAGGTTCACAGTCGTCACCCAACAGCGAGAGGGATGGCGCCGACAAAGTGGGACAGTCTGCAACTTCATGTTTGACATCTCATGTTTTATCAAAGGGCAATGAAAAGACAAGTTCCCATGGTGAACCATTGGAGGCTGCTATATCTAGTAAAGCACCTGGAGGATCACAATCTGTAAATTTTTGTCGGAGACCTGGTAGTTCTGCATCGTCTAATTCAGATCGTGCGGCTGGCGCGTTAGCTTCTAGTGGTCCTGGTTTATCTCCAAGCTCATCAGTGGGTTCTTTATCTTCAGAAAAATCAACATTGAATCCCCATGCCAAGGTGTGATTGATATTATGGGGACGATCATTTGACTTATAACTGCGTTACAAACATATTAAGACTAGACGACTTAAATGTTTATTCTTACTATACTCTCTTCCTGCGTTAAATATTTTTCTTCCCAATGTGTTGACATAATCTTCATTTATGGTTATCAGGAATTTAAATTCAATCCTAATGCAAAGAGTTTCATTCCCTCTCAAGCTTCTGCTAGGCCTGTATCCCCTGTTGGTGATAATGCCTTCTATCATCCACCTAATGTGTCTGCTGTACCACATATGCATGGTTTGCCCGTTGGTTTTGGAGTGAGTAGTTGAATTTAATTTATATTTTCGTAGTTTCATCATTTAAGGAGTGTGAATGGCTTTTTTTTTTTGGGAATTTGTTTTTAACTTTAACTTTAACCAATCCAAATTCTCTTTCTATACATGTTTACTAATATGTTAAAAGATTTTATGCTTATGTTAACTCGGAATTACATATATTTCATGAAAATTCACACTGCATTCTGTTGAACTTATGTGATATTGCTAACTTGCTTAAAATTTGCAGATGGGGCCCTCGTTAGCGGGGCACCATCCTGTCATGTATAATCCGCAGGTTGCACCAATGCAGTCACCGCAAACATTTTATCACCCACATGGACCTCAGGTATGACATGACTTCAAACTTTTTCTCGGAGACTGCATGTGCTTTTTACGAAATTAATTAGGGGTATTTCTGCTTGTATCATCTGATTAGACATTAATTGCCCTTATCCATCTGATCGCAGTATGGACATCAGATGCTTGTTGGCCAATCCAGGCCAGTCATTTACATGCCAAACTACCAGCCTGTAAGCAATTCTCATCATCTAAAGTTTTGTATTCCGTACTTTTCCAGTGAATGATGATTGACTTCCATAAGCATACTTGAATGTATACTCTATTTGTCATGTCTGAAGACTTATGTTTTATGGGTCACCGATTCGTTAAAAACTTATAAAAACTGTTTTTCCCTGATTGATCAACACTAGATCACCCTTTTTAAATTTGTTCTTGATTTTTGAGGGTAGAAATGTTATTCTTTTGCCTACAAACCAAATAACACGGTGTTCATAGTGATTGAAGCAATATTATTTTTACTGTGTTCTTACTGTTGGAATTAGTTGAGAAGCTAATTAGTATTTATTGTTAGATTATTTTCAACCAAGCATTTAATATGGTGTTAGATTATATTCAACCAAGCATTTAATAGTGTAGTTGTGTGTTTAATATGGTAGTTGTATAATGCCTATATAAAGGCCTCTCATTGTAGTTCTAAACTTAAGCAAATTTTAATACACATTTTCTTTACAAATTCTCACATGGTATCAGAGCCAATCTTTCTATGGGTTCTAGTATCTCTCTTTTAGAGTCGTCGTTCAAGCCGACGCGTGAGGAACACACGCCGCTATATACGTGTGATCCTCAAGCGCCGCATCTTCTTCGACAATGTTGACAATACCAATGACGACGGAATGCTAAGTTCTTATCGATTGTTTCTCCCTTATTCGCGCCAAGTTTCACATCTGATCTTTTTTCGGGGTTTTGTTATGGGGTGATTTGACAAGTTTTCTTTAGATGATTTGAGCTGTTCTGGAATAATTTAAAATTTTCCCGCTGTGCATTTTCCAGTGATGTTAAACCACTCAAACCTTCGCATCTGTTCTCTGTGTGCATTCTCCAATGACGTTAAACATCCAAGTCACCATATATGTTCCTGTTGTGCATTCTCCAGCAGTGCTTTAAACACCATAGTCTCTCTGTGGTGCTTGTGCTGATTTCATCTGTAACAAGCTTGATGCATATAACATGTATGCTCCAGCTTGAGGGGGAGTGTTGGAATTAGTTGGGAAGCTAATTAATATTTATTGTTATATTATATTCAACCAAGCATTTAATATGGTGTTAGATTATATTCAACCAAGCATTTAATAGTATAGTTGTGTATTTAATATAGTAGTTGTATAATGCCTATATAAAGGCCTCTCATTGTAGTTCTAAACTTAAGCAAATTTGAATGCACATTTTCTTCACAAATTCTCACACTTACAAATTATTCTTATTTGTATCACATTAATTTTCAATTTTCTCATTACAGTAAATGCCTTACAAAGGATGAGATTGTTAACCGATTGATCAGCTGGGAACATCCAGGAGGGTCTGCCTTACTCGCAGAGAATAGATCCTGAGAGATTACTTGGAACAATTTTCTGGAAATGGAGCTCGGTAGTTAGTTAATAAAATCCCTACAAATCCGGAATCCAATAGGTGCTGAGGGATTTGTATTCATCGTGGGATACAATTATTACCCTCTATGCTCAAATCATACTAGGACCTGGAGTTTCTCTGCTAAACAACTTGACTCGTTCCTTTGCTTTTTATTTTTTATTTTCTCTTTCTTTAAAGTTGTTTGGATCAAATTAAAATGGAAAGCAACTCTTGCATACAAGGTTTTTTTTTTTTCCCTCATTTTTTCCTTTATATTTTTGTGTGTACTCTTTTGTTATCTGTAGTTAATATATTTGCTTTAGGGTAATATAACTAGTATAATTTATTATAGCTTAGATACGGTGGGATCATTATATCCCAGTTAGAAGTTGCTGTGAAGTTTCCAAGAAATTAATCTGCCTGCTTCACTAAAGGAGATTATGCTTCATACCTTTCACAAAACTTTCCTAGAATGTTACAGATGGATTGATGAAGATTATGGAGCAAAAGCCGAGAGTATGAGTTGATGAAAATGACATGCATAGGCTATATGAAGCAAGCATGAGAGGATGTAGTTTATTACACACAATGTTGCTAGGTGATCCATTCATCCTCCATAAAATTTCTATTGCTTCCTTTTAAAGAAACAACCTTACATATTTCACCTTTGCTTGGTGTAGAGGGCCAAGGCGACATCGTCAGATAGCTGCTGTTGATGTGGTTGGTTGCTGATCGAGATGGTAGAATTCCACTTCATTTGGCTGCAATGAGAGGGAGAGTTGAGGTTGTAAATGAGTTGGATTAGTGCAAGACCTGAGTCAGTGCTTGTGAATTTCTGTGGAGACAGTCTTGCATTTGTTTGTTGCAATAATTTTGGATGCTTTGAAACAGTTTGTGGAATCAGTGGATGATGACGAGGAGAAAAATCATCAAGGCTACACAGAGCACAGTATTGGAGTTATCTGCCATGCTTAAACAGGTACTGGTAACAAGCCTCGTATTCTGCTTTTGTCCCAGAACAACTGAAAATGATTTTAATGTAAAGACAACATATTTTAGAAGGGTATTTTAAAATAACAAATAAAATATTCTCTTACATTTTTTTATTAAAAAGACTGGTTGATTTATTTATGTAAATGATTTGGAATTCTTGCTGACATACCTTGTGTTGAGCAGCAGATGGATATCTGGGGGTGACAATTTGGGTTATGATTCATTTATTCATTCAATTCGATTCGCTTTAAAACGAATACGAGTTTGAAAAAATGGATTCGTTTAATAAATAGGTCAATTCGTTTATTAAACGAATCGAATATGAATTTAAGTTCACTGATTCGTTTATTCATTTATGATTCGTTTTATTATTTTATCTTACTAGTTATAATTATTTTTTTTTAATTAAGATTCGAGAAATTATGACTAATTACTGTATAAAAATAATATTGTCGATATTTGGTGAGATATATGTATATATTTATGAAAAATTAATGTAAATAAATTATAGTAAATTATGTTATTGAATAATATCATGACTAAACAAATATTCATATTCGATTCGTTTAATAAACGAATCGAATACGAATCCTGATATTAGAATTCGTTTAATAAATCAATTGAATATGAATCCATCACATTTTAATTCGATTCGTTTTGGATTCAATATAAATTTGATTCGTTGATTTGTTTTGCCACTCCTACGGATATGTGCCGGTTGCACCAGCTCAAAACATGTGGGCCTTTATGGGTCCCACTAATTTTTTTTTAAAATATTAAATATTATGGACCCACTGGAGTAATGGGGTCCACTTAGCAGAGCAGGATTGGCTTGGCTGAGTTGGTGCACCAGACCGAACGCATATGAGTTGTTCTCCTTAAACTCTTAGCGGTAGGGGTGTTCACGGGTCTGGTCGGGTTGAGTTTTTCGATTTTTTTTATGACCCGATCGGGTCGGGTCATTTGGGTCCTTCGACCCGCAACCCGAAATTTGAGAAGGTGACTCGCGCAGGTCGAGTCGCAACGGGGGTAAAAAAACTGCGGGTCGGATCAGGTCAACATAATATGCAGTAAATATAATATATATATTTTATTGATACAAATTTGACATGGCAGGTGAGTAATTGAAATGACAAAGTATTTGATTAATATCTACCTGATCACGAGTTCGATTCTCACCATTAGCATTTTATTTAAAAAATAAAATTTTCGAAAATTGTTTAAGTTGGGATTCGAACCTGGGACCATTTAAAGACTAAGTAAATACTTTGTCATTTCAGCTATATTTGTTTTTTGTCAAAATTGTATCATTAAAAATATACATATTATAATTATAATATCATTTACATCGGGTCGGGTGGGGTCAGACCCGAATTTTCTGACCTAAACCCGTTATCCGACCCGACATTTTGGGTCGGGTCTAAAATTGACGCGAAATTGAATTTTAAAATTCATAAACTCGGCCAGGTCCCACGACCCGACCCTATGAACACCCCTACTTAGCGGTAAGAGTCAAATTATAAAAACATTATTTTTATTTTCTCATTCAATTGTTATACATATTGGCCTGCTTCTAATGTACTTTTTGGGGAGACAGTGTTGAAGTATTTTGATGAACTTAATTTTTCTTACTTGGTGCAGAACACAAACTAGTTAAGTTAGTTGCTTTCAGTAAGTATCCCCAATCCCAAATATGGCATTTGCAGGCTCTGAAAATATTCCAGTAGATGCAAGCAGAAATAGCAGGAGTCAAATCAAAAGCACTTCCCCGGGAAGCAGCTGTTGTTGTTGGATGAAGTAGCCACTCACTCAAAAGCACTTTTCAAAATGATACACAAATCACCAGCTGATTCGAATCTTTCACTTCACTATCTACCAAATTTGAATCAGTTCCTAAATCATGAGGGTGACTTTTTGTATGAAAAGCTAACTGGGCTTTTTATTTATTTGATTGGTGATGGCCCTCCCTCGGCCTTGAGTTTCCAAGTTGCAACAAATCCCACCAGATTGGGGAATTTCTGTAATACAAACCACCAACAAAAACAAGTTGCTATAATTTTTGAATTTTCTGATCACCACCACACTCTTTTTTACTGCATCACTCATCATACAAAATTTCTAATCAAATTTTTTTATTATTATTTTTTACAGATAGATGTTTCACGATTTAAATATGTGATCAGATGAATAATAAATTAATACTTGATCACGATCATCGAAAGAACAGGAGTAGTAGATGGTTTTAATCTTCTTAAAACATATCTTAGGTTCCGTTTATTTCGCCGTAAAATATTTTCCATGAAAATCATTTTTCGGAGAAGAAAGTGTTTTCTGTTATTTAGCTACCGACCGAAAATAGTTTTTTTTTTTTTTGTTTGGAAAGAAAAATATTTTTTAGTGTTTAGATATCGCTTGAAAGTATTTTTCGAAAGCGTTTTCATATATTTTGCGAGTCCAATATATATTTATATATATTTTGGTGATTAGAAGTGGGTTATTGAAGCTTTGGATATTTTTTGTAAAACGATTTATAGATTTATATTCGATAATTCATTGTTAAAAAAAAAAAACTTTTAAGGAAATTATTTTCAAGAAAAACTTTTATGGCGAAATAAACATACCCTAATTTAATAAGACTCCAAATTACATCAAGTAGTAATACTAGGAAACAGCAAATCATTATTCCAATTTGCTTTTGATAAGATCAAAGTGGGTTAACGATAAGATATTTTTTCCCCCTCCAATAAAAATGTGAATATAAAAGCAGTTCATTGACCTATTATTCTTCTAGAATAAGTGTTTGGTGTAATTATTATATTATATATAATGCTTAACATTATTATAATGTATTAACCAAGATAAGACCATGCTTACGTTATTAATTTATTTGATGCAATGATGAATGAAGAGATAAGCTTGGGATTAGTTTAAGTTTGTCCTATACCAATACATAAGTTTATTTCTTATTTTCTTATCTTCCAACTTGGATAATGAAATGCTATATTAACTACTAATAATTATTTTTTCTAATTGTTGAAAGGGTATTCTACAACATTGATTTAACTAAATTGTTAAATAGCAAGTCCAAATTATTCATATAATATTTTATAAAACAATGTAAATAAAATGTTAAAATTCATATGATAACAAAATATTATGTATAAACAAACTTTTCAAAATTATCTATTAGCTTAATAAGTTAAGGACTAAACTAAAAGACATAAAAAAATGTATATATTATTATTTGTCTTTTATCAAAATTGGAATTCAAAATTTCCAATCTTTTAATTTGGTTATTAAATTATTAACTCAATGGATCTATCATTGGAAACTAAATATGTGTTTGCTAAAAAAACAAAAAAAAAATATGGATTTCAATATATTAAAAGATAAAAAACATAATTTTCAATTTGATTTTTTTTTTTTTTTTTTTTTTTTTTTTTTTGTCTTTAGTAGCGTCTTCATTTTATAAAAGACAGACACACTTACTAAGAATAATTGTTTGTGATAATCCCTCACAATATATAATTTTATCATATAATATATTAAAATTCATGATTTTATTTTCCTTTTAACTTGTCTGGTTTCCTACTTTAATAAACTAAGGGACCATTGGCTGATCTTGTTCCTGTAAAAAGAATTATTCAAAAGCTTCTGCTTAAAGCAAATACATATCACTAGATATTTTAGATATATATATTTTTAATATACTTTCACCGATCTTTAACAAAATATCTCAGACAGTAAGTGGGCCATATTTATTTTTGATTAATAGCAAAGGCCAAAGGCTGATTGATAATCTATCTTATCCTTTTACATGTTTCGTTTAAATTCGGACCATGTAATTTAACAACGAAAATTTCAATATTTAAAAAAAAAAAATAAGAAATTTTTGTTTGAACAAGTTCTCAGATAACAAGTATTATGTTTCTCATCTATGGTGATAGATAAACATTAACCCTCGCAACTCTTGCTATGGTGATAGTGTAGTTTAATATTTGAGAATAATAAACTATAATGAGTCTTAAGCCAAAATTTAAAATTTAACTAAAATGAAGAGTATTACAACTTTTAATATTCAATATAATTTTTATAGGTTGTTATTATAAAAGAGTATGAGTGTTCGAGGTGCGGTTCAGATCGGTTTTTTCGTTTTTCACTTCAAATCGTGAGGGTTGGAGGTTTGGAAAATTCGAAACTGAAATCGCAAATTTGATAAGGAAAACCGCGGCGGTTTAGCGGTTTGGACGGTTTGGGTCGGCGGTTTAGATTATAAATTTGTTAAAAGAAATTTTGTGTGTTTTCACATAATAATCGAAGAGAAAAAATACATAATTTTCATTTATACATTGCATATTGTCATATGATCATTAAATATCTTAAATTTCATAGTTAAATAAAAAGAAAAATATAAAATAATATCTAATTTGAATACGGGTCGGCGGTTTAAGCGATTCAGGTCGCGATTTGAGTCAAAATTTGCGATTTTGGGCGGTTCGGGTCACGGTTAGATCAAAACCCATACCGACCCGAAATTTACGGTTCGGTTCCGATTGACCCGAAATTATTATTATTATTTTTTCAAACCGCGCGGTGCGGTTCAGGTCGGGTTGCGGTTTGACCTAAAACTGTGATCACCCGTATAAAAGAGTAACAAGAAAGTGCACGTCACACAATGGGAAAGGCGCGTGGGGAAGGAGCGGGTGGAACTATAGGGACGGCTGAGTGAGAGCGGATAATTAATAATTTATTACATAAAAAAATGTGATAAAATAAAAATAAATTGAAATTTATTACGCCATTACCAGAACACGACAAAACTAGCATGCAATACAACCAACCCAACTCATCATTATATATCTTTTAAAAAAAAATAAAAAAATGATATAAGCACATAATTAAACACATGATTAAAAATAAAATAAAAATGTTAAATATACTCACATTTATTCTTAAAATTATCACAACTCTTCGACTATAATTACCGTCGCGAGTTAAGATAATATTTTACGGATATGTGTGAATATGAATATCATTACTCAAAATAAAAAACAATTTTATCTTTTTTATTTTAATTTGTAATTATAATATTTACGTATTTAATTTAATTTTTTCCAAAAAGAAAATACATTTAATGAAGCATGGAAGGATTCTATTGCTTTGCTGAAGGTGGTGCTTGTGCTGGTGGTGATTAGACATGAACGTCGTGGTGGTGGTGAGGTTCAGATATTTGTAGGGAAAAATATATTATATAGAGATTAGAGAGTGAATGAGTGTTTTTAAGTTGGTTTGAGAGAGAAAGTTGAGAGCTTTTTGAATGCTTACAAGACTACCCAATACCCATTTCTTAATAGTGCTCTTGTTTCTGTTTGCTTTACCAATCGTTAAGGGTTTGTCATTTTTCTTTCTTTCTTTCTTTCTTGCTTCTCTTGCCTTTTTTTTTTTTCTGGGTTTGTTTCTTTTTATCTGATTTCTGTTTCTTGCTTGCTTTGGAGTGTTTTGGGTGTGTAAAGTTTTGTATTTTGTCGGTTTTGGGTGTGTAAAGTTTGTATCTTGTCGGTTTTGAATCTTTATATGCTTGCATTTTGAGCTTAAGATATTGGTTGAGTTGATATTGATGGTGAAAAAATGATGTTTTTTTTTTAGAATGTAAGAATTTATATGGGTGTGTAATTCTTGTAGTGATGGTGTTTTGGGTTGGAATCATTTTTTTATTTTCCCCCCTCTTTTTGATATTTGGCTTTCTGGGTTTTGCATGTCTGAGTTGCTGTCAATTTTGAGCTTGGGATTTAGTGATTATAGTATCTGGTTCTTGAAAGCCAGAATTTATTCAACTTTTGTTTCTACCTCTTGTATTCCTGATTTTGGATTCTTGTTTTCGTGTTACACTATGATTATTTTCTGAATGATTCACTTGCATGTTGGAAAATTCAATGAATTATCATTTTTCTGTCCTTAGATTTTATTTCAAACTTAGTATCCTGTGTTGGTTTTTGCATTATTGGATTGGGCTTGTTCGTTCTCTTATGTGTTGATGTAATTGGTATTGCCCTTTTACGTTGCTGGAAATGGAATTCTCCATCTTAATTTGTCTAGATTGAATTTATTAGCTTTAGTTTTCAGGACAATTTCTTTCTATGTTCCTCGCCAATTTGCGTTTCCTTAGCTCAAGGTTGTGAGTCTTTCGGTGCTTATAAAATGTTGCTGATATTAATGTTTGTGGTAGTTGACACTTAGTTGGGTTGCTGACCTGCAGGTTGGCTGGATACTTGAGCAAAGTTTTTTCTCCTTTACAGATTTGAAGATTGAGTTGAAGTTCTCATCATAATACTTTTTAACAATGCCTAACTTGTTTAACAAAGATTCTGGTATAAGTACTGCACACTCAATGTCAATGTATGGTGTTAGTGGCCCATCATGGTTGAGTTCAACTGAATCGCGTTTCGAACAATCGTCCATGTCTGGAAGCTTAAGCCTGAAGATGGCAATTCCTCCACAACATTTTAACACTAAGCAATTAAGCTTTCAATTTCAAGACCAGGAATCCTCCTCAACTCAGTCGACTAGGCAATCTAGCTCCAAAGAGGCTAGTGTGAAAGATGGCAATCCTAATGGGCAAAGCATAATATCTGCATCTTCAGGTGATATAAATTTATTAATTCCAAGTGTTCCCAACTTCATTTTTTTTTATTTTTTTTAAGTATAAGATTTCCTAACTTCGGCGCTCTTGTTCTTTTTATATTTATCAAGTATTTGTGCTTAGTTTGTGGGTAAGATTTTTGATAAGTTATCAGGAAATACAAATTCTTCTTCTAATGTGTATGTTTTCTGTCATCATTGGGGTCGCCCCTTGATCCCAATTAATTGCTTACTTGAGAGTTGAGGATAAGGAAACATGTATTCTGCCATATGTGGCAATGAAAAACAGGTCATTCTTTATCTAACAACTTGACTAATTGACTTATCAACCAGACTTGCTATAACTGATATAGGTTCCTCTTTTGAACTCGATGGATTTACTGCGTTTTTGTTGTCACTGAGTTAGATATATGTCTTATTTAGCCATTGTTGTTCTTACTCAGGATTTAATGGAACTCACATAAAGCCTGAGGGAGGTCATGTTAAGTTAGTCTCATCAATTGGGCCTCAGGATTTTGTATTCACTCCTCCGCATGTTGATCATAACCAGTCAGTTGTAAGTTGATACCCACATGTGATTGCTGGCTGTGATTGTGAAAAGGGAATCTCATGCTCTGATTCTTTTTGCAGGCTCCATTCCAACTCCATTATACTGAACCATACTTCAGTGGCTTACTGTCACCTTTCCTTCCACCACAGGCTATGGTAAGCACCTTGATCTATATGATGTCCTTTGGTTTGGTTGCAAGCACAGAAGCACTAGAACATATAATTAGAGTAGAAGATAATTGAACATATTTGCAATCAGAAAAGATATATTAAGATATTAGAGACCTACTTTGAGCCACATTTGATGCATGGTGCACTTCAAAGTTCTTGTTTAGCTTTCTGAGAATATGGCCTTTGGTTAATTAGGCCGGAATGGAAGTGATAGGACTCATGAAGCAAACTCGAACCAGCTTGTATTTTCGTTTAGTTTAGTTGCAGTGGCCAGTGAGAATCTTTTTGCTTCTTTTTGTTTTCTCTCTATCCTTCCCTTCAATTGTTTACTTTATTGCCCTCTTTATTGCACTGGAAGGGGATCCGTTATAGAACTGCACCAACTAGAGGTTCTTTGTAGTGTAGACTCTAGGCCATCCTTTTCATCGAATAGCACCTTTCTGGGCGTTATGCTTAGCTTAATTCTTTCAAAGGTAAGTGCATTAAATATTTTGCCGGCCTTAGATTATTCAATGTCCATAAATCAGGTCTATGAAGTGTTCTGCTCCATTATTGTTTATTAATGATTGCACCTCACTTTGCATCTCTCTTTGTCCTTATTGTTCTCTGCTTTCTTTATCTTAATAATACTAGAAAGTTTCCTCTTTTCATTTTTGTAACTGTTAAGCTATTTCTTTAATAAAATGCTATTGCTTTATAAGGTCTGAACTTTCCAGTTATAGATGCAAAATGCTTGCAAGTAAGTGAGACAGTTCTGTTTCATGCAATTTCTGTATATCATATTAAACGTCCTGTGCTTTCAACCCAGTTTGGTATTGGTTCTGATTTGCAAGTCCTTGAATCAATCTTTTACCTTTATTGAAGTCGATTTCTTTTAGACTGTGACTATACCATATGTGTTTTCTCTGTCACACATAAATGAGATATTTATCATTGAAATGTCAGCAGATTCATTATCCCCAAATGATGGGAATGGCTCCTGCTCGAGTGCCACTGCCTCTTGAACCTACTGAAGATGAACCCATTTATGTCAATGCAAAACAGTATCGAGCAATTCTCAGGCGTAGACAGTATCGTTCCAAGCTCGAAGCTCAAAACAAACTAATCAAAGGCCGCAAGGTATGTGCCCCTCAGGGTTTCCCAACTCCTTTATTGCAATTTCAATATGACATGCTGGTATTACAGTTCTTTGTCGTAGTGATATTTCTCTAAAACCTGTGCAGCCATATCTTCACGAGTCCCGTCATGTTCATGCAATGAACAGAGCCAGAGGATCTGGTGGGCGTTTTCTCAACAAGAAGAAGCTCCAAGAATCCAAGCCTAATCCAGCAAACAATGGACTGGACATGTCAGAATCTGAAGTTCACAGAGAAAACTACAAAGATGGTGGTTCCACCCCGTCTTGTTCTGACATCACGAGTGTCTCCAACAGTGAAGATATCTTCCAGCAGCAGGAGTTTGGGTTCTCTGGTTACTCTTCTCACATGGGCAGTAGAAGCATGCAGGGTTGCTCAGCTGATATCAACTGCAATGGCAACCTGCACCGTTTCCTGTCTTCCGTTGAGAGATAAGCCTGGCATCGCTGGCTTGTCTCAGCAGTCTGAATTTTGGCATTCAGATGGAGAATCAGGCTGCTGCTTTTCCAATGGGAAGTCATCCTTGGCTCTTTAGTTTTAACTTTTAAAGTATTTTCATGCTTGTATTTTCAACTTATTGTCATAAACTACAATGGAGGTTCACTTTTATGTGAATTTAACTTTTAAGGTCTTTACGTCATCCTAAATTCTCAGATACAGGGATATTAAGATGATGTGTTTGTGTTTGTTTTTGTTTTTTCAAAAAAAGATGGTGTATTTGTTGTGTGCTACCATAAATGTTTCATTTTGCTTCAAATTTCGTGTTCCGTATTATGTCTTATCAGTTTTTTTTTTTTTTTTTTTTGAGAAAACGAAGATTGATCATTTAAGAGAAGGGAAGTGTTCCCTCTAAAGACCACTAATACCAAAATTACAAGCCATCTTGGTTAGATTATGTGTAACTGACACGAAGCCAATTGAGCTTTAGCTTCATTTATCTCTTGAATAATCCACTCAGTTTCCTTAGCCGTTGAGAGCTTTCCAAGAACTAAGTCAATGACATTTTTAGTGTCTGATTCAATAATGAAAGCCGAAAATTCCGTTGACTTTGCTCCATGAATACCAAACAAAATAGCTTCAGCTTCTGCCCCTTGAATATCCTCGGAGAAAGGAATTTCTTTAGATCATGCACCAATAATTGACTTGTTGCAGTCTCTCATCACTAAACCCAGCCCCACCTTGTGCTTCTCAAAATTTAAGGCCGCGTCTACGTTAATCTTGATGAAGCCTGCTGGTGGAGGTTGCCACTCCTGCCAAGGCAGCTGAACCACGTCCCCGTCATTGTCAAGCCTATGCTTCTGGAGGCAGTCGAAAGATGAGAGTGTCGCATTTGCCTTATTACAAATTCCCTTCGTTCCACTATTAAGAGTTTCTGAAAATACATTCATTTCTTGCCCCCCATATCGCTCATATTATCAACGGTTATAAAATTTTTATTTGTAATATTTAGTGGGCCCGTCGTAAGTACAAATTATAAATTCAATAAATGATGGTAATGAATTTCAATTAACGTGACAAGTAGAAAGTCTTAATTATTTAAATAATAAAAAAACTCAGTGCATTGCTTCTGTTAATCAGTGACATATTTTGTTACGCAGCCATCGAGCAACACAAAGATAATAGATAATTTAATTTATAATAGCATCATTATAAATTTACGCCACTATTATGGTACCCAATGATATCAAATATTTTTGAATACATATATGTTATTTTTAGTATTGAACATGCAACTTAAACTATTAAACATGTAAATTCTATTAATAAACATGCAACTAATTTCATGTTTTGAAAAGTTTCATGTTTATTGACAGAATTTACATATTTAATAGTTTAAGTTGCATGTTTAATGATAAAAATTATATGTTTGAACCAAGAGTATCAAATATCATTTGAGATACTGTAGATAGGCCTATAAATCTATCATATAAAACCAGAGCCAAATTATATAAAAGCGATTTATCAACACATTCATTGTTTACAATCCCATCGCCATCCATAATCTTCTATAGTTTTAATGATTTAATCGATCTCTTCAGAACATCAAATGAATTTGTGATCTGTGAAATCACACATGTTACGTAAGCGCACATATCACTCAAGTAGTATAAAAATATCGATCCCACGAGGACTTAATTTATACGATTATTAATTATTGATGTTATTTATTTACAGGTATTTAATTGAGATCGGAAGGGATTGTTCGTTGGTTGAAGATGGTTTACTTAAATAAATAAATAAAAATACAAACAAAGAAAATTAATAATAAAGAAAACATCTAGGGTTGTGAATTCGCCCAATATTACTCTAATGATGAATTGATTCTCCTATACATGTGTAATAAATCAGTTGTTAACCTGGAACACGAAGATATATAAAAGCTTCTTGTTGACCGATTAGTGTTATTAAACGTCAAATTACAGGCTACAAACCAATTCAAATCATAAAATACCAATTTAAACTTGCATTAACCCTAAAACCTGAAACAAGAAAAAAACTGTAGAAAACCTGGATAATGTGATGGCGAATCCAAGTCGAGATCTCTCTGTCCTTAAGAACTTATTGGCCCCGTCACAGGTGCTTTACGGATTCTATTCGCCAATGTTCTCCCAGGATAACTTTGTTCCTTCTTGTCCAATGAGCACTCCTTGACAAATATATAAACTAGGAAATGATGGAATTCTCTCACAATGAAAGCAATATAATTCTCAAAAACCGGATCTGTTTTTCTATCTTTTTTGTAATGGATGGGATGCCTATTATATAAGGCATGAAGGGGTGTCAAGAGGGCACCTCTTGGGATGAGATGCAACCCTCCCAATGATTGCAACCTTCTCATGCACCCATAACATCCAACAAGACATTTAACAATATCCTTTAATGAATATTATCAGAATTTCCAACAATCCCCCACAATTCTTCTAATATTCATATAGACACTTGAGAGAGTTACCATGAACTAAAGTTGCATCGAAATAGGTAGCTTTCGCCTTGAACATTTCCTAGTGAATGACAATCTGATTTACTTGGCAAACCAGTGACCCATAGTCTTGAACTGTTCTGCCGTTGGTGTAAACCAAGACAATTGCCAACACACAACTTTATTCGACCATTTTCCTGTTCTACGGTTGTGTTCATTTCGGCCCTGAACAACGGTCCTGGATTCATCAAGCACTTTAGGGTAACCCGCCTTTAAAAGTTCCCATGGAAGCGGCCTCACTTCTTACTTGAAATATGTGATCTACTATGAAGATGTAATATGTCTTTACCCTCATTAGGACTCATCTCCTAATATAGTGATCATTAAAGGCCTTAGCTATCCTAACCAATGACAGACAACACTCAGCGTCATTATCAGAATGAGAAAGAGTACAAAACTCTTCAGTGCTTGTTTTGAATTGCACAAAGTTTCTGTTGTCCATTTTGAACCTAGATATTGGGATCTCCAGTCAGCTAGGTTGGGTTTCCACAGTGACAATTCTTAGATTATAGGCTTCAAGCCCATTCCCATCGATGACTTCTCAACTTGCTCTCGAGGTAAACCTTTAGTTAGTGGATCCGCTAGGTTTTCCTTTGACTTAACATAATCGATCGTTATTATGCCACTTGAGAGCAGTTGACGTATGATATTATGTCTCCGACGTATATGTCGAGACTTACCATTATACATTGTATTTTGGGCTCTCCCAATAGCTGATTGGCTATCACAATGTATGCTAATCGCTGGCACTGGTTTGGGCCAACTAAGAATATCCTCCAGGAAGTTTCTAAGCCACTCCGCTTCTTCCGTTGTTTTGTCTAATGCTATGAACTCTGATTCCATAGTAGACCGGGCAATACATGTTTGCCTCGAGGATTTCCACGACACGGCTGCATTACCAAGTGTGAAAATGAATCCACTCGTAGATTTGGAATCCACCGTATCAGATATCCAGTTAGCATCGTTGTATCCCTCTAGTACAACATGATATCTCTCGTAATGTACCCCATGTTTTGAAGTTTCTCTCAAATACCTCAAAACTCTTACTATGACTTTCCAGTGGTTATGTCCTGGATTGCTCGTATATCTGCTAAGCCAGTTCACAGCTTGAGCGATATCAGGTCGTGTGCAATTCGTGAGATACATCAGACTTCCGATGATTCTCGAATACTCTAATTGCGATACGCTTGAACCAGTATTCTTTGATAAATGAAGGGTTAGGTCCACATGGGTTCTAGCCACATTTAGATCCCTTTTGATATATTTATCAAGTATCTTCTCACTATAATGAGTCTGAGATAAAATATATCCGTCTGATGTCCTGGAAATCTTAATTCCTAGGATCACATCAGCTATTCCCATATCTTTCATATCAAATTTGCTGGATAACATGTTTTTGGTAGACTGGATCATTTCATGATCACTACCAATTATCAGCATATCGTCTACATAGAGACACACAATGACATATCCTTTTTGAGTTGATTTGGTGTATACACATTTATCACACTCATTGGTTTTGAACCTACTTGACAATATTTCTTTGTCAAATTTCTCATGCCATTGTTTCGGTGCTTGTTTTAATCCGTACAAGGATTTTACAAGTTTGCACACCTTCTGTTCTTGTCCAGGAACACTAAACCCTTCTGGTTGTTCCATGTAAATCTCTTCATCCAATTCACCATTCAAGAATGTCGTCTCTACATCCATTTGATGTATTTCAAGACCTAATATAGCTGCTATGGCTATGAGCATTCTTATTTATGTGATACGAGTCACTGGTGAATAGGTGTCAAAGTAATCAAGACCTTCATTTTGTCTATAATCTTTTATGACAAGTCTCGCCTTGTACTTATCTATTGATCCATCCGTTTTCATCTTCCTTTTGAATATCCATTTGTAGCCCAGCGGCTTACAACCTGGTGGAAGATCAACCAACTCCCAAGTATGGTTCTGTATGATCGAATCAATCTCACTGTTAATAGCCTCTTTCCAAAGAGGTGCCTCCGGAGAAGACATAGCTTCTTTATAGCTTTGAGGCTCATTTTCTGATTTTCTAACAAGTATGTCAGAAAATCAGGACCAAACGACTTAGACGTTCTAGCTCTTTTGCTACGTCTAGGCTCGATTGTCTCAGCATTTACAGGTTGATCTGATTATTGGTCAACTTGATCACTGTCATTGACAGTATCAAATGTTCTTTTGAGAAACTTTGTTCTTTGTTTTTCCTTACAAGGAAACGTCTCTTAAAAAAATGTCGCATTCCTTGACTCAATTATCATATTCGGATTGATGTCAGGAATCTCAGACTTGTGCACCAAGAATCGATATGCACTACTGTTGCGAGCATATCCAATGAATATACAATCAACAGTTTTAGGTCTTATTCTAACCTTCTTAGGTTTAGAAACCATTACTTTGGCAAGACACCCCCACATTTTTAAGTATTTGTAGGAAGGTACGAAACATTTCCACAACTCATATGATGTCTTGTCCAACTTATGTGAGGAAGCTTGTTTAGAACGTAGTTCGCGGAAAGCAAGGCTTCCCCCCCACAAGTTCTGGGGTAAACCCGAACTTGCCAACATGACATTCATCATTTCCTTCAACGTTCGGTTTTTGCGTTCCGAAATTCCGTTCTGTTGAGGAGAATAATGAGCAGTAGTTTCATGAATAATTCCGTGCACAGAACAATATTCACCGAATGGTGAAACATATTCACCACCTCTATCACTCCTGATTCTTTTGATTTTCTTGCCAAGTTGATTTTCAACTTCGTTCTTAAAGTGTACGAAGTTCTCAATCGCTTCAGCTTTGCTCCTCAGCAAGTACACATAACAGAATCGTGTGCTGTCATCGATAAAAGTGACAAAGTACTTTTTACCGCCTCTTGTTTGCACAATATTCATGTCACACACGTCAGTGTGTACAAGTTCTAAAGGTTCAAAACTGCGTTCAACAGAATGAAATGATGTTCTATGCATTTTTGCTTCAACACATGTCTCACACTTATGTTGGCTATCAATTGCAAATTTAGGTATAAGGTACATGTTAATTAATTTATGCATGATATCATAATGAACATGTCCTAACCTCCCATGCCATACGTTTTGTGACTCAATAATATAAGCAGAAGTACTAACTTTATTAATAGCACGATTGACAGTCATTACATTTAGCTTGAAAAGACCCTCAATTAGGTAACCTTTTCCTACATACATATCATTCTTAGTATTACAAACTTATCAGAAACAAACACAAGCTTAAAACCAGCCTTACTAAGAAGAGAGCCCGAGACCAAGTTCTTCTGAATATCTGGAACATGAAGTACATTTCTCAATGTTAGCTCCTTTCCGGATGTCATATTCAGAACCGTTGTGCCTTGTCCAACCACCTGAGAGGTAGACAAGTTTCCCATTGTCAGATGATCGCCGCCATCGACCTTCTGGTACATGGAAAACATTTTGCTATCTGCACAGATATGATGAGTAGCCCCAGTGTCTACCCACCATTCTCTCGGATTCCTAACTATGTTGGCTTCGATTACTACTGTTGATAGTTTCATCTCTGAGATCTCATCAGTCAGCTGCTCACCTTCAGTGACATGGGCCTCATTTTTCTTTTTCTTGCCCTTGTCCTGAGACTTCTTGTTTCTGCAGTCATTTGACATATGACCGCTCTTTCCACAGTTGTAGCATTTCCCCTTGAAATTCTTGTTCAGAGAATCAGCTCCACTGTTCTTTATTTTCTTGCTACCCTTCACACCCTCAATGATGTTGGCCTTAGACTCCATAGTCTTGTAGCTGGCCTTCTCGGACATCCTGTTGTCCTCCTCGATTCTCAATCGAACACTAAGGTCTTCAAGACTCATCTGCTTCTTTTTGTGTTTCAGATAGCTTCTGAAGTTCTTCCATGATGGAGGTAACTTTTCAATTATGGCGGCAACTTGAAACATCTCATAGAGTTTCATACCCTCATCCAGTATTTCATGAATGATTAACTGCAGTTCACCCAACTGAGACATCACCGTTCTTGAATCTACCTTCTTGTAGTCCGGGAACCTACCCACGATAAATTTCTTTTGTCCGACATCCTCAGTTTTATATTTCTTCTCGAGAGATTCCCAGAGAATCTTCGCATAAGTCATGCCTTGGTACACATTGTACAAGGTATTGTCAAGACCACCCAAAAGGTAGTTCTTGCATAAGAAGTCTCCTGACATCCAAGTCTGTTCTCGCTCATCCTTGGCCATTTCAGATTCACCCTCCACAGGACCCGGAGGATCTTTGAGGAATTTAGCCAACTGGAGAGTCGTCAGGTAGAACAACATTTTGTTTTGCCACTGTTTGAAATTTGCCCCACCAAATTCCTCTGGCTTTTCTCCATGAGAGACCGGTACTGTGATGTTTCTGCTAGCCATTTGTAAATGGAAAAACCAACATGGGTCAATTAGTCTACAAAAGACGAATTGCACAACGATCAACGAATGACCACTTAGGCTCTTATCGCCTTTTTGACAGAATATTCTTTAAACACTTTTTCAATAGGATCTTTTAGCAATTCAAACCCAGAACTACACTTTATTCAAAAGTGCAGACAATATAAAATATCTGTAGATATGTGTAAGTGTCAATCAAGATTGGATGGAATTTCTTGTGTATGATTACACTTTAAATTCACACCCAAGTATGCAATACACAATCAACTTCAACTTTATCACTATGTGTATGCTTGTGATAATTGAACAACCTAATAATAACTTAAATCTATACTACCAAGATTAATGTGTTACGGTATATGATTTACAAAGTTAATATTAATTTAAGTTTGCAGTTTATAATAATGACATGACTATTTCGTTAGTGTCGCGTTCTTATATACGTTCGAACGAGACTGGCAATGTGGGTGCGTTCGTGTTACGTTTGACAACGCGTTCGAACGAAGTGTTTCCAGAGAGTTCACGTTCGAGTAGCGTTTGATAACGCGTTCGAACAGAATAATTCCAGAGAGTTCACGTTCGTATAGCGTTCGAGAACGCGTTCGAACAGAATGATTCCAGAGAGTTTGCGTTCGAGTTGCGTTTAGGACGCGTTCGAATTTTTTAGGCAGAAGGCTTGCGTTCGAGTTGCGTTTGAAGACACGTTCGAGTTGCGTTCGAATGTTTTTAAGCCTTCGCGTTCGTCGGGCGTTCGAACGCCCTACGGGTTTTCATGCACGGTTCGTATTTTCCCAGAAAATGTTCTACCTTAGCATGCAAATTACTATCTAACAACACTAGAATCAAATAAGTTCTTAAGATTGTTGACCGATTAGTGTTATTAAACATCAAATTACATGCTACAAACCAATTCAAATCAGAAAATACCAATTTAAACTTGCATTAACCCTAAAACCTAAAACAAGAAAAAACTGTAGAAAACCTGGATAATGTGATGACGAATCCAAGTCGAGATCTTTCTGTCCTTAAGAACTTATTGGCCCCGTCACATGTGCTTTACGGATTCTATTTGCTAATGTTCTCCCAGGATAACTTGGTTCCTTCTTGTCCAATGAGCACTTCTTGACAAGTATATGAACTAGGAAATGATGGAACTCTCTCACAATGAAAGCAATATAATTCTCAAAAACCGGATCTGTTTTTCTATCTTTTTTGTAATGGATGGGATGCCTATTATATAAGGCATGGATGGGTGCCAAGAGGGCACCCCTTGGGGTGGGATGCAACCCTCCCAAGGATTGCAACCTTCCCATGCACCCTTAACATCCAACAAGACATTTAACAATATCCTTTAATGAATATTATCAGAATTTCCAACACTTCTGTCGATGGTCAGATGCAAACAGCAAAAGTAACTCAATTAACTATATGTAAGAAACCTTAAATTCATTAAGGTCAAGTTCCAATTGTGACTACCCACGCCCGACATATATATGTCTATCCTGGAAGGAAATCTTTAAGATGAGATCGCGAGCTATTGAATCTAAGAGTGAAACCTAAAATCTCTTCGTCAAGTTCATTTTAAGTTTACCACATCAATCTTATTGGTGATCAAGCAACAAGAAACATTAAGCTTAATATTCAATAAACAAGCCAAAACATCACACATTATATAAAGAAAATCAATTATTAAACTTGTGAATATTGTGTTTCATCACTTCCCTATATTAGAAAATAAAATGCCGTAGTTGGGGGGTCCACATTTAATATTTCAAATGTAGAAATCTCACTTTATTATAATATAGAAATTGTCAGTGTTACCCAATTAAGTCAAACCAGCCATAAAGGCGATGTTATATTTTGTCAGTAAACCAGCCATATATGCGGTAATCATCTGTCACCTAGAGACCGACCATATAGGCGGTGTCACATTATGTCAAATAAATAAAATAAGCCATTAAAACGGTATCAACTTTAATCCATATTATTAAATTAAAATTTTCATATTATAAATTAAGTGAGATTAATATACCTTATCATATTAAAGGTTTCACCCTTCCCCCAACGAAAATTAATTACAAAACATAAAAGAAAGATAAAACAGACAAACTATTATTACTACTAAAATAAAAAATACATTACTATAAATATATACAAATAAGATACAATTCTCAGTTCCTTATTAAGAAAGCTAAGGAAAATATGAAAAATCTAAATGAAATCAAAATCAATTTATAGGCAAATTTCTGCCTTACGCGTCGCGACACAAACAACTTGCGCGTCGTGACGCGTGTGGATGCTTGACACATGTACATGTTATCGCCGCTCGTCGTGACTTGAAAACTTGTGGCATCGCGACGCGATGAACAATTGATGCCGCATGTCGGCATCTTCCACTTTCGGCACTAATGTTCAGGCGTCGCGATGCAGAAGTCCTGCGCGTCGCAACGCGAGCTGTGCTGAAATTCTCATTTTGCCATTTTTGTCTGTTTTTCGTTGTTTTAGCCCCGAGTTGATTTCATTGGGTCCCAAAATTTTATTTATCTGTAAAATTACTAAAATATACAAAAACACATCAAAATATTTATCAAACTCGAGAAACCATACAAAATATTAGGTCAAAGGGGCGGTAAATATTGATATATTTTCCGTTCATCAATTTATAACTTGTTCAACAATGCTAGCATATGTGAACATGAAATACCACATTTGAAATTCTTACAAATGCATAAAATAAAATCTAAATTTTTATCTAGTTGTACTTCAAAAACCTTCGGATCATCATCTTTTACATTCACAACATTATACATCCACCAATTCTCATGTTCCCCAACAAGCTCTACATTATGTTATAGGCTATTCCATACTTCATATTGAAATTGATAAAAAAAAAATCCAATTTATAAATATCGGACATTTGCTTCTCGATTTTTAGTGGCAATTTCAATATTGATTTTTCATTGATATTTTTATTATCGGATATCAAATCTTCATGACGGTGCCATGAAATTGCTCTATTAAATCGAAAAATAAAATCAAGTAATGAATTTTGTTTCGATACATACCTCTTGAAGAATGCATGATTACTTTCATATTGTTGTGCCCATTTTGAACGGATTTTATGCACTCCATGCAGCTACTCATTATTGTAGGGGTTGGTGCTCAGAGCGCCAATTCCCGGTTGTATTTTTGTTAAATACTTCTGTAAAACGTTATTATCAGTAATAATATATGCAATTTCTATAATATAATCTATTCTTTTATATGGTAAAGACGTAATGACCCTAGAATGATTAGTCATGATACAATTGCAAAAGCGTCGCAACAGACATTGAGTCGTATCATGACGTTGTCATTCTCAGACTGTTCCTGGTCAAGGTTTACACTACTTGATCAGTATAGTAAACCCGTTGAGACCGGTACATGTCGTATACTGGAATATATGATTCCAATGGTTTCTCAATGAACCATAAGTCTTGGAGACTAGTATAGACGTGTAGGGTTTATAGCGGATAAACACTGAACGACTCACCGAAGATTCTTAATGGATGGTACACCAGCGTCAATAAGAATCTTCACGGGTTGAGTATCACTTGTGATTCTTAGACTTGAGATGCCATTGTGGGCACATGAGACATCTTCTACACTTAGATGGCAGTCACGTCACCGATCTATTAAGATCAGACCTCCGCCTGTTCTTTGGGTGTAGATAGATCCTCAGGGTGTCTTATGTGTATCAAGATAGGATCCGTCAGTTCTGTGTACCAGAACATAGGTAGTCCATATGATTAGCAATCAGATAAAACCATGGGCCCGTGGTAAGTTTAGAAGCTAGTTCTAAACATTCTTTTAGAGATTGCTAATGGAAAAGTCGACTGGATAATCCCGATAGAGATTTGACGTTTACATCTATATCTCTGGGATTTATCCGGATACCTGTGACGGAGGAATTATACATTTGCCATGACCTCGACCTGTGTGGTTCAGCGAGATTATCCGTGATCGTCATAATCTACGGGTGGATAGATTATGGACACGAAATGATTTCGTGACGGATATACCTGAACCTAGAGAGTCTCAATAATGAAACATACTCGTAGAGCACTAGAGCAACATTAAATAAATAATTGATTATTTACAAAGTCGTTTAATGGTTAAACGCAAGATACATGAAAAAGGGACCGATAGTCATTTACGTAATTATTGTGTATTTACATTTAATACTTGAAATTTAAATACACATTAATTATAGTCAAAATGAGTTGTTGACTTTTATCCTAAATGAAATATGTTTTTAATATTTAATGTAAATATTATACATATATTAATATATGTTGATTAATTATTATTTAATGTTAAATATTAATTAATTAAAATATAAATATTACATTAGGATATTTGATTTAATGATAAGTTGCCTTTGTTGACTTTAATTTAAATGTATAAAGTGTTATTAGATATTTAAATGATAAAGTGATAAATTAAATGAAATTGAAATTTATATTGTAGTTTGTGATTAGGATTGATATTTGATGATAAGATTATAAGTTTTGATTATAATTAAAATTCTTAAATAGTTGATATTGCAAGTTGATTAAGTGATAGTTAAATGAAATGAATATATATTAGTGTTATTGGTTTGTGCAGCCCAAGGCTTTTATTGACAAGTATAAATTGTTTTTCATTGCTTTTCATTTCACTTAACCTAATACACATTTCACAAAAGAAAACACCATTGAAGAAACCTTGAAGAAGCTTGAGAAAGAAAAGAAAAACCAAGGAAAGCTTGATTTTAGTAAGTTTTCTCCAACTTACTATTAGTAAGGAAATGTTCCTTAGGATCTAGGCTTCCATATATGATATCCTTAGGTTATTTCTTTCTTTTTTCTTTGGGTTTTGTTGATGGAAAGTTGGTGAAGTTGTAAAGCATGTATGATGAAGAAAGGATGTAACTATTGTAGTTATATGTATTCTTTTAAGGTTTATGAAACCATGTTGCTATTCTAGAGTTTGACCCACTCTTAAATGACCTAGATTTGATCTTGAGTTGTTCATTGTGTTGAGTGTTGAGACTTGAATAGATGAAAGATTGATGATTGAAACATTTGATTTAATGTAAATGGCCTAATTTGCCCAATTTGTGGAATTGAAAAATTAGGGTTTATAACCTATTCTAAATTTGGGGATTTTGAGATATGTTGTGCATTTGGGTGTGTATATGATACATATAAAGTTTCATGTTGATTGGATTACATTTGGATGTGTTTTGAAGCATGAAATGACAAAAGGCACAATAAACCCCCCCCTCCCCCCCCAATTAGGTGCATTCGGCCTTGACATTAATTTTTGGAATTTTGTTGCTTTTGGTGTTTTGATGTTTTGAACATGCTAAGTTCATCTTAGAAATGATTTAGAATCATTCAAAATTGATTGGATCAATTTCGGACTAAAATGGACAAAATACCATATAAGGGTAATTTGGTAATTTCACTTGAATATGATTCAATTGAAATTTTATTTCATAATTTGATTATTGGAATGTTAAATAAATATGTTTATTTAATTAATCCGAGAAAAAGTTTTGAAATCTGAAAATCGGATTTTTCACCGCTTCCGCTGCGTTACCGGATTCACCCCCTAAATAACCCCTTCAAAATGGTATCAGAGCGAGTCTGATTCTAGGCCACTTAAAATGATTAGCCATCATTGAATCAATGTTTAATCATGTTTTATTGACTTTAGCATGCTTATTAGGAACTAATTGATTAGATTTAGGGTGTATGACACTTAGCGGAAAATCCCTAATAATAAGGTTTTAATGTAATTATGTATTTGATGCATGTTATATGGTCCGTCTTGTCAATACAGTTTATGAATATCTCTTTGTGACTACATCCGAGACCGTGCCTCTGCTGTGAGGGTGTGTAGCCGATAAAGATTTATTTATACCGGATGTACATCTGATACTAGATAAATTCAAGTAAAAGCGGATTCTGAACGTGCCCTAGCTGTCAGGATTACGTAAGTAACTTGAGTTTATCATTGACGAGTATTACCTTGGTACGTCTCCTTGTGGGCCTGCCTTCGCAGCGACAACGAGAAACGGCCAGGACCGGATACTTAGGAGTCACTTTTGAGTGATTGACAAATGAGTTGTCTACCTGATGAATATACGTAAGCGAGACCGTGCCTCTGATGTGAGCTGAAATATATTCACGGGATCCACCTTTCACTATTCATATTTAATTTAATTATTAAATATTTGTATTCTGTTTTGGGATTACAGTATTGCATGATTTAGTGGGAGGGGCATATTAGATTAAAAATCCATGATCTGGTTTATGCTTTTGATATTATATGAAACTGCTTTATTTCTGCTAACCGTTTTTCGTGATCTATATGATAGATTGGCGATGGCGGCACAATCCACAAACCAGTTTGCGCGTATGTTAGATGCGAACAAACTGAAAGGCGCTGAAAACTTTACAGACTGGGAATTGGATTTGAGGATTGTCCTCGATTCCGAAAAGTTGGGTTATGTTCTTGAGGGTCCTTTACCCCTTGCAGTGGGTGAGGATGCTTCGGAGGAGGAACGCCAAGTTTTTGAAACTTGGAAGGATGATGATTTAAGGTTAAATCATATTCCTTAGTTCGCTCTCTCCGAAACTCAAGCAACAATACTATGGAACGCAGATTCCTATAGTATGATGACACGATTAAGACAATCGTTCGAGAACCAGGAACAAGTATTGTTCACAAGGTCGCCATGGAACTGTTCCATGCGCGTCTGGATGAGGGGCAAAGTGTTAGCCCACATGTTCTTCAAATGATCGATTTGATCGATCAATTGAGGCAACATAATCTCATCCTGAATGACATTCTCGGTAGGAGTGTCATTCTTGGTTCTCTGCCAGCTTCATTCGCCAGTTTGTGATGTACTTCAACATGCACGGGACAGTCTGCACCTACCAGGAGCTACATAGGATGTTGCTCACGGCAGAAGAGGATCTGAAGAAGGGAGTACCGACTCGCCCACCTAGATCTACTTCTCTCTCTGCTTCTTCCCAAGGAATGTCCAAGGGAAAGAAGAAGAAAGGGAAGAAGAAGAAGAAGCCTTCGGTCCTCAACAGCAGGCGAAGATAGCTAAGCCCAAAAGGGCTGCTGAAGACAAATGCCACCACTGCGGCAAGGTCGGGCACTGGAAGAGGAACTGTCCAGATTACATTGCCCAGCTGAGGAGAGACAGAGCATCTACATCAGGTACTTTTATTTTTCCAGTTATTGATTTATCTTTGGCTTGTGAAGCCGTTACATCCAGCTGGATTTTAGATTCTGCTTGTCCCATTCACATTTGCAATTCGTTGCAGGTGCTGAAGGAAAGTAGGAAACTGAAGCCTGGAGAGATGCAGTTGCGGTTCGGGAGTGGAGACTCTTTGGATGCAGTTGCAGTGGGAGTATGCGAGATCTCATTGCCGAATGGGACACTTTTGTTATATGACTGTCATTTTGTACCAGGATGTGTCGCTAATATTATATCACTTTTTGTATTAGATACAGAAGGCTATTGTATTAATATTAAGAATAGTTCTTTGTATTTATATGATAAAAATAATATTCAGATCCTTAGTTGTCCAAACCAGCATGGTCATTATACATTGCAAACTTCAAAAGATATATTAAATACTGGAGTTAATAAACGTAGTTTACCTGTAATTAATAATACTGAACTTTGGCATATGAGACTTGGTCACATTGGCGTTAAACGCCTTACCCAATTGGTTAGGAATGGTTTGATATCAGATCTTACCATTGAGTTCTATCCAACTTGTGAATCCTGTATTCAGGGTAAGATGACCAAAGCCCCATTTTCTGGTGTTGGACACCGCGCCACAAACTTACTGGAACTCGTACATTCTGATGTATGTGGTCCACTAAGTCAAACTGCTCACAGTGGTTATTCGTACTTCGTTACCTTTACCGATGATTTGTCACGGTACGGTTATGTGTATTTGATGCGACATAAATCGGAAACCTTTGAAAAGTTCAAAGAGTTCCGAAATGAAGTAGAAAACAAACTGGTAAATATATTAAATGCCTTCGATCAGATCGAGGCGGCGAATATATGAGTGGTGAGTTCATGGATTATATGAAGGAGAATGGGATTCTCGCTCAATATACTCCTCCAGGTACACCACAGCACAATGGTGTATCTGAAGGAGAAATCGGACTTTATTGGATATGGTCCGATCGATGTTGAGTTTCACAGATTTGCCCTATTACTTATGGGGCTACTGTCTCTTAACAGCCGCACATCTTTTGAATAAGATTCCTTCAAAGGCTGTTCCTACGACACCGTATCAGATATGGTTCGGTAGGAGACCGAATCTTAATTATATTAAGGTTTGGGGTTGTCCTGCCTATGTCAGGGTAACTCAGCAAAGTAAGCTTTCGCCTCGAGGGCAAAAGTTTAGGTTTGTTGGATATCCCTCGAACACGAGGGGATATCTGTTCTATGATACCGAGCATCGAAATGTGTTCGTAGCTCGCTTCGCAAAATTTCTAGAAGTAGAATTTTTGTCAGAATGTGGTGATCATAGACAGGTTGAGCTTGATGAAGTCCAACCTGAAAGCAATGAGCCAACGGAGGAACCTGAAGTTCAAGTAGATGAAGGACCTTCAACACACACACTCCGTAGGTCGGAAAGGGTATCCAGACCTCCTGAACGCTTGTATTTGATACAAGAAAAGAGTCTGGATGCTCTCTTAGTTGAAGAGACAGATCCTTTCACCTATAGAGAATCGATGTTGGACATCGACTCCGTGAAATGGCAAAGTGCCATGAAATCCGAGATAGACTCAATGCATGATGAAATCAAGTTTGGGACTTGATTCCGCTTCCCGAAGGAATTGTTCCTATCGGTTGTAAATGGGTTTACAAAAGGAAGCGCGGGCCTGACGGTAAGTGTTGAAACTTACAAGGCCCGACTGGTAGCAAAAGGTTACACGCAGCGACCTGGCGTCGACTACGATGAAACTTTTCGCCTTTTCGCCGGTAGCAATGCTTAAGTCTATCCGGATTTTGCTTTCTATAGCTGCGTATCATGACTACGAGATTTGGCAAATGGATGTCAAAACGGCTTTTCTAAATGGATTTCTTGATGAAGAAATCTATATGGAACAGCCGGAAGGTTTCACGTCCAGCGAAACCTCGGGTATGGTATGTAAGCTTAAGAAGTCCATTTATGGACTTAAATAAGCTTCACGAAGTTTGAATCTTCGATTCGATGAGATTATTAGATCGTCTGGTTTCCTCAAGAATTCGGAAGAATCCTGTGTGTATCAGAAGGCCAGTGGGAGCATGGTCGTATTTTTAGTCCTGTATGTTGATGACATCCTAATCATGGGAATGATTTAGGTATGTTACAAAGCGTGAAAGCGTATCTCTGTAAGAATTTCTCCATGAAGGACCTGGGAGAAGCTTCATATGTTTTAGGGATAAAACTCCATCGAGATAGACAAAGGAGGCTGATTGGGTTATCCCAATCAACGTACATAGATAAGATCTTGGAACGGTACAGTTTTGGTAACTGTAAGACAGCAAACATACCGTTCAGACATGGGATTCATCTTTCCAAGAAGATGTGTCCATAAACAGAAGATGAGAAGGTTAGAATGTCTAACCAACCTTATGCTTCGTGTTTGGGTAACATAATGTATGCCATGTTATGTACGAGGCCTGATATCAGTTTCGCTGTTAGCGTAACTAGTCGATATCAGTCCAATCTAGGTAATGACCATTGGATGGCCATTAAACATATCCTAAAGTATTTTAAAGGTACTAAGGATAAGTTGATTATATATGGAGGAAATGAGCTGCAAGTTAATGGGTATACAGACTCCGATTTTCAATCGGATCCCGATGATAGAAAGTCTACATCTGGATTTGTCTTTACCCTTAACGGAGGTGCAGTTTGTTGGAAGAGTTCCAAACAGGGATCGACAGCTGATTCCACCACTGAGGCGGAATATATTGCAGCTTCTGAAGCTGCAAAAGAGGCTGTGTGGATAAAGAATTTTATCACAGAATTGGGAGTTGTCCCAAGTATCGAGAATGCGATTCCGTTATACTGTGATAATACTGGATCCATTGCGCAAGCAAAGGAACCGAGGGCGCATCAGAAGTCGAAGCATGTGGAACGCAAGTACCACATCATTCGAGAGATCGTGTCGCGAGATAGGGGATATTGTCGTGTGCAAGGTACCGAGTGAAGATAATGTAGCAGACCCGCTGACGAAGGCCATACCTCCGAAGTTGTTTGATAAACACGTGGAGTCGATGGGTATTAGATACAATCGATATTGGCACTAGAGCAAGTGGGAGATTTTGTTGGGGTTGGTGCTCAGAGCGCCAATTCCCGGTTGTATTTTTGTTAAATACTTCTGTAAAACGTTATTATCAGTAATAATATATGCAGTTTCTATAATATAATCTATTCTTTTATATGGTAAAGACGTAATGACCTAGAATGATTAGTCATGATACAGTTGCAAAAGCGTCGCAACG
Organism: Zanthoxylum bungeanum; assembly: GCA_019454045.1. Classification (NCBI taxonomy): domain Eukaryota; kingdom Viridiplantae; phylum Streptophyta; class Magnoliopsida; order Sapindales; family Rutaceae; genus Zanthoxylum; species Zanthoxylum bungeanum. The sequence continues at coordinate 75,987 of SKCR01026025.1, read as the reverse complement.
GACAATGAGTGTATCATGACGTTGTCATTCTCAGACTGTTCCTGGTCAAGGTTTACACTACTTGGTCAGTATAGTAAACCCGTTGAGACCGGTACATGTCGTATACTGGAATATATGATTCCAATGGTTTCTCAATGAACCATAAGTCTTGGAGACTAGTATAGACGTGTATGTAGGTTTTAAGCGGATAAACACTGAACGACTCACCGAAGATTCTTAATGGATGGTACACCAGCGTCAATAAGAATCTTCACGGGTTGAGTAGCACTTGTGATTCTTAGACTTGAGATGCCATTGTGGGCACATGAGACATCTTCTACACTTAGATGGCAGTCACGTCACCGATCTATTAAGATCAGACCTCCGCATGTTCGTTGGGTGTAGATAGATCCTCAGGGTGTCCTATGTGTATCAAGATAGGATCCGTCAGTTCTGTGTACCAGAACATAGGTAGTCCATATGATTAGCAATCAGATAAAACCATGGGCCCGTGGTAAGTTTAGAAGCTAGTTCTAAACATTCTTTTGAGATTGCTAATAGAATAGTCGACTGGATAATCCCGATAGAGATTTGACGTTTACATCTATATCTCTGGGATTTTCCGGATACCTGTGACGGAGGAATTATACATTTGCCATGACCTCGACCTGTATGGTTCAGCGAGATTATCCGTGATCGTCATAATCTACGGGTGGATAGATTATGGACACGAAATTTGATTTCGTGACGGATATACCTGAACCTAGAGAGTCTCAATAATGAAACATACTCGTAGAGCACTAGAGCACAACATTAAATAAATAATATTGATTATTTATAAAGTCGTTTAATGGTTAAACGCAAGATACATGCTAAAGGGACCCGATAGTCATTTACTAATTATTGTGTATTTACATTTAATACTTGATTAATTTAAATACACATTAATTAATAGTCAAAATGAGTTATTTGACTTTTATCCTAAATGAATATATGTTTTTAATATTTAATGTAAATATTATACATATATTTAATATATTTGTATTTGATTAATTAATTAATTATTTAATTGTTAAATGATTAAATTAATTAAAAATAAATATTTACATTAGGATATTTTGATTAAATGATTAAGTTGCCTTTGTTGACTTAAATAAATGTCATTAAAGTGTTATTAGATATTTATGCAAGTTGCAAGTTGATAAAGTGATTAAAGTTAAATGAAATTGAAATTATATTTGTTGTATTTGGCTTTTGTGCTTTTCGGCCAAGGCTTTAATTTGACAAGTATAAATTGTTTTCATTTGCTTTTCATTTCACTTAACCTAATACACATTTCACAAAAGAAAACACCATTGAAGAAACCTTGAAGAAGCTTGAGAAAGAAAAGAAAAAACAAGGAAAGCTTGATTTTAGTAAGTTTTCTCCAACTTACTATTAGTAAGGAAATGTTCCTTAGGATCTAGGCTTCCATATATGATATCCTTAGGTTATTTCTCTTTTTTCTTTGGTTTTTGTGTGATGGAAAGTTGGTGAAGTTGTAAAGCATGTATGATGAAGAAAGGATGTAACTATTGTAGTTATATGTATTCTTTTAAGGTTTATGAAACCATGTTGCTATTCTAGAGTTGTTGACCCACTCTTAAATGACCTAGATTTGATCTTGAGTTGTTTCATTGTGTTGAGACTTGAATTAGATGAAAGATTGATGATTGAAACATTTGATTTAATGTAAATGGCCTAATTTGCCCAATTTGTGGAAATTGAAAAATTAGGGTTTATAACCTATTCTAAATTTGGGGATTTTGAGATATGTTGTGCATTTGGGTGTGTATATGATACATATAAGTTTCATGTTATTGGATTACATTTGGATGTGTTTTGAAGATGAAATGACAAATGCACAAACCCCCCCCCCCAAAAATTGGATGTTGTTTTGAATTTAGAACGAGAGCAAATGTGAAGACAAAAGGCAACACAACACCCCCCCCCCCCCCCCCCCCCCCCAATTAGGTGCATTCGGCCTTGACATAATTTTTGGAATTAGTGTTGCTTTTGGTGTTTTGATGTTTTGAACATGCTAAGTTCATCTTAGAAATGATTTAGATCATTCAAAATTGATTGGATCAATTTCAGACTAAAATGGAACAAAATACCATATAAGGGTAATTTGGTAATTTCACTGAATATGATTCAATGGAAATTTTATTTCATAATTTGATTATTGGAATGTTAAATAAATATGTTTATTTAATTAATCGAGAAAAAGTTTTGAAATCTGAAAATCGGATTTCACCGCTTCCGCTGGTTACCGGATTCACCCCCTAAATAACCCCTTCAATTATTAGTTAGAGTAATGATACATTCACACACACTTTTACTTAAAGGTTTACTAACTCTCTCACTGTAGCTACAGTGATTTACTGTAGATCACTGTAGCTACAGTGAGAGAGTTTGTAAACTTTAAATAAAAGTGTGTGTGAGTGTATCATTTTTGTATTAGTTAAGTTGGATTTCAAAATAAATATTTCTGTAGTTTCATCACTCAAAAAGAAAACAACCCAAAATAATAGTCTGACCATGGTTGTAAACCCCAACCATGATTATGCCCCTCAATAAATACACTGAAAACATATATTTACTAAATGAATTTAACCATTGCTAGTTTTGCTCTACAACCATCTCGTGTTATACTCTGAGTCTCTGACGCCTCTTAGGATCAAACAACTTTAGATAGCCCTTCCTCTAGCCGCCGGCCACACCATGATTAGTGGTCGGCGACTAGTTCTTCTCAACTCTCTCCTTTTCCCCTTACGCCCTCACACCTCTCATACAGCCCCTTCTCTGTGTGCCCTTCTCCCTCTATCTCCCTCATTTTCATACGACCCTCTTTTGCATAATGCATATTTTGCCTTATATTATTAGGTGTTATCCTAATTAGCTTGAGTCTTAGGATAGCCTAAGTTTATTTTCGAGCTATTATTTGGCCGTGTAATTACATCTTTATGATGCTTTTATGAATGAATTTCATTTTCAAGCACATATATTCCTTCATCAATATTTAATCACTCCTTCTGCTTCTCCTACTATAATTTATAATGGTTTCGATACTAAAGCCAGCCTCTTTAGTGTACTGATTGTAAAATACACGAACATCTTTTAAATTAAGCAAATTCTCAACCTATTTGTGGCTTCTTATCAAGAGCTACATCTGGTATGAATATAATATCCTCAGAATTTGACTGATAACCCACATTCTCAGAATTTTGATGACCATATTCATTTACAATCTATGATATTTGTTAATCTATAAACCCTAATGGAATATAATATATAGCAATTTCAATAACAAAAATTAAGTTTAACAGAAATAAAAAAATAACACCATATCCATTTACAGTTTAAGATATTTATTTATTAATCTATAAACCCTAATGGAATATAATGTATAACAATTTCAATAACAAAATTAAGTTAACAGAAACAAAAAATAAAACCATATTCATTTACAGTCTAAGATATTTATTAATCTATGTCTTCAATGGGTATGTGTGGGAACACAAGAATCTGGGCGACACATGTTGTCCCGGGCTTGCGGTCCGGTCGGGAGTACGGAGTAGCCACGGGGGACTAAACCGGAGAATAATGGAGTCGCCACCCGGTGTGAACCGGGAAAATGAGATTTAAGGCCGCACTCACCCCTCGCAAGGGAAGACCTCAAACCGTTGGGTTCGGAATGGTCCCTTACTCATGCCACTTGTGATGAAAGGATTTATGTAATAATTTAATTAGGCTTAAGTAGCACTTATTTCCAAGAGTATCATGCTTCTAAATTCACATGTACAAAATGAAACTTACACATACATTTCACATCTAAGATTGCATGCTTGAAAATACCTCAAAGTAACAACGAACATACAATTTCATTTAGCATATCATGTTCACAGAAAACACAAGCATACATACTAACCATACAAGCATACATGTGAACACTTTTCCAAGTGATACGTGGAATTGTATCCCAAGCACAGACCGCAATACCGTCCATTCGGAATCGGCTACGGAATTTATGTCTGGGTTTCCATCCGATATACCACAAGAAATAATACTCCGAAGTCATCATGACATAGATATATGAATCGTAATGCGTTAAATCAAGACTAAGACAGATGACGCAACCAATGGAATAAACATGCTTTTCATTACGATGTGCACAAAGATAAGAATGACTATATGGGGTTTCATAAAAAAATCACCTAAGAAACAATTATACATGGCATGTGATGAATATGTCTCAGTTCAGTGTGTTCGCGTTCGTGTAGCGTTCGTAAACGCGTTCGAACGGTAAACAGAAGGTTCGCGTTCGTATGGCGTTTGATAACGCGTTCGAACGAAACCAGACCTGATGCATGATAAGACTAAGAAAGTGCGTGTGCGTTCGAGAATGCGTTCGAACGATAAACAGAAGGTTCGCGTTCGTGTAACGTTCGAGAACGCGTTCGAACGGAACCAGACCTGATGCATGATGAGATTAAGGAAGTGCGTGTGCGTTCACGTAGCGTTTGAAAACACGTTCGAACGGTAAATAGAAGGTTCGCGTTCGTGTAGCGTTCGAGAACGCGTTCGAACGGAGCCAGACCTGATGCATGTAACACAAAGAATAAATACAACAATGTCAAGCTCAGCATGTCCGATTGAACGTATCTTGCATTCAACCGAACACACATCAATCGGCGCGACAAAGCATCGTGGTAGAGGGCTTTAACCCCTCCCCGTAGGGGATCTTTTATTCCACTTACTAAGCCCATGCGCTCGATTGAATCATGCATACATAGAATTAAAAGCAATAATATCAAACTTAGCATGCCCGATTGAACGTATCTTGCATTCAAACGAACACACATCGATCGGCGCGGCAAAGCAATGTGGTAAAGGGCTTTAACCTTTCCCCGTATGGGATCTTTCATTCCACTTACTAAGCCCATGCGCTCGATTGAATCATGCATACATAGAATTGAAAGCAATAATATCAAACTAGTATGCCCGATTGAACGTGTCTTGCATTCAACCGAACATACATCAACCGGCGCGGCGAAGCATCGTGATAAAGGGCTTAACCATTCCCCATAGGGGATTTTTCATTCCACTTACTAGCTCATGCGCTCGATTGAATCATGCATACATAAGCAACATGCAGAATTCGAGTGACGAAAAATAAATAAATAAATCAAAGCAACATGAAACAAGAGAAGGTGCCGTTTACTCAAGTGGTACGTGGAGTTGTATCCCAAGTACAGACCGCACTACCGTCCATTCGGATTCGGCTACGGAATTTACGTCTGGGTTTCCATCCTATATACCACGAGAGACGACACTCTTTTATTCATCCAATACCCACAACACACATCATACACAAATAAGATTCAACAAATAAGTAAAATACAATCAAAATAAGTAACAAAAATCACATAAAGATGAGTGTGAAAAGTACCCTCAGGTCTAACCTTTTAAGCCGTCTCTCGGACTCGCGTTTCACGAAGATCGGAAGGGATAAAGCTCCGCAACTTTTATGGTTCACTGGTTTGCCTTGTCCTTCGCTGTTTTGCCGCTCAAGCTACTGTTTCGACTCCGTTTTGCTGCCGTTTCCTTGTGGTTTTGCAGTCGTTTCCTTGTGGTTTTGCTGCCGTTTCCTCTGTATTTTCCGCTTACTGTTTCAGTGGACTGTTTTGATGTTTCAATTGACTGTTTTGGGTGTTCTTTGTGGGTTTTAAATGCAGTTTTTATGTTACTATTTTAGGATAATTTTCGGTGTATGTAGCTGATGTTTTAATAGTTATAGGGGTTGTGAATAGCTGTTGTGTTTTCGGTAATATGAGGGTGTTTGAGGGCTTGTTGTTTTCGGTAATGTGAGGGTGGGGGTGAAGAGAATTGTTTTGTTATTTCTCCTGTGATTTGCGTGTGATGTCTAGTGTTTCTTGCTGTAATTTTCGTGTGAGTTGTGTGTATGAGCTAGAGAAGTGCATGTCTTGGGGAGGGGTTGTTTATATAGAGAAGGGCTAGGGCTTCACCTTGTCTCACAAGGAAGGGATTTTGGCATTAAAAAGAGGATTTGATTTGGTGTTGAGCAAGGAAAGTCAAAGATTGAGGGGGGACAAATCTTGGCTAGAATAGGAAGTCAATATATTTAATTTGTTATGATTGATTTTAATAGGCATGACATCTTTTTAATTTAGTATGTGATTTGTTTAGTTAGGAAGTTAATATATTTGATTTATCTTTATTAGGTATGAGTATATTTTATGTTTTATTTAATTGGTAAATGGTTTAAATATTTTATTTAATATTTAATGTTTAATTTAATTAAATTGGGATGTGTTTTATGGGCTTTGGGGGGCTAATTGGGCTGGGGTGCGAGGCTAGCAGCAAAACCAGAAATACCGACTCCGTTCGAACGCCCATTCGAACGCGGCACGAACGTCCGCAATCTGCCTGACGTTCGAACGAAGTAACGAACGCAGTACTAACGAAGACAGTGAACTTGTGAAATGAACTTGATGACGTACTTATTCTGAATTTCCCCTTCCGACCTCCGTTTCCCTCCGCATATCCTTAGCTAAAAAAAAGGTAGTGCCTCAACTGAGACTCATCATCGAGTTTTCTAATGATTCAAAAAAAATTATTAATCTATAAATCCTAATAAATATGTCAACAGAAGCAATACAATCTATTATTTTGAAACAAAAAACTGCTACAAAATTGATACCTGGCTGCCGCAAATAACAGGAGACGAGAGATGGACGTGCGACTAATTATAATAATTATGTTGTAGGAGTGTTCACTATTTCGGTTCAAATCGCAACCTGATTCGAACCGCACCGTGTGGTTTTGAAAAATATTGAAAATGATTTCGGGTTTGCCTGAATCGAACCATAAATTTTGGATCTGTGCGCAGTTTTGACCCAAACCGCTACCTGAATCTCCCAAATCGAAAATAATTTTGACCCAAACCGTCGACTCGCATTCAAATTAGACATTATTTTATACATTTTTTCTGCTTTAACCATGAAATTTAAGATATTTAATGATCATATGATAATATGCAATGTATAAATGAAAATTAAGTATTTCCTCTTCAATCATTATGTGAAAACACATAAAAATTTCTTTAAAATAATTTATAATCCAAACTGCCGAATCGAACCGCCTAAGACCGTTGAACCGCCGACTCGAACTGCCGCAATTTTCCTTATCAAATTTACGATTTCGATTTCTAATTTTTCAAACCGCCAACCCACATAATTTGAGATGTAAAACGAAAAAATCGACTTGAACCAGATCGCGTTATCAGAGATGGATGTGCGGCAATAGTTTTTTTTTTGTTATTTAAATAATTAAGATTTTCTACTTGTCGCGTCAATTGAAATTTATTACCATAATGTATTGAATTGCTAATTTGTGCTTTCGATGGGCCCACCAAACATTTTTAATTTTTGTTTATATATTAAATTCTACATGGCTTGTGATCCAACATAGGACGCCCGCAACTCAATTGAAAGCTACTGTGTGTATATATATATTGTAAATAAATAAGTTGATTTTATATTTTTGAATACTTATAATTATAAGAGATATGCTTTTATATAGGTATTACATTAAGTTAAATATAGAAATTAAATATACTAATTGTTGATGGTGATTTTTGCAGCTAAGGTAATTGAACAGTTCGGTAAGGGTAGAGAGAGAATTCTCCCCCTTTTTGGAAGATCAGATGTTCAGAGGGTTTGGTTTGTCCCTTGACCGGCGTAAACATACACGTATAACGCAAGCGTACATATCGTTCAAGTAGTATAAAAATATCGATCCCACGAGGACTAAATTCCTACTGTTGTTATTAATTATTGATACTATTTATTTACAAGTATCTAATCATAGGGAGAATGGAATTGATTGCTTTTGGTTGGTTGAATGTGGTTTTGCAAATAAAATAAATAGACTCAAAAGAAAATACAAAGAAAAGACTCAAGGATCTAGGGTCGTGACTCCACACAATATTATTAAAAGATGAATTGATTCTCTTATCTATGTGTAATAAATCAGTTTGCTAACTTGGAAACGAAAAATATGCAAAAGCCTCTGTCGATGGTCAGACCCAAACACCCAGTATAACCCAATTGAACCATATGTCTATATCAACCAAATTACTTGGATTCATTAAGATTAAGTTCCAATTATGGCTACCCCCGCCCGACAGGTATATGTCTATCCTGCAAGGAAATCTATTAAAGGGTTATCTATCCTCAAGGAAGATCGTGGGCTATTGAATCTAAGGCTGAAACCTAAAATCCATATGTCTAGTTCATTTTAAGTTTACCATATCAATCTTATTGGTGATCAGACAACAAGAAGCATTAAGCTTAAGACTCAATAAACAAACTAAAGAATTACCCATAAAAAAAATCAATTATTAAGCCTAGTAATATTGTGTTTCATCACTTCCCTAGAATAAAATAAAATGCTGGGGGGTTAGAGGATCCACATTTAATATTTCTTATCTAGGAATCTCACTTATTATAAAATATAAATTATTTTATATTCTGCTTTCTCAGGAATTAATAATGTTAAACATTTAAAACCAGCCATATAGGCGTTAATCTATTTAGTCCAATTACACCAGCCATATAGGCGGTAATTATCTGTCACATAAAGATCAGCCATATAGGCGGTAAAGTAATTTATATTTAACCTGACCATATAGGCGGTAATAAAGTCTGACATTATTAATCCGGTTAAATTATAATTTATAAATTATAATTAAGTGAGATTTACCTAGATAATTATATTAAAGGTTTCACCTTTTACCCCAGCAGAAATTTAACTACAAAACATAAAGTAAATAAATAAAAAGCTATAATAATAACTAAAAATAAAAATACATAATTATTAATATTACAAAACTAGATGCTTCCTATGAAATCAGGGAAAAAATCCCAAGGAAAGCACAAGAGAAATGAATGTTGAAGGCCTCAATTTATAGGCAAATTCTGCGTCTGGCGTCGCGACGCCAACTTCCTTCTTGCGTCGCGACGCTGGCTCTGTTGACTTGGTCCACGCGGCTTGACTTGTTGACTATTGACGCGTATTTCGTCGGCCCAATAGGATTTCGACACGTGGCACGCGGTAAGATTCGGTCCAATGGCATCTTGACACGTGGCAGAAGATGATTCACCGATGATTCGGTCCATTCAGAAGGTGACACGTGTCACACGGAGTGTCGGCACCATAGAATCACGACACGTGTCCAGGCGTATTTTAGCATGATCGATTCTGATGATGACACGTGTCACGGCGCACGTTAGCATGATCAGCGTACGTTAGCATCCGGCGCATTTTAGCAAATTTCTTCTGACTGGTCCATGTGTCCGCCACAAGTTAGCAGGCGGCGCACGTTAGACGTCGCGACGCAGAAGGCTTGCGCGTCGCGATGCGGCCAAATTATAAAAATGTCATTTTCATCTTTTTTCACTGTTTTGGCCCTAAATTGCTTCCAATACTTTCCAAACTTTATTTATCTGCAAAATAACAATAAAACACATCAAAACGTTCACAAAACACGAGAAATTATATAAAATATTAGGTTAAATGAGTGAGAAATAGTGATATAATTACCACTCATCATCCCTCAGCAGGGAAGAGAGTCCGGACACAGTTTCCCGGATCTGGCCGACCAGGGGACACAACACGATGCATATTTCAGAGACCGACAACCTCAGAACCGAGGCCGACCACAATAGACCGGTGGCTCGGTTTGGTTGTATCTTATCTTATGGGGCAAGTTGATGAGCTCGAATGTTTTGGGTCAGGACGAGAACAGTTTGGGTAGTTCGGAAAATCATCTTTCCGGCCTCTGGAAGACCGACGTGTGACTGGGGCAGTTTAGACTTTTCTTTCTGACGTACATCATTATTTGAAAGCTCTTTCCAAGCTGGCACCATTATTGTTGCGTGTGGCAGTGCCTAAAAACAGGGTAATTTGACAAGCCTTCAGATTGCAGGTCTGCTTTCGGCGAAGACAGTTTTGGGACAGAGAACTCGTTAATCAACCGGAAGTTCACGTGGGTGACGTCATGGAAGCATGAGAACAGTATTGTAATTCTTTAGTATATAAAGATAAATTAGATTCATTTGTATGAGTGAGCAAAATTTGTAACAAAAAGAGGGAGCACTGCTTGTAAAAACTCGAAAAGCGAACAACTCGGTTCTGCTTAAACATTCCTTCAAAATAGGTCGGCCGAGCTAGTTTTCGTAATAAAAGCTACCATCTACTTTGTGCTCATGGACGTAGGTTGGATTAGCTCCGCCGAACCACGTTAAACACTCTTTGCCGATTCTTGTGTTTACTTTGTCTTTTGCCATATTGTTTTTGGTCTCCCATAACAAACAAATTCAAGGTTGAATGAGGATTGTCTCGGGAGGGTTATCTCAAAAATACCCATGGGACGAAAATCACCTGTCAACACTGATTATTATTCTAACAATATCTCAAGGATTCTAATAATAGCTTAGAAATTTTAACACTTTCCCTCAAGCTGGAGCATATGTATCATATACACCAAGTTTGTTACAAATGAAACAAATACAAGAACCAAACAAATACAAGAACCACATAGAGATTATGGTTTTTTAACACTGCTGGAGAATGCACAACAGAAACATATATGATGACTTGGATGTTTAACACCATTGAAAAATGCACAACGGGAACAAATGCGGAGGTTTGAATGGTTTAACATCGTTGGAAAATACACAGTGGGAAAAGTTTAAACTATTCCAAAACAGCTCAAAACATCTAAAGAAAACTTTCCAAAATCACCCTATAACAAAACCCCGGAAAAATAGTTAAATGTGGAACTTGATGCGAAAAATGGACAAATAATCGATAAGAACTGAGCATTTCGTCGACATTGGTATTGTCAAGATTGTCGAATAAGATGTGGCGCATGAGGCTCACATTCATATAGTGGCGCGTGAGGCTCACACACATATAGTGGTGTGTGTTTCCCACGCACCACCTTGAACAATGACTATAAAAGAGAGAAAACCAGAACTCATAGAAAGATTGGAGTTGATACCATGTAAAGAAATAAGACGATTTTATATTTTTGCATACTTAGAATTATAAGAGATATGTCTTTATATAGACATTACATTAAGTTAAATATAGAAATAAAATATACCAATAATAATTATGATTACATAATCATATCTGAATGATTATGTAATAATATCTTAAAAATATATAGAATCATAATCATATCTTTGAATGCTTGAATGAATTGTTCGCTCTGTCAAGTGAATACACTGTAAATTTTATCTGTATTTGTTTTTATTGTCTGTAGTTCAGTTTGTGAATGGATCAATTCAGTAGGAAATCTTCTCTATAGTTCTTCAGAAAGTAAATAAATTAAGCCTTGAGATCTTATCCAATACCAGCTACCATTCCAAATTCTTTTTAAAATCTTACTAGAAGACACTGGTTTTCCATAAATGCTTATAGCATTTTTCATACTACTGTAAATTTTCTTATGCAATATTTTGAGTATGAATGATAATGAATAATTGGTTGTTAGTATAAAGACAAATATTATATGCTGCATAACTTGAGGACATATTAAAGTGGACAAAAATAATTTAGTTTGTTAATGGGAAGGCATGTATAAACCAAATATTTAGTATTTAAGTTAATTCTTAAATCAGATTTTCAGATTCTAGAGAGATATTGACATAAAAGTAGATAAAAGAGTTGGGGTTGGGCCACTAGGCCCACTATTTATTAAAGTTATCCACAACACACCAGTATTATCTAAAACAAAGGAATGTGACTTTAGTCTTCCTAACAAAACCAAAATGACAAGATAATGGTTGGCAAAAATAAAAAATAAAAAATAAAAAACAAAAAACAAGTGCTTAAAATAAAACAAACCTAAAAATAGTGCTTGATTTTCTTCAACAAAAAAAAAGAAAAGAAAAGAAAAAAGATTTACATTTACATGAATAAAATAACCTGCCATCATTTACATTGATTAAACCTGAAGGCAATATACAAGTAGATAATTAAACCTGAAGGCAATATACAAGTAGATAGAATTATTCATCATGTGAAAGCATCTTGATTGTTCTTCGAGAGCTCTTTCAGAAATTCACAGGCATTAGAAAAACTGAAGCTCTGCAAACAAGTCATGTTGCCGTATCCAGAACTTAGGATTGCAGCATAAGCAATTCATTCATTAATATTTCTTCTTCATGTCAAAACCTCTTGATTCTTGATCGAGGATCGTTTCAGAAACTCATAAGTAGTAATCATAGTTGTTGCGGATATAGACATTGATGCCCACCTTGGCCCCAACCCTCTGTAACAAGCCATCCAACCACCTTCCTTAACCAAATTCCTCATTGTTTGCCCTACACTCGGTCCCCGCCTCCCATTTTCATCCCCATCTAAAACCTGCAACCTAGTCTTAATAGTATCAAGTGGCATTGTAATCAAAGCTGATACACCACCAGCCATGGCTGCACTCACTCCCTGAACAGCCATCACAGTTTTTGAATCGGGCCTAAACACATTACCCTCAATATCATTCCTGCTCAAAAAACAACCAATTCCACCCCAAACAAGCCTTTGAGCAACAGAATAAGATGCCCACCAAACTGCATTTGATGGTGCATGAGTCAGGATTGAAATCCCAAATCCCCTATACAATCCTCTAACTCCATCATTTCTAAGAATCTTCCTAAACGCATCAACCCCATTTATATATCTACAATTCGACATATTAGCAACCATTAGCCTCTGAGTCACAACATCAATAGGGGTCCAAACAAGCTGAGCAGCCATGGCAGCACTCAATCCACCAACAGCACTAGCAACTGCAGCTGCTGTCCCTTCAGTTAACCCTAACTCAGTAACAGCAAAGCTCCCAACTTTACTCTTTGTCACCTCAAGTACAGCCATGTACAGTACTCTTGCAGGGATTGTACCTATCAAAGAAGTCCCAAATCCTCTGTACAAAGCCCTGAAACCCTCGTGTCTCACCACTGAAACAGCTGTTTTCACACATGAAATCTTGCAATGACCCACTTGCTGTCTTGTCTTTAATACGATTACTGGATATAGTATCGCTGAAACACCTGAAAATAGCGCCGCCCCATGTAAGAAAAACTTCCCTTTATCTAACATTTGCCACTCTATGTCGGCCGGTATATCGAGTTCCTGATCCGATGCCGATACCGATTCCTCTTCTTCTTCTTCTTCTTCTTCCGCTTTTATGTTCATCTTCCAAGATCAAAGCTTTTCAATGAAAAAGAAGCTAACAATATTTACACTTTAACAGTATTTATGTCATACAAATTTCATTTTTCTTCTTTTTATTTTGTAACCCAGATAATATATGAGATCTTAGCGCTTCGAAGTCTCCTCCGGCGACCGGAGAAAAGTGGCATGGAAAAACAATATTGACACTAACAGTGTTTATGTAATACAAATTTCATTTTTCCTTCTTTTTGTTTTGTAACCCAGATCATATATGGGATCTCAGCGCTTTATAATCTCCTCCGGTGACCAGGAAGGTGAGATCTTACCGGATAAAAGCGGATGGAAAAACAACCTAAAAAAAGTTTTTAACATATATGCATGGATGGCGGCGAAGACGCAGCTGATTTTGATGTAAAATTTGTATCGTTAAATTTTGATATAATAATTCAGATTTTAAATCTGAACCGTTGGATCTCTATAATTATATTTTATACTAGAGTCTCCGGGTTCCACTTGTCAGGTGGGTCTGTCTGAGGAGTGTACGAACATTGGTCGTTGATTTCTGAGGGGCTGTATGGATTTGAACGGATAGGATGTGAGTTTAGTCGGTAACTTGGAAGGATTTTTCCACTTTTAGTCCAATTTAATAATTATATTTTTAGATATTCTCCTGATAAAAAGAGGTCCTCAATTTTATGAGCTAGATGGTTAACAGGTCAATAGGACATGACTATCTGTTTAATAATCGTTTTATAAATAATTTGACGAATCAAGGACACAAACCTAATATGATTTATTAACTGGATTAACACGGATATAATCCATTTAATAATCATATCAACCAGTTGTTCAAGGTTTCTTCACAGGCAAGCATCACATAGTTTAATAACAACATGAATATATATATATATATATATATATATGCCAGCTAAATAAATAAAGATTTTCAAGGTCTCATTTTCCAGTTATTATGACACAATCAGGCAGCAAAATCGAGTAGATCAGTATAATCTACAGGTAATTACATTCCCCAGGAAACTTCTAAAGACTGAATTGGGGAGGGATCCCTTGTAACAAAATCAACAACTAACAAGAATGGGAAAGACAAAAAGCTGTAGGACCACAAGAAGGAACTGGCCAATCAGCCATTCATCTGTATATGCCATGCCTAATTTCTCTACTCACGATACAACATCTAATGTACAAAATGTATACCCTTCCAGTTCCAATTGGAGCTAGTTACAATCTCCGACCTGTCTGTAAACTAGTAAATGCGCTAACCTGAGTTGCAGCCAAAACGATTTATTCCTTTGTGTATTGCATAAGCTCGAACCACTGCAACCAAAATGGGAGAGTATTAACATTTTATTAATTAGTGATAACCAACAATCGGTTTTAAAAAATTATACCTAAGAAGGATAAAGTTACCTGTCTCAATAAATCAGCAAGAGTCCTAGGAAGGGCTTCAATGTTCCTCAAAACAATATAATAAGGGAAGGGAAAAGAATCTAGATACTTTGAGACCTTTATCTCTTTTCCCTGAAATGATAATTCCTGAAGACCAGATGGATGTCAACAAAAAATGGAATATATGATATTTGAATTACAAACAAGTAAACCTTATTGATGTAAAAGATCAAGTAAACGAGTACCTTGAGGTCAACAATTGATTCTTCTGAACTGTCCACAAGGAGAAATGCCACCAATCGCTTCTTGCTTAAAAGATCCCTAACCCACCGCTTCAAGTTTTCCTGCACAGATTTAATCGAAAGTGTGAACAAAAATAATTTACGCACAACACTTGAAGCTACTTTAACTCGGCATGAAAAAGTACCTTCTCATGGAACCGGCCATCCCCAATAATTAAAACGAGCTGCTGTAGCGGGTTTTGTCCTGAAGGCAACCGTGCTTTTGCAACTGCAGTATCCAGCATGTTGTTCAGGAACATCATCAGGTCAACAACAGGTTCATCAGCAATGGTATTCTCTTGCTTGAATGTCAAACCAGACATAATCTGTGCAAAACGATAATCAAAATCAGCAAAAAGATTTAACTACTATACCTGGTTAGATAGAAGAACCAAAAGACAATTAAAGGAACATAAGAGGGTGAATGAGGGGAGAGGATTGAGAAAGGGATTCTACAATACATAGAGCCTCCATTGCAAAGCATACTGTGTGGAAAAGCATACTCAAAAGACAAATGAGATGACAATGACATTATACCGACCTTAATGCCAGCTACTCCAGTGAAAGGTTCATCAAAATCATGCAGTGACCTGATGTTTCCCTTCTTTCCAAAGCTCACAACAGATAAGTTTCCCATTTCCAGTTGAGACATGGCCCGACACACTGTCACCAAAGCTTCAATTGCAACATCCCCACAACCACTCTCAGACATACTACGGGAATCATCCACAGCAATAACAACTTGGTAGTCACGTTTGTTAGGCCTGGTTCGCCTTAGCCATATTTTATCCTTCCGGTAATGACTGGCTATGTAGGGAATTACCTGATAATTTAATAGCATATGAAATAATTAATAAAGAGAACATCTAACACGGTGAACTGCACCCTATTATATGAAATATACCATATTTTACCTTTTTCATGTTAATCCTTTTCCCAGTCTTATAGTCCCCTTGTAGCTTGCTAGCTAGAGTGGGTTCCATAACAAGACGCAACTGTTCAGCCAACTCCTGAGACAACCTTGTCGTCCGCAGTTCACATCTTCTCCATAGAGCACTGGCATTACTTTTCTGATCATCAGAAACTTCACCAAGTTCTAGGGCCTTCCCTGGTTCGCTATCACTCACAGAAAGTTTGCTGAGCTGAATTAACTCTTCATTCAAGTAAGACTTCTTGATGGAGACAAGATTCTCGGACAGATTTCCTGGATCACCATCATTATCTCTATGAATTTCAGGGAATCCCTCCATGGGTGACTCCTCTAAATCCGAAATTTGTGTCCGCTCCTCCATCTTATTTCTAAAAACAGAGGCACGATGCTCAATAGGTTGAGCTTCTGAATTTTGCTTCTCAATCTCCATATCAACAACATCATTTTTATATTCTGCAAGACTATCTGCATCAGGTTTATTGGTATCTCCACCCTTGTCAACCTGCTCAGATGTAGCAGGACCTAACGCCTGAGCAGTTCCCTTGTCAAATTCAGAAACATATCCGTACTCATCTGCATCATCATCCTCAACCTCTCCTCGCGTTTCTGTGTTGTCTGCCTGAAGATCAATAGACACATTGACTCTTTCTTTCCACTCCTCAAGTGCATCCCCAATATTCCTATAAGGATTCGCATGGGTTTTCTGAATAGCAGAAGCTTTCTGCTGAGGCATTTGAGATTTGGGTTGATCATCAGTGGGTTTCCCACTAGCTGACGAGCCAGCAACAGGGATATCCATCTGAGATGTACTGTTGGAAGGTAAGCTCATCAGAGGAGTAATTTCGTTATGAATGTCATTGCCATTAGACCAGTTGGCTTCGGGTGCTACATTTTTAGATGCCTCGAAGTCTCCATTTGGTTGTGTTGCAGATTCAGCATTGGGCACATGACCATCCGTGGACTCAGACATTCCTGCTTCAAATACATCTTTCTTCGAAGCTGTCAAATTCATTTCTGAGTTATCTTCAGCATCTCCATTTGCATCATCCTTTTCAGAAGTCCCACCTGCTTGTTCATTATCTGCTTCTTCCATTATTTCATCAACAGAACTTTTATTCATTTCTTCATGGTTTCCATTTTCAGCAGATTCATCAGACTCTTCTGGACCTACTTCTTCCTTGCTATCTGTGCCGTCTATTTCATCCATGTTGGTATCTTCTTCCAAATTCTGATTTGATTCATCAAGTTTCAATCCAGTTGGATCAGCAAATGCTTCTTCCTTGTCCATGCTCAAATCTTCTGTATCACCAAGATCTTCCTGGTTCTCCATCTCATCTTTCTGTCCACCATTTACATCAGAATCAAGCTCTCCAGGTTCATCAGCCGTTGAGACAAAATCTTCCTTGGCTCTGAGCTCCCTAGAACTCTCATCTCTGTCTCTGACAGATGGCCCAGATTCACATTTCTCCTTTGCGGTGCTAGGATTTTCTTCTTCTTCCTTGTCCCAAAGCTTTTCATTAACAACTTCACTATCAGCTCCAGTTTCACCCATTGCGGAATCCAGTTGCTCATCCTCACCATCCTCATCATTATCCTCACCATCAGAATCCTCACTCACACTATATGTATCAGCTGCAAAATCCTGCTCCATCTCAACCCCTTTATCATCTTTATTTGGTACTTTATCTGAGGCATCTTGCTCTTCACCTGCCTGCTGTTGCATTCAGAAAATAATTTTATAACCCATCTTTAAGTATCATAATAGATTGCAAAAGTTGAAATAGAAGATTATACAATTCAAATGCACTTGGAAACCAAACCTTTTCAGAAGTCCCAAGCAGTTGATCTTCATCATCTATTTCATTGCTGACATCTTTAACTCCAGCACCCTCTCCCATACCTGTTCCACTCGCATCTTGAGATGGATCCTGACTAGAGTCATCTTCTTGATCTTTGGCAGAAATGCCAAAACCTTTTGAAAATAATGAAGCTAAAATATTTGCAAGTGCGTGAGTCATCATAGATGTCTGCAGGCAATGTACAGAAAAGTTCAAATTAGAAAGTAAATCATGAATTGGAAAAAACGGAAGAATACAAAATAAGCAAAACTTATGATGAACGACATTGAAATACAGATCGAGTCCTCCTCACACTAACCTTCGAGGGGGAATTATTGAAACTTTGTTTATGTGTGGGGTACGGTGTGTAGAAAACTTTAAAAGAAAAAAAAGAAGAAAAGGGAGAGAGTGGAGAATATAATTGTTTCAAAAATATCCACAATACGCAATCATTAATTAGGATCACAAAATTATTTATATCTTGGTCTCTTCCTGATAGTTGTCAACCTTTTAAGATCCCAACGGGCACTTTGCACAGTGTGCTTGCCTACTTTGTGATTTCTGCTTCCATCATAGTAAAGGGGCAAAAAACAAAAAACAATGACAAAAGGAAGAATTTAGAAAGAACTGTCTTACAGTTTTGTGCATAGCTAGGAAATCCTGCAGGAAGCCATCACTGTAACTCAATACTAGGTCCAGTAGCATACAAAGATGCTTAAAATGCACTCCAATATCAGAATTGAGACTGGGAGTTCCTTGACCACAATGGTTCACCAATTTTTCCTGAGGAAACAAACCACGTCAAGAAAATCACAAATTATATGTTCCATGAGAAACTCTTGACGAAAGAGATATATGGTAATGCCATATCATACCGCAAAAGAAATTGTTTCCAAAATCTGATCGTTCAGTAGATCCAGTTTCAAATTTGCTACTGATGATTTATATATGAACTCCCATGAGGTAACACTCCCCAATGACTCTTCAGAAAGAGCATGATCATTTCTTAATGACCCTAGCTTTTGCAACGTATCCATAATATTTTCATACGTCCTGGTTATGGCTCCAGCAAACTGAGCTTCAAGTTCAGAAGAATTCCCATTGGAATATCTGGTCTCTTCACATGAATTTGTTGAGTGGCATCTAGCTTCTAGTGCAGAATTGAACTGTTCAGACATCAGTTTACCCTGCAAATATTTAGAAAGTTAACTTCAGCAATTTGCTGCCAGACGCAACTTAAGTTAACACAAGTCCTACTGACTTTGCATTTAGCAGTGTGTGAAAAATTAGTACCGCAAAAGTTATCAGCATGTTTAAACTACTATGGTAAATTGTACTAAAAGTAAAATCAAAGCAATAGAAAATTGGCAATGAACACATCTAGAAAATCATAGATACCTTCTTTAATAAGTCATCAAAGTGACTCAGAAGAATCTCTATGACCGAGCTTCTACCTAAACCTTCTTTGCGCAAAGTAGAGAGATGCTCCTCAAACTCATCAATAACATGGAAGTTATGAAATACTAGCGACTCAATTTGTTTTGAAATAACATAATGGAAGGGACCATTCATAACAGTTATAGCTCCACCAGGGCCGAGAAGATAGTTATCCAACGATTCCTGTAACAGAGTTTCCATAGGAATCAGCACAACCTAGCATGGTATTCCATGGAAAACAGAATTAAGATTATATGTATGCACCTTGGATTTCTGGAAAACAGGAATAAACTTCTTGCTGAAAGAAAGAACCCTGTTTGCTGCAACTCTGACACTTTGACAATCATTTAAATGAGCACTTTCAACGGTTCTCAAAAACAGCGACTCCTCAACCAATATGGCATACAAACTATCAAATAATTGCTGCAAAATTATAAAGTAATTGACATAATTTAGTCTCATTCTTTGGAAAATAACAAAGGCACCACAACATAGAAAGTTGAAGCAAGAGCTAACCTTTTGCTGCCAAATGCAGTTAATGGTTTCATGTTGACTATGAGTTAAAGAACACTCATTACCAGTCATCCCATCAGAATTGGTGGAATTTGGATACAAACTTTCAAAACTGGATACACATTTATGTAACTGCTTTAAATGCTTGGCAAAATCATAGGCAGCATCCCGCTGCATCTGTTGTATGACTATGAGATGGTTGAGAAAAGAGACTGACCTACTGGTCTGCATGAAACAAAAATTAAGAAGTTAACTCAGAAAAGAGATCCAACACAATTTGGTGATTTCAAAATGATGGGAACTGAACTCTTATTTAAATGTAGGGGGATGCAGTTAGTTGTAGCAAAGAACCAGATCAATAGACACTGAATTGCAAAGATCATAACCAAACCAAACAAAAATCTTTTCCCACTAGGTGGGGTTTATTGCAAAGATCATAATACAAGATAAAAAGATATGGCCATAATTCAATCATCCCAGGTGAAACTGCTTCACAGCCAAGGTGATCTACCTGCTCGGATGTAAAATCATGATGGTGTTTCAGGCAAATCTGTTGCAGTAGCTGCACTGATGCCAAGCTTTTGAAGTAGAATTCATTTGCCGCTTTCCACTCAGTATCTAATGTTCCATCAGGAAAACACTGAGTTTCACTAACAGCAGGAACATTAGCAGCTGCATGAGATAGTCTACTAGGTGACAGAAGCAGATGCTGTGCATCATATGATGGCTGAAGGAACAACCAATTCGAGTCGCCCGATATCTATCAGGAAAACAAAACGGTATGTTAAAATGATCTATAGTACAAAGCTAGGCAACTTAAAGGAAGAAGCCAAGGAATTTCTATTACCTTTATAATTTCAAACTTGTGCTTATGCAACCCACTGCTTTCTAACAGCTTTAGAAGTTCAGAAAAGGCCCTCTTCTTCCCTACACTTTTGTTTACATCCTTCCAAAGAGAACTAGAATCCATTGCATATCTACATATATTTTCAAGTGTTTGCCATAACCTCTTCCACTCTTCAGCATATGATTGGTTCTCGGACTGGGATGCCAGCCATTGCACAGAATTATCAGCGATCCCTGTAAAATTTGCAAGTACTTAAAGATATTGAATCTGACAAGGTACGAAAAAGACTAAATAAAAGAAACTAATAAAGTGCAGTTAATAGAAAACAGACATAACAAGGAAAACCTTTAGCATCAAGAAAGCATAATTCAGGTTCATTTTCAAGTTGCAAGTTTCGTAGAGTATCGCTAACTTTCATTCTCCAATTGGCGAACCACATACACCTATATCATAACAGAATTCAGAAAACAGGGCACATGGAATTCTTGGATAGAGAAAACTAGTTTAATGAGAAATTATTTTACCTTTCTTCATCATTAAACTGAGGTAGATCTAAGACTGCACTCAACAAACCCTCACTCTTGTCTGGGATTTCGGGGGGGGCATTTTGACCTGGTATTGGGAGAATTTTCAATCCTTTTTGTGCTGTTTCTTTGTTAAGGATAAGCATTGCAGGTTGTTGTAGCAGTTCCTGTTCAAAGAATAAATAATTATGATAGCATACAGCTACTACCATCTCTGAACTTTTGCAATATGAAAACAAGACAAAAAAATGAAAAGTAAGATTATGCCACCATCTGAATGAGATATACAAGATTTCACTTACTGTGTATTTCTGCACCAGCTTCCTGAGTTTCTGACGGATCTTTTTCAAATTTTCAATGGGCATACAACGCTCCCACCGACAAAGCTTCAGTAGCTCTTTCACTTCTCTCTCAATATTCCTCCTACTAGTTCCTATATGCTCCAGTATTCTGAATAAATGAAATGGTAAGTTTTGTAACCAAGATAAAGACAAATGAAGATTAATTGTTCACAGCAGACTCACACTGGCAAGAATTGCACATAGAATCCAAAAATGTTGTATAAGATCTTCAGATTTTCTTCCTGCCAAAGACTGCATGATTCACAGAGAATCGGAACATTTCAAAATACAGTAAGTTAAATCACATACAACTCAAGAAGAAGAAGCTAAAATATCTTACCTTGAGTAAGTTCCTAGGGACCTGCCAATCACAAATTGACCAAGAAAAGCAAAAAGAAGTAGGAGCCGCTTCCTAAATTCACCAACGCTGGATGTTTGAACAAACTCCTCCAAACTGCAAAATCCATCTCCAGTTGTGTTAGAAAGAATAATACAAAACTTGATAGATTCATAAAACTCTCCATAAATCATTTCAAACTCAAATTAAGCCACAAGGTAGAATATCACTTGCCTTTGGATGGTAGACTGATCATATCCAGCAACAGCTTCAGAATGCATATGCCGAAGAACTGAAAATAGTGGAAACCAGAGCTGCAAAGAAATAATATAAATTGAAAAACCTAGCTATTAGATTTAAGAAGATAGACAGACAGAAAACTAGATGGTTAAAGAGATGAACAAAGTAAAGGCACCACTATATTAGGAGCCAATCTTCCTATGAAGGGTCTTGTTTTCCGGTTCAATATCACATTGTACTAATGATACACCTTAATATGCCAAAAAAGGCAAGGCTGATATCCTTTTGGGTTTTGCTTCTTTTAGTTTTTAAATTTTATTCTTTATACAATGAGAATCCAATTGAACACGTCTAGATACCAGTTGGAGTTAGCAGAGATACTTTTGCTTCAACGACATAAGCCAAAGTTACATTGACTTCCAAAAATTCCTTTCCCTATACAGATTGTCAATGTTTTCCCTCAACCAGCATTATTTAGACAAGAACTATTCATAAAGCAAAGTTGCTATTACCTTGCCAGCATTTTTCTCATATTGGTCTTGCACCTCGTCAAGCAATGCAGGCCAAGATTCAAACTCCATCCTTTGCCATGAAGACACCAGGGCAGTAATGGGTTCCAGCAGATCTAAAGCCAGAATAGAGTGAACAGATATGAAAATGCAACAGCTAAAAATAAAAAAGCCTGTGGAAGATTACACACCAGAAAGGGGAAATTTAATGCCGTTTTCTTGCAACATTTGAGCTTGGTGAAGTAGAATTTGCAACCCTGATAGCGGCTTCATAAAGTAAAGAGAAAAAATTCAGCTTTCCAAAAATGTAACACATCATTTTTGCATCAACATGTGGACTAGTCAAACAATTTCACCATGACTGGACCCTCATAGCCAAATTCTTTTAGAAAACACTCTACGTAGTACCATATTCACTACCTTTGCAAGAGGAGTTGTCATAGGAATAGCCAACAGCAATTCAATCACACTCAAGATCCGCTGCAGACTAGGGTGATCTTCCCACTCATTCAAACAGGTAAGAACCCGCTGTTTAAAAGTTGCAAGTAACTTTACCATTTTCGCCATAACAGGAGCATTTGAATCCTATACAAAGTAGTTTTTGGGAAATAAAGAAAATCAAAACACAAGGAAATGAATGCTACAATGATGATATAAAAGCTAATTGAAGAGGTAAGTTCACAACAGTTGCAAAACCTTGTAAAAGTTGTATTTGCATGCTGAGGTATTAGATGATACAAATTTCTCATGCTCCATGCAAATGCATAGTAAATGCTCTGGTACAAGTTTGGCATCCAAAGTGGAGGTAAAAAGACCTTCCAGACCTGCAAGCATTTTACAATCATCTAGCAATCCATGAAATATTTAACCTAGAAAAGCAAATTTGGTAATCACCTTTTAACATTTCTAGTCCCAATGTGTAAGAGTCCGAGAACGAAAGCAATCGGTCTGCATCAGAGATTTGGAAGGTCCCAGACTGGAAGGAGAGAGAGGAAAAAGAAATGAATCATTCATACAAATTACAAAAGAATACACAGTAAAAATCACAAGTAAACATAACCCATCTCTGTGATAATTTTCTTTTATTATGCATGACAACTACTCTACAGCACAAATAATCACTTAAGTTTATTTATTAATGAATGGTAGCCTATCCACAATCCATTCTATAATTTCACAAAAATGAGTACCTGAAACATGCCATGAAGACACTTTCAAAAGTAATAATGAAAACAAAGAAAAAGGCAGGGTACGGAAGATAAAAACAACTTCCAATGTTATCATGAAAAATGTCTTCCATCACTATAGAAGATTAACATACGTCCAGAAAAATTTCAAAGATGACTTACAGTCAAGACAAGATCTGTAGACCCAAATAATTGATTGTGCATGTGGACCATGTTATCCAGAATAGATTCCTGCATGATGTTCCATTCTTCCTCCAAACTTTCATGTTCATCACCAGCTTCCACCTGAATTTGTCAAGTATAAATTAAAACAAGAAGCAGAATGACAACAATTTAAAGAAAAATATAGTCATATCCAGTTTGCATCTGTACAGAAACATCACCTTGTCAGTGATTTCGTCGTCCAAAAGCAGCTCCTGCCATTCTGAGAAAGCATCATCTGCAAAGAACTTGCGTAGAGTCAACTTGTCAATGTCAAAAACTCTATCAATCTTAAATGCGCGAGGCCTGAATCTGTACTGTTGAGCATCATGATTTTCTCTGGTCTTTACTTCATCTTTCATATTCATCCAAATGCTTGCAAACTCGGAGAATATTGTTTCCAATAACATGAAAGAGGCATTATCCATCAGTCGCGCATTAGCTACAGAATGAGCAACACGAATAAGAGCATTTTGATGAACAGAAGCTCTAAGTTGCAAGACAGAGCCCTGTTTTGCAGCATTGATGTCACTTGAAAAAGTGACCAACTTTTCCAGAAACCTTAAATCCATGGGCTGGTGGTTTAAAGGAAAATCTGAATCACGGGAATAATACTCAGGCAGCCTGCTCTTGAGGTTAACTGAACCTGAACCAAACTCATAGGCTCTGGGAAATCTCATAAATGAATAGATTGAGTCAATGACTCGATCGATATCGTCATCTATTCTTTCCAGAAATACTTTCTGCAAGGTGCTTGACAACACTATAGATATGCCCAATTTCATTTCATATACGGCAACTAGAACTGGTTGAGTTAGATCAATAAACTCAGGGTACTCTTTTGACAATCGATTGATAAAACTGGATGCAGTTTCCTGCCAGTTGCACACTTGCTGAATGGCATTTTGTAAGTCCATGACTGCAATATTATTCACCAAATTCATTGAGAAATTAACAAGTTCAAGGAACTCATCACATTCTTTTTTTAGCGCCTTGAATTTCAGCGGATCAGGTCGGAATACAACCTTTCTCTGCAGTCTCTTATGCTCAACTTCAAGCATTTGTAGTGCAGCTTCTCTTTTTTTATCAGCTGCTCTTGAAGGAGACCAACCAGCCAAATAGTCACATTCTTGCCGTACCTTATTTTCAAGTTCAAGCAATGAAATCTTTTCTTCTAACTGTGAACACTTCCAAGAGTATTTCATAGCAGGATCCAAGTCATCACAGCTGAGTAAGAGATGAAAACGCAATGCCCCAATCCATAACCATGCAAAACCAAGATTTGAGTGGAAACCACCAGTGGGAGAGCAGTGAAGATAGAGTTCTCTGACCAGTGGCTCAATAAACAAATGCACCAAAGACTTCAATCTTCGATGGGTAGAAGACGCAATAAGTGAGCTCAAATCACGAATGCTATCTTGAGTAATCACACTATTCTCATAGACACAAAGCATTGACTTGATTTCAGCAAATTTTCCAGCATCATATGATTTTTTGTGCGCATATATAATCTGATTGAAAAGCGAACGAGCCACAGATAAGAGAGAACTACGTAAATTCTTTGGTGGCGGACTTTCCCAAAGACTACGTGAAGCCACTTTAAGCTTCAAGCAGTACACAGAATAATCTTTGATTGCACCTATACTCTGTAGAATCTGGCAGACAGTAGCTGTTTTCACAGGCTGAGTGAGCAGCTGAGGGAGAGGAATGGCATGGTTGCCTATCTTTGAGAAGCTCGTCAATGAAGAAGGATGATAGCTCCACAAAAATGAATGCCACCAGAACCACATCTCAAGAACAAAACTGGCAACTTTCACATTCACTGCATCCACCGACGTCCAAGCATCTAGCATCCACAAGAGTTTTTGATGCGGTACAAAAGTTTGAGGTGGTCTCCTTGAGGAGGTCAATGAATATTTCAGTGCAGACTCCAGAAGGTGAGACACACTACCTAACGCAAGCTGCAGTTCTTTGTGATCAACCATAGAGATCGGTGAAAGCTCTTGAAGTAACTCCATATCGAGGAACCAACTTGCACTGTCATTTATAGGAAGTGTGTCCAACCAACTATCAAAACCAGGCTTTTTACACAATATTTCTGAGTGGAAAACACAACAAGAAGCTACATCTGAATCAAGTAGCTGATCATGCCCCAAATTTGCTTCCAGTTTGCGTTTTTCGTATCCAAACCTCCTTGTAAGCATCTGAGAAGAATCAAATTAGTGCCACATGAATACAAATATATCAGCTATGCAGATTATACCATTATTCAAAATCATCAAGGAAACTAACCTGATACATCTCCTCCAACTGTTGAGCAATATGGAGAGCATCTTCATTAGATTTGCATGCAATATGCGATGACATACAAAGCCCTAGAGAAACGAACATAAACAACAGCAATTAAAAACAACTGTAACAATTAAAAATAATAAACAAAATATCAAATAAACTCAGCCCCAACATAATTACTTAATGTCTGTGACTTAATCACAGTATGCATAACTAATCACAGTATGCATAACAGATACAATAAATTACAGTGCTCACATTATGTAACGACCACAGTACAAACCACCATAGAATGATGTAAAGAGGAAAATCACCTTGCAATGCCAGGAAGCAAAATTCAGGATCAGAAGATGCAACAACATCAACAAGACAATCACTCTCTGTTCCACAAAATATTTCCAAATATTATTTATGCTACATGATTGAAAGAAAAAGATAACTTTAAAAGGACAAGGTAATATGAGAATCAGAATATCAAGACCATACCTTGCTTTTGCCAAAGAGATTCGCATAACTTTAAAAGCTGATGCTGTTGATAATACAATTTAGCACATTGAGGCAAAAATGGATGACCACCATGTACCCATAGTAGAGACCTCTCTGAATGAAAGTGCCAAGAAGAAACTTTAGCCAGATTCTCGCCCTCCCTCTAGACGATTAGCAAAGAAAAATCTATTAAATTCAAATACAAGAAATTTTTTTAAAAGAGCACATGCATTCAATTCAAATACAAGTAACAATAGAAAAGAAGCACGGAGTGGAAATATTACCAGGATATTCTCAACCTCTCTAGGACAAAATTCATGCAACTTTCTAGCACCTTTCATCAAGGAACGCCATGAAATCAGCAAGGAGTCAAACTTGGATGAGTTGACACCATTCCAAAATAGTATGTGATCATCAAGAAGATCAATGCATAATCGTAGCAACTTATCAAAGGAAGGAGACTTAACAAGCATCTTCAGGACATGCTTTTCTAATTTTTTCACTGAATCCAAAAATGGTTGGAAATACCGAGTTTCATCTGTGTAGTCATGCTCATTCTCAGCATTCCACTGTTGATAACTAAGCCTCAGAAGGTCCACAGAGTTAATAGCATTACAAAGCTGCACCTTTGACATATTATCTGATGCAGCTAAATCAACTAGCTCCATCGAAAGCACTGGAATGGGATGCAAGTCTAAATCGACTTGGCCAAGAGATAAAAGCTCCCGGTGAAGACAGAATAGATCTTTCCAAATTTGATCCTCCAACTCTTTTTTGAGTGAAGTCAAAAAGAAGTTGAAAAACTGACAGTATGGCTGCAATTGAGAACTAAACCAGCTAAACCAGAGAAGATGCAACTGAAAATCACTTTCTGTTGCTTGCTCAATTGTCCAGTTGGCAGCAAACAACAGCATTTTATTGGCCAAATTTGAGTTATATTCTCTCTTCCCACTAGAGATTGAGATAGTCCTGTTCAAAATCTGAGGCAACATGATGCTCTGTAACGTCTTCACATTCATCATGTATGTCATTGAACAATTACTAGCAGTCAAAGCATTTCCCACAGGGCTACCATTCCAGCAATTCTGCAATTCACCTGAAGCAAACTGAGACCCCAGGAATTCCAGATAGATAAAATTCTGTCTGACAGATGTCTCTTTTGAATACCATATGAAATCCCTTAACTTCAAAGGCATTGGCCATCCTCCGGGCATACACAAAGAACTCCCAAAATCAGAAAATTCAATCATAGATAAATAAGCATTACTGCCATTGCGAATTATATTTTCTCCTTCACCATCACCTAAAGAAGAAAGATATGTATGTGCCCAACTTATTTGGAGGCTCCACTTAGGCTGGTTGCCATTCATTAGAAGCTGCTGAAATAACTGAACCCAACGACCAAGCTCAAGATATGTAATAGATTTATTAAAACGTAAACCTTCAACCCTAGCATGGACATGTGCTTTAGACATTGATTCAACCAGTTTACCTGCAGGAATACCAGATAGAACAAGAAACCTATTTGCATCTTTCAATTCACTGTCCTCAAAGGTGAACCCACTTCCTTCATCAAATAACCAATATGGAGGCATCATATATATTTCAACACCTCTATTTCGCATTGCTCGGGATACTTCACCATAGCTTGGATTAACTGTGAGAAACATTCGAAAATTAGGATGTGGCTGGAGAACTACTGGATTTCCATCTAAAGTCCCACACTCATTGACTGTAATTGTACCACTTGGTTCCACCAAAGAGTTGATTCTATCAAGTACCTAACAATGCAAAATCAAATTAATCAATGGCTCAGATTAGTTAGTAAAATTATTATGACAGTAGTTTAAAGATAAAAAGCTAGCTGTTTCAAAAAATACTTCACATACCGTGGGATTACAAAGATTTGCGTTCTCTAGCACTATCCATTCTCCATTTTCTATGGCCTTTATCAGTAACCCAGTAACCCATTCAAACTTAGCTGATTGCAACAGTTTCAGGTTATCTTGCAACTTTAATATTGTCTTCTTTGTTCTATACAGTTCTTCACTTGACCATGAAAGAGATAACCCATTATTCTCCAGATCATATCTGAGCATTTCGATGATCTCAACCAATAAACAAAGAGAGTTGCCAATTTTCTTCCAATTTTCAGCATATGCAGAAGACGAACCTGACTTTAGAGTAAAACCCACACTAGATGAGAAAGAAAGCCACCTGGAAATCAAATCTTTTTTTACACCCATAATTGCCTCCATTGAGGACTCCAATTGCAAACTGCAGTACTGGTTAACATAGCTCTCAACTTGAGCAACAACCAATCGAAAACTGCGGAAGGCGTTATATTGCTCAAAACATCCAAGTAACTCTGATATGTCAGTTGCAGATGAGAGATTTAATTCATTTAGTACATTGCCAGTTAGCTGAGCTAGTAACCGTATCAATGAAGTTTTTCCAGATGATGGGGGACCCACCAGAATACATAACCATTGTTCCTTTATACAATGTGCAGCAGCTTCCAAGCTGTGACGAATACCAGGAAGAATTTTCAGTTGACTACTTGAAACTTTAGATGACTGAGTATAATTCCTTTTAATAGCTGTGTTCCCCACAACTAAGTATTGAGGATTGAGCTGCACCCTTGGGTAAGGATTTATAAATGGCTTCATTCCAAAAACCTCTTCATAGAGCCGTATAACTTCTCTACGGTCGTCACCAGTACGCATTCTTTGAAGATAGAGGATATTGAGAATGGAATCAAGTCCAATATTTTCAGGTGCACCTGAATTTCACATAACGTTTAGGAGTTAAACTAGGATTATTTGCTAAATAATAAAATGAACCGTATAGAAGATACTACACAGCAATCTAGGAAGATATATCAGACCTTTCACAATCTCACATGACCGAAGTACATCACGTAGATTAAACTCCCAGGGAGAGCCATCCTGAGCAAACTTGTGACATACCATGGTCTCTTCATGTAACCGTTTATTAAATAAAACAAGCTTCGAAAGCACAGGTCTTGAAATTGATGGAAACTTTGAGCTACAAATAAAAAGATAATCATCTTCTACTAACTCGTCCACATATACCTGAAACCAATATAAAAGAATATGCCAACGAAGCCTTTGTGTTAATGTCAGGTTAATCATTAGTTTCATATTTTCCATTGTTTCAAAAATAATACAACGAACTAACCTTGGTGAAACGATTTAGAAAGGACCTTGGTAGGCCTTTCCTACCACCACCTTGATAAGAAGGGTTTTGACAAGCAAAAACTCTGAAAGACGATGGACACCTAAAAGTAAGACCAAGCTCCGGAATGAAGACCTCACCGCGGTGATCCAAAATAGCATTCAAACCCTATTAGAAATAAATTATCATCAACATTATTGTGACTAGAATGATATAAAAGGCAGTGATTTTTTTATTATCATTCTTATTATTATTATTATACCGCATTAAAGGTAGAAAGCAGTTAATATTATGAACAAGGTTTAGACAATGCCTCTAAGACGGATTGTGGAGCAAGATTAAGCTCATCCAGCAACACCCAACAACCCTCCTTTATAGCCTGCCAAAAAGAATGCAAGTATTTCAGTATATTTCAAAAGTGAAAAAAGAGACAAAAACTTACACATATGATGACTCAACCTGCAGTAAGATACCGTCAGACCATGCAAACTTCATTCCTTCATCACTCTCAGCAGGCAAGTCTGAACCCAACAAATCCATTATGTCAGTCTGCACAAAAACACAATCACCATTACCATGGTGAAGTTATAAGGTTGTGGAAAAGGAAAAAGGAGATACAGTTAAACAAAATAGGAACTAACCTGCTCAGATAAGTTTATGCGTACAACTTTATGCCCAGAATAATTTCCTAATGCAACAATTAGACTTGTTTTCCCAACACCTGGACTGCCTTCAAGTAACACTGTAAAACATGAGATGACTCAAGATGTCAACTTCACATCATAATACCAAGGGGAATGAGGGAAATGGGAAATCAGCAGCACTGAAAAGAGACAAACCAGGCTTGGAAAGTTGCATAGCTCGCATCACCCGCAAGGCATTCCTACGTGTGGTTGGGGCCGAAAATTCAAAAGCTTCAACCTTTGTCTTTTCATCACCTATAGACATAGTCCACATGTTACTAGGAAATATGATTATAAGAGTGGAACTGCTTTCATGATAAAGATTAATATGATTCATCTGTCACATCCAGTTAAGCAAGATAAAATTTGACGATCCAACAGGACTATCATATTTTCACCATGTCCAAATTACAGATCACAGTATCAATTTTCTATAAAACAGTATAATTGTATTTCTATCAAAAAACAAAAGTTGGCACAAAACGGTGAGAGTGAGATGGAATGGAGGTCCACCTTTTCAACTTATTACCAAGTTTCTAGCCCTTGTCTCTCCGTTATCAAGCTAACACGTTTTTTTTTAAGGTAGGAGAGGTGGGCAAAGCAGAAATTTATCTTTTAATAGGTATGTGAGTGGTTTTTCAAGCTGCTTGCTGTGGTTAGTCACCCGAGTCCGAATCCTGGGAGAGCTACTAAAACTTTTTTTAAAATCAATTTGGGCTTTGCCCACCGCCTCACCCATACCCTAAAAAAAAAGATAACACTTAATGTTTAAAACTTGAAAATAAAATATTGTAAGATCACCTTTTTCAATGTAAAATGGATCGATGGCAAAGATATTGTCACATTGCATTGCATCATTGCATGGACAATAAGCTTTTGTTCCAATATCACCCCAACCATAATTTTCCATAGTTGAAAGTTTTGCATAAAGCACACTGTTATCTTCCACCTATAGCAGCAAAACAGTAATCATTAAAATTCAAACAAGATATACTACAGAAATTTGAATAAAGCAACAAAAATGTGCACCCAATAGATATACAATAGTAGAACTAAAAGACAACTGTTTTTTGAAAGTAAATAAACGGATAAATAGAGCTTTAGGCTGGGCAACAGTACACGAAAAGGAATATGCAGATGAACTACAGTTCCAAGGAGCAATTTTACATACATAATTGATGTGATACCAAACGTGAAACAAAAGACAATCAGATGT
Source organism: Zanthoxylum bungeanum (assembly GCA_019454045.1). NCBI lineage: Eukaryota > Viridiplantae > Streptophyta > Magnoliopsida > Sapindales > Rutaceae > Zanthoxylum > Zanthoxylum bungeanum. The sequence goes on along the minus strand of SKCR01026025.1, from coordinate 44,232 downwards.
GGAAATAGAGAAGTCCAAGTGTTGATTACGGATACAGATAACAATAGGAACAAGTATAAAAGAAAAGTAGGACATATAAGGAAGATTTGCAAAGAAGTGAAATCAATTGGTATATGTGTTTGACAGATTTCCTTGAAATCGTATGCATTTTTTCATAAGAAAACTATAGTATTTATATACATGAAGGAAGAATTAGAATTGAGTATGGGACCAAGTAACCACACAATATCAATCAAAGCTACACAAACAGGATCCATCCCAAATGTCTTGAACCCCAAAAAGACCACCCAACCCTATACAGAAATGAGCAGGATGCGCTCTAAATCATTAAAACTCTCTCCATCTGTAATCTCGTGCATTTAACAACAATTCTAGATACTCCCCCGATTTTTAAGCAAATCCGGACATAGTTCTTAACTTGCAATTCAAAATCCAGTATCCCCAAACTTGCAATTCAAAATCCAGTATCCCCAAACACAGCTATGAATATCATATTAAGTATATCAAGGATGGGAACTGATGACTTCTCATGAAAATGGATTCCTCTAATTAAAAAGCAAAAAGAAACGTTAACCAAATTTAACTACTGATGAAGATTAGTAACAGCAACAGGGAACCAGCTGTTCCCCTCAAAGTACCAAAACCTTGCAATTGAAAGAAGTCAAATAAGAAGAGCATACTTGAGCCATAGCAGCATTCTGTTATTTATTAATAAAGAAATTAAGTCAAACTGTACAAAAACTGAAGACAAAATTCTAAGACGCAAACTTTATTCCACATGAAAAATGGTAAGATTCAAAACAATAGCATAAAACTCAGTTACATAACTAACATCTACCACAACACAAATTAAACAGCAAGAGATATCTTGATGCATCTACCATAGATGACATGGTGATGAATGATTCATTATTTTGCAACAACTTACACAAAACAAATGGAAGGGAAAATACCTTTAGTTGTTCCAAAAGAAAAGACAAGCATATCTTCCTCAACTCCCCAGCATCCCTTTTAGAAATACCAGTCCCTAAGAAACAATAAAGAAAGAAAAGACCGTGACAGATAAGAACAAGAACAAAAAGTGCCATTGCTAAATGGTAACAACAAGAACTCGCTGCTTATAAGAATAAAAAAAATATCAGCTTCCATCAACTCAAAACAATAATAATAAAAAAAAAAAAAAGGAACATGGCATACTAGCCCAAAAACACGATATCCAAACTAGCTGCATTCAAGTTTTTCATATTGGTGCATCCTTTAAACATTAAGGTGAAAAGTAAAGGACACATTATCAGGTGCAATTTCAAGAAATAAACATTTGAAGACAGAATGCTAATAAACAGAAAGAGCAAACAAAACAGAGGGCTCATGGATCAAGATGACAACCCTCATGGATCCCTGTATGGTACTTTACTACACACCATAAAACCACAGATATAACACAAAGCAAGAGTTAATACATCTAAAACTGAATAGTTAATTGGTACTGATTCAAAAACAATCTATCTTCTCTATTCTGCAAATAAATGCAACAAATCACTAGAACAAACATAAAAGGATAGCAAAGCATAGATGTACCTAAACTGAGTCCATCAAGCAAAATAAGAAAGACCCCGTGAAGGAATGCATAAGTAGCCCCTAAACTTCTCTCTGTCACAGTTATGAAGGCAATCCAAGACAGGAGGTCTCTCACAGTAAGTGTTCTTCCTGTTTGCAAATGGCTGAACCACTGTAGAGCAGAACAAATAGCAATAGCCAGGTGAGAGTCCAGCAATGAAAATACAGAAACCATAAAGTTACAACTGCATCAGTCACCACAAAATCCCACAAAGAATTAAGCACATAATATGGCAAGCTAATGCTGCATTGAAAGCTTACAATAATCAAATGCTTGTCGTAACCATTACACAATGAAATTATATCATGAGTGAAGAAAACAGAACTCACCTCCCAGAAACTTAGCATAGGACCCACCAAAAATGAAAGTCCTGGATTTGCAATTCTGCAAAAATATAAATGATGGATCAAAATCATGCAGGAGACTACATTTGTATGAACTACTTCTATGAAAATATTTCCTAAACACAAACCTCTGCAAAGCAATGTTTCCAAGCTCATCTAAGTTACTAACAGAAGGCACCCATATCTCAGTGAACCGGTTACGAAGAGCGGGAGATAATTCCTTCTTCCCATAATCACCACCAGGATTCATTGTTGCCAGAACAAAAAAGTTTTCATGAGCAGTAACATTTTCCATAACCGACCCTCCTTTCTCAGCCAGAGACTGCAAAAAAGGAAACAGTCACAACCAAGAATACATAATGTAGTCATATTGCAAGCAATAAACAAGAGAAGATTTCCATTCTATTCTAGTTTCTTGAAACCGTTAGATTCAGACTTGGTAGATCTGGCTCTACAGTGAACAAATGATGCTTACTACCCTTTTTCTTGTAAATTCTTGGAGACCTTATTTGCTTGCTTTGCATTATTTCAAATATCTTTTGACAGATCATAGAACATAGATTTTTACAACCACCAAGCTACAACCAGAAACAAACCCTAAGATCAAAGGTAATGATGATTGATGAAGAATGTCATTTTGCTTCCTGTTCCTTTTTTCTCTTAATGAAAAAAATGAAGACAGCATTAGAAACATTCATGCAGAAAAAATGATTAAAACTGTTCAAAGGGCCAGGTAACTCCATTTTGCTCTGGTGTGATCTACTTAGTACAGTAGTAGATTTTTCATTATATTTTACTGAAGACATCTTAGTCAGATTTGAATGCATTTATTAACCGCTAAATCCTAAAACAGCAATAGTTGTACTCAAATTCTAACAAAACAAAATGTAAGACCAGACTTTTATGCAGTGTTAGAAGGTAATAGGGCGATAACATAAGCAACATTAGCAATGTATCAACAAAATATTCTAGGATGCATTAAGGAAACCCGAACCCAGAAAAGGAAGTAACCTACCAATTTCCTTTCCGGCTCCAAGACACTGTTCAATCTTTCCAGTACACTATCATCAGCTAAGGAAATTTCATCCACGAGAAAGAAACTACCATCCTTCATTGCTTGCACAAGAGGACCATCATGCCACATAAAGATAGTCTGCCACCTCTGATGAAGCTGGGTGACACCCAGCATCAGCTGCTCAAGACTATCAATGTCTTCTGGAGTCACAGCAGCATGTGAAACCTGACCACCTCTACAACATTTGATTATTACAGCCAACTTGTCAAGAGTGGAAGAAGCCTGACCAATATCTGAAGAAATTTCCTACAACCAAGAATGTATGAGAAAGCATGAGTATCCACTAGGCAGTAGCATAATATCACCATACCCTACTGTATGATCAATAGAAGTACTTACTTTGTCCCCAGTATAGTAGGTAAAAACCTTTGACATCTCCAACTGTTCAATTAGATGCTTGAATTCAGACATCAGTCTTGATCTATCCCGAACAGGATAGAACCCCTGTTAAACATTTCATCAGTAAACATTGAATACCATTAAACTTCCAAAACAGTCGAGCTCAAGAAAAACATGCAAGAAGATTGAGATAAGGGAACCAAATATAAGAAATTAACCCACCCCAATAAAGTCAGATGTTTCTGTGTACTGATGACAATTCAAAATACGCAACTTTGACCCCAATACCAAGCTCAACAACTGACAGACAGTTGTCTTTCCACCACCAGTTTCACCAACAAGGAGTACCGGTTCACGTAACTCATAGCAACGTTTGACAAGAAAGTACAACCTCCACATACTTCTAGTCCAGATGACACTGCATGACACAAATTAACAGTGAGACAGTGACACTTTGATACAATATAGCCCATGCCAAGAAGTTAAATGTTCTATAATTCATACTTTCCAAGACACACTGTTGCAGAGTCACTTCCAGCTTGTTCCTGGGGGGACAAAAAAGAACTTTAGTTTATTATTACCTAACCAAACACACTATTTATCGAGTCTTTTAGAGAAGATAAACCAATGACACTACCAAGTATCAAAGAGTTAGAGAAGGAAAAAATATCAATAACTAACTTCTGTCAAACACAAGTTACACAACATACTTCTACCTCATCATTTTGCAAGCATCACAAACAGAATTTGTTAAATTATGCAGCAGTCAGCATTTAACATGCATATAAAATGTGAGGTGTAAAAGCACACACCTGTGGATACAAGTCATCTTTGACAAGTTTGACGCGAAGATGTCTTTCCAAAACTTCTTGAACCACGCATTTCTCACACTCATCACGAAGTCTTTCTGCCAAAAGATAATAACCATCTCTGGCTAAATCTTCATAGGACTTCCCAAAGGCCTTGAAACGATCAGCCCAACGAAACAAGTCTCGTGGAGTTATGAATCCATGCTTTCCAGCAAATACCTTGCTACTCTGCCTGTGCAATTGCAACTCCTTCATGACTTCAACCATCTTCTTAGCATATGTTTCCGGGATTTCGCACCTTTTCTCTAATATTGTGCTTAATTCATTTTCTGGGATTTCATCAACATGAATCTCCACAAAACGGTTGCGAAAGGCTCGAGAAAGCATCTTACGCCCACCATAGAACGTAGGTGGATTTTGGGTGGCAAAAAGCATAAAATCTGGATGCGCTTTAATAGTTTCACCAAGTTCAGGCACAAAAAGCTCTCTGTTATCATCCAGCAAACGGTTCAATGCTTCTAGCACGTCCGATGGAGCTAGGTTTAGCTCATCCAGCACAATCCAATGACCATTCCTAACAGCCTTAACCAATACACCTTCATGAAATACAAGCCTCCCACAAGCATCAGTTATGTAAGAACCTAAATACTCTTGAAGATCAGTGTGCTCATGATTATTTATCCGCACAAACTCATGACCAGTTAAAACAGCAAGATACTTAACCAGACTAGTTTTCCCACTAGATGTTGGACCCTGTAAAAGAATTGGATATCTTTTAATCAGAATTGCACGCGCCAAGTTGCTAAGATGTTCTCTAACACTTTTGGTTAGAACATAGTTCTCCAAGAAATCATCAGACATTGAGATTGCACTTTTAACGATCAAGTAAGCATCAAAAGGCACAGGTGGAGGTATACTTTTTACTAACCAATGTCCAATCATCTGTTTCATAATCTTTGCACTTGGTCCATCCAACAAAGTGAGGAAAAACATGCAGAATCCATCATAAAGCGCTTTTTCAAATCCAAATTTTCTCTCTGCCTTCCTTGTAAATTCTAGTGCCCGATAGAGAGACCTTAAGCTGTATTGTGGCTTCTGATTAGCCCCATCCTGCAACTTTTCTTCGGATTCCTTTTTGGCTGCTTTGTAGAAACACCTTATTTTTTCTACCCTCTCTCTATTTGATCTGCTTTCACCCAAAAATCTTTCTATAAACAGATCCAAATCTTTGTCATCTAATACGTCATCAACAAAGAACTCTGTAAATCTACTACGTAAAGAGTAAGGCAAGTCTCGCTTCCCAGCATCAGTTGCAGGATTCATGCAAGCAAATATACGGAAGTTAGGATGTCTACATATATGACTGACATCCCCTCTTTCAGCTAAACAAAGAGAACCATCATCTCCTTCAAGAACACCAACAATTCTCTGCAAAGTCTCTGGAGGAGCCAAATTCACCTCATCAAGCAAAATCCACTCACCATTTCTAAGTGCATTAACAAATGCTCCTTCAACAAATGCAAATATCATTCCTGATGAGGCAATCTGTCTGCAAGCAGTTTCAACTTTCAGAGAGAATTTTTCCCACTCCTCATTCAAGGTTTTCTTCCTCTTTTTTACCTTTTTATATTCATCAACATACTTCCGAAGTCCTTTTAATAATTTCTTCCAATCCCTATCACTCAAAAGCTTTTGTAGACAGGAAAAGATCTTGTTATTTTCCTGGATATCAAATAAAACAAAACAAGTTATTTATCAACACTGTCTAATGTCCTACAGGCAAGGAGGAAAATACCAAATTAATAAATACCATCATGGAGAATGTCTTAGAGAACAAGCACTGAAACTCCTTATATAAGGGAGTGCATATGAACCGTGCATCCATAGGCTTAAATCCTCCTAACAGATCAGCAACATCGCTCTGCTGACTCAAATTCTGGAAAAGAAAGCAGATTCGATAAGATTTCAACCACCACTAGAAAGAAAGAACGGGGAGATAGAGAAATGTCCACCAACATACCAAGACAGTAAGTCTCTGACCAAGCATCATGGCCAGATTCTGCACAAGTGTAGTCTTCCCTGTACCAGTTTCACCAACCAAGAGAACAGGTTCATTGAACTTAACACAGCAGGCTATTTTCTCGAGAACATGCAGAGAAGTACGGATGTTGACAAACTTTCTAGTCTCGTGTAACTACAAAAATCAAATGAAAACATTTGAAAATTAAATTTTTAAAAAAAATAAAAGAAAAGAAAAGAAGTGAAACTATCAATAAAGATCTCACAAGTCATAACAAAGAAGGGCAAAGAAACTATAAAAGTCAAGATGAGATTAAGTGCATACACCAACTTTCTCTGAACACTGAAAAGTAACTCGTCCGATACTCAATTCTGACGATAATTTCTGCAGTCCAGTGACAAGCATAAGGAACTGATAACATTTAGTCAGCAAAATTACCCATAACAACTTAGAACAATAGACACCTTGATAACAGGTTCATGAGAAGGATATAAGGTCTCAGCCATTGAAACAGGAACCGCCCACATCTTTGCAAGTTCTTTCATCATACTTAACCGGATTTCAGCAGATGTTGAAAAAGATGCAAATACATCTACAGCCTGAGAGAAAAGGACACAATTTCATTAGCACAATTCTCCAGGACGAACCTCAAAAAGGAAAAAAGAGAACAACAAAAATACTAAATCAGACCTCCTGATAGATGTAATGGCACTCATAAGCTGACAACCCACCCGTCCTCGAGGTAAAGTCAAAACAAGCAATTCGTTTGCACCATTTCAAGAGATCCCTGCCATTGCCCCAAAGAAAAATGCTGTGACTGAAATTCAATTGACCCCATATGTAACATGCAAAGTGAAATGCTGTTAAGATACCTTAACGAAAATCTGCTAAGAAAACCATTGGAAACAGAATTCCCAGACTGAACGCTTTCAAAGGTTTCTGCCACACACATCACCATATAGTTAATACTTATTTAACCTCACTTTAGCAGCTGATATGGCTCTCTCTCTTCGTCATATAACATATAAGTAAACCCACCTATGAGTCTTTCAGCAAGAGACTCCAAATTTGGATACCATGATTTCACTACACTATGCAAGTCATCATTACTTGGCGGCATAATCATCACTCTCCTCCACACATTACCAAGTGAATTCCCACCTACACCAAGGAAAAAGCAATGAAAATAGAGTTTCCACAGACTGTTAATGTGTATACCATCTAGAAGCTTGCTTATGGGCAAGCTGGTTTGCATGCTTGCAAAGCAAACATTCCAGCAGTCCATTTGGAAGAATCAATAAGACATCACAAGCCACAAGGTCAAAATTTTCAAAGGAAATGCACAAACTAAGAATTCGAATTACAATAGTGAACAATTAAATGAAACAACTGTTTTTAAAATGAATTTAAAAGATTTTCTGCATGCATAGAACTAAACTTCAAAATGATCAATAGGGAAAATGAAATGCATGATATGTTGATCTGCATACAAACCCAACAAGCGAAAAATATACGTATGAAAGCGCTTAGGCAAAATGAAAGGGGATTTCTGAATCAGAATCTCACATAAACCTTCCGCACTGCGTGATGAATCAAGCTTCGAAGTCGAAATGGTGGAAAATAGGCGAAAACTTTCTGGTATCCTTATTTCCTGAAAATTTACCATATGCATCCCATCAAGCAGACAAAAAAGATTACTTGTTCAAACTAGTTCCAACTTCCAATACCATATTATGTTACCAATTGATTAACAAGATTGAGCGGACTGACAAGGAACTACAACAATATTCATGCTCTAATAGTGTCAGGGTAATACCTCCCCATAGCCAGTAGCAAATGAGCTTGCACCTTCCAATAAAGGTAATAAAATGGACTGCACATCTGATGGTGCTTTGTCAATATCTTCAAACACAACCCAATATCCATTTATAATAGCCTGTCGAGAATGAAATTAAAAGGCAAAATATGGTAAAAATATGAAAGAAAACCCACATAATTTATCTAAAAAGAAATCAGACCTGGGTAAGAGAGCCAGGTTGCCATCGAAATTCACCAGGTTGCTCCGTACAGACATAACTCCCAATTAATGTTTTGCCATCAATTTGATCGTCCATGTGAATTGATAGAACTATGAAGGAGAAGAACAAGAGGGAAAGATCCATAAGGAAACATTCACACGAACCAAAGAACATGGAGATGTCCTAATTAATTACAATATCTCATTAAAGAAAAAGGAAAATTACTTGATTTATAGCAAACAATTCAACAAGTGTATCATTGGTAGTGGCTTCTTCGAACACAAAAGCATGTTAGTTACATGCATCACAAAATCAAAGCAACAATCTCAACAATATGGCAAGCAACAAACAAACATGATGGAACACCCAAAGGTCCCAAACTCCCTTCATGAATATAAATTACACAGATGCAAAAAAGAGATGTATCGAATTCAAGCTGGAGTATTGGACAAAGAATACATGCTGGCTCAATTTTCAATGGGCATTGTGAAGAGTTTCAATGATTAAAATGGCTTGTGTGAAAGGAATTTTTATAGAAATAAAACCGAAAGACCAATAATAAAGATACCTAACAAAAAAAAACTGAAAATTACCTTGATTACCACTTTCCCGAGCCAAATCCTTAACAAGCGCGGATTTTCCAGAGCCAGTAGGGCCGTAGAGAAGAACAGGCCACTTTTGACTCACTGCCAACAATGCCACCTGAAAACTTCTCTTCATTGTAGATGTCAAAACAAATGGATTGCCATCTGATTTATTATCCCTGAATACAAAAGAGCCTTGATGTCAAATTGCATTTTCCAAGCAAAATCATAACTGTAGATCTCAATAGTATATAAAAAAACATGTTTCTCTCAGACCTATGTGGATGATAAAGGGTAAAGGAAGTGCATAAATCATTCTTAACAATAAAATGAAGATAGCTAGTTGTTTGGTTAACCCTACCATATTCCCAATCTTCGGCGCCTGGTTGATGGCTCAATTTCATGAACCTGTGATGAGACCTGTGAATGAAGGCCAAAACACTGCAAACAGTTTTCCTGATTGAAGCTGAGGTCACCAATACCAGAACCCAATTGGTCAGGTGACTCGATATATGAGCCAGCCTTCTCTAATGATGTATCATGACAAAATTCCTCCCAGCTGAAAGTTAAAAAGGAAAGAGAAAATGGTAGGAAGGTCATGCAAAGTATTCAAAATTTATTTGCTAAAATGTATTTGTTCTAAAGAATTAAGAAAAACAAACCGCAATAAACATGAAATAGATTCTTCAGCTTGAACACCAAAATTCGCAACTGATCTATCACTCAATCTCAAAATGACAGAAAGTATCTGCACCCCACACCATCTTATATCTGTAATATCATTCTTTAATTCGGTATCATTGCACATGTTGAGATTTTCAAACTTTTTAACAATATCCAAGAAACATGACCAATCCCAAAGTTTCGAGAAAATCTCAGTTTTAGTTATGAGGAGGCGGTAAGATGTCCTAACAGCATTCAGGTCATGACTTACAACCTGAAAAGTCAATAAAAAATCCAACAAATGACCCAAGAACAAGAAGAATGATAAAATAGCGAGAATAAATTCTACTAAATCAATGGCAGAATAAATTCTACTAAATCAACAAGAAGACAGTGCAGCTTTCTTATAAAAGTCTGATCTACCTAAATGATACTTAATGAGGAAGACGAAATTTGCATGCCTAACCTTACTTTTCTATGTCTCTGACATGAAAAATCAACTCTCATACTAATGATTCCGCATGACAATGTCATTCAAGAAGCCAACTCTAAAAGAGTCCAAAGGAATGTTCTTGACCAATAAACTTTACATTGAAATGTGACAATCGATAATAAGGTGATATGATCTATTCCTAAATAAAATATTTATAAAAGTAATACACATCAAGGAAGTGAGGCAAAACATCCCAGATAAACAATCCTCAGCATGCATACTGTTCAATTTTAAATCATACAGATACAAAGAAATCAGAAGAATATTGAACATACCCTCGAGGACAACTCAGGGACCGTTCTTTTAATCAAACGATCAAAAGGAGGTGGAGCAAATTTAAAATAAGTTAACACAGACCTGCATTATACAAGCATGAATCAAGCACGAGAATAATAAAAGCAGATGTTAAACTTGCATATTAAATTTTTCGGCCATGCAAAACGGGATCCACACCCCTGGTAGTAGTTTATAGGAAATTAATACTCAAATTATAACTTCAGTGCTTCTACATTAAGGCATGAGCATAAGGACTCAGGCTATGCCACAAGAAAAAGATGACCGAAGATATATCGGGCTTAAAGATTAAGTTGGTATGTGAGTAGGAATAATTATTTCTACCAAGAAGTGTCTTATATTTAAGTCTAGGTTCCTTTAATTAGTCAAAAAAAAAAATGTGATGCCGATAAATCAATAATTAGTCTTTCCAGCTCATGATTCACAGAAGCTTCTCAGCCTGTTCTTTTTAGCCTGCCTTCTCCAAACATACAATGAATATTTCTTTTTTTTCCTTTTAGAACAAAAAAACAAATGCATTTGATAAATTTTACTATTATTACCCCAATAAAAAAGGAGCCAAATCAAGCACACGACAGAAGGCCAGGCAAGCGAGCTCGTGAAGACTCAGTCCTCTCCCACTTTTAACATGAAAATGAATGACGTCAACAATTTCTGCCTCAACCACATATCCCAATTCTTCTCCTTTTTCATCCAAGTTTGACCTTAGATGAGGCACAAGCCGAAGCAAATCTACAGTTCTATCCACAATCTTTTGTGCTATCGGCCGAAAACACCCTATCAACGGGATCGTATAATGAGGGTGCAAAGATAGCTCTGCCACTGAATTCACCACTTCTTCTTCGGTCAACTTGTTACCCTTACAACGAAATTCCAAAAAATAATATTTCAATAAGAACACGAAAATATACATTTTGTGAAATCTGCACAAACAATATAATTGCTACAAACCAAGCAACAAGACTTAAGATACAAATATGAAACCCAATATTTCTAATTCTTCTATATTTCCCTGATAGGTGAGTTATAAACATTCCTTGGACAGAAAGATTTTATAAATGAGTTTCTTTTCATCTTTCCTATTCCTCTTTTCCTCACTTCTTTACTCCAAATTTCTCGAGAACCAACCCAAATAAAGATAAAAAGTACCTTTCTAGCAAGTGATTGAAAATGTGGTAGACCCCCAAGCTTGGGGCAACGAGCAAGAAACCTCTCGAGTGCAGATTCAAGACTGAAACTCCCATCAATTGCCATTTATAACTCAAATAAAATGAATATGCAAACCTACAAGTAGTCAGCAATGAATAGATTAAGTTTGTGATTGTAAACAACAGTAATATACAACCCGGATGCAATTCTCTTTTCCCAGGTTAAGCCTGCACATAACCAAATAACATATGATCAATAGATAATATCACTATATTAACCAAAAGAAATCAGATGAAAAGGCCAATAACTTCAACTGAAATTCAAGTCCCATAGATACCCAACAAATCGAGAATTATAAAGAAATTCAACTTTACAGAAATTTTCATTCTTCCTTTCGAAACAAATATGCCCTTTTCAGTTGAGAGAAAGTTCGCTGCTGTTCATTTAAAACAGCCTAAAGGATGCTACTTCCCTGAATTGAGTAAACAAAAGAATAATTTTTTTCATAAAATTTCGATTTTCACTTGAATATTGCCCTTGTACTCAATTTACAATTCCCCAGAAATCGTTAAAAGTTTAGGAAGGAGATGCGAGTCCGAATGAGCAAATTTTCCTGGGAAAGTTTTTGATGGGAAATTAATTTTCCCGGGATCAAACAGATGTTAAAGAGTAAAAGTGAATTGAAAACGGACCAAAAAAATTGATTTTTAAGAGACTGATTCAGCTTCCTAGGCTCTCTTCTTTTTCCACGGTTCTTTCCCTTCTCCTCCAGCAACTCAGCAGAGGGTTTAGTTAGGGTTTTGAAGCGGTTCATATTTTCGTATATATACATTTTCAAACTGCGCTGCGAGAGTCGGCGGCTCGGCTTACATAAAGTAGGCGGCTGAGCTTACATAAGGGATATTTTTTAATATAGTCCTCAGGGTTTCTAAATATTTCACATGGAGTTCTTAATTTTTGAAGAATAATATCTAAAAAGATATCTGACTTTACTTGGATATCAAATGAGCCCAGACCAAAGTAATAAATAACAAATATCGAACGACGGTAGTTATTTTGTCAGGGGCCCACTTTCGGGAGTAAATCTTTGGTGCAACAGTGGTATGGATGACGTGTTACCACCAACCAATTAAAAAATAACATGTTTAATTTTCTTCCTATTTTTTAGTTGTTTTTTGACTTTTTAGCACGCGTGGCAAAGGATGATTGGCTTGTTGCATGGATGACGTGGTACCACTGTTGCACCAAAGATTTTCTCCACTTTCGGCGGACCTTAATTATGAAAATAAACAGATCATGAAAGAAGTCACACCTCCAAACCAAAAATTCCATATGAACGGATACTGAAATTACTCTTTTCGACGCACAGTCCTATTTTATTTATAAAAATTTATGTTATAGTATAATTTTTATTTATTCACAAACGAAATCGGGATATCAGTTTTTTTTGAACCGGACGTATAGCAAAGTAGGGAAAGGCAACTAACAAGTAAGTTGCCAGTAAATGATGAAACTAGGGTTAGTAATGGATTGGAATCTCATTCTAGGTAGATTCGGTTACTGTTTCGATTTCTGGTTTCATTCAGTTTCGGTTCAGAACCTAATGAAACCGTTAGAATCGTTGAAACCGACAATCGACCGATTAGATTCCAATTCGAAACTGAACCGAACCGATGCTCAGGTCACACAAAAAAAAAATAAAAAAAAATGCCACATTCTCATTTACTATCATAAATGAGAGTTTGTTGGAAAATGCTTATAAATAAGCATTTTGAGGCACAATTTTGTTATTGAATGATTCGGATACTCCTCCGTGAGTAGTTCGAAATGGTATATTCATATGCTTAAAATGGTGCTTGGGTGAATGAGAAATTGTTGCTCAAAGTTCACCCATTGGTGTTGGAAAATAAAGAAAAATAAGCTTGTCCCATATGGGAAAGCTATAGAGGGAATATTATGCTTATATATGATTGCTCATATGTAGATGGGTAAGAGTTGTAAGGATAGAGGCTCTCTCTACGTGCGCGGGGGGGGGGGGGGGTGCAAATCAAATCCGAATCAAGCTTGGCTCGTGTGCACCCGCGTGTCCTGCGTACACAAAATGTGCGAGCCCGGCCTAGCGAATTTTTGCAAGCCTCCTCTTTATTTTTTCCAAGCTTTTGATGTTCCATAACAGTTAATTCAATTTTATTAATTAACTAAGTGGTTACAAATCAAATGGAAGGTCTCCCACTAACTCAATTTAATTGGCATGTTAATATCTTTTTAATAGATGTGTGTATTTTCGTTAGTTTTCTTTTTAGAAGAGTTCAAGCACTTCTTGTTCGTTGCAGTCGAATTTGGTGGTGCCCAATTTCCTCTTTTTCCGTTGCATACTGGGAAACAGACGTCTCGCGTACTACTGCACCAATCGGTAGGGGACGAATTTGTTTTAAGGAGATTGTTGCCGCATCAACAAGCCTCGGAATTCTGCCTCCATCGCTGGACTGATTTACTGTTTTTCGCGTTCTCTTCTGCGATTGTACTTTCTATTAATTGTGTTGTTGTCATTTGTTTCACTGTTCAAATTGTATCATTCCAGTTCGGTTTACTGATTGTTCAAAGTTCGTTGTAAGAACACAGTAACCAAATTAAATTGTAATAGAGTTTACACAGCAATTCAAATCTCAATCAACAGTTTCATTCCTATCAACATGTCTAGAACGCCGAAGAACATGAGGACACTAATAACACTCAACTGGGGTTTTTTTTGAATTAAAGAAATAAGGGCTGCTTGTTGCTGTGCTGTGTTTGTGGTTTGCTGCAGATTCCGTGATTCTTCAGGATTGAAGGAGGAGAAATAAGGGAAGCGGCGGCAGGCAAAGTAAAGGTTTTTAAGGTTTGCTACTTTGCTTTTGGGATATTAAGTTAAATCCTTTTATAAGTTTAAATTTTTAACTGTTAATTTTCAATTTTATTTTGTGGGGATGCCGTTGGACTAAAATTTAAATATTATTTTCTTATAATTAATATATGACTCATATTTTTCGGTCGAGCAAAATATTTGACTGAAATAAAAGTTAAATTTAAAAAAAAAAAAAATTAAATTATGTCGGTTAAAAATCCCTTATGAAATTTGAAAGTGAATATAATTATGAGTATAATTTAATTTATTAATAGTGTAAAGATTTAATAAGTATTTTTATTTTGTCCCTAAGAATCGCAGTCCAGTAATTGGAGACAATGTCTCATATTCGAGTCCCGATATGGTTGACATGAGGTTTCCTTATTATTATTTTTTTTTTTAAATATCCTTATTTTAGTAGGAATTTTTATGTTAATATGTTATAGGTTTTCTTATGTTTTTTAATTAATAAATATTAGTTTATTATTATTAACAAATATTTATTATGATTTTAATGGGTAATAAGGGTTACGGTTTTCTTTATATTGAGGGAAGATTTTAAGGTTTATTCCACTAATTTTTATGTATACAGGTTTATTATAATAAATTAATAAACATGGAGAATTGAATAAGGTTTACTCCATTAATTTTTTGTTTATAATAAATTAAGTATACGTACAGATTTCCGAATATTCGAATATGTAAAAAAATCAATTTTTATTTTTTATTTTTAAAATATATAGTTTTAAATATTTAAATTAAAATAAAATAATATTCATAATTAAATAATAGCAATTGAACGTCAAAAACATTATTTATAATTCAAAAATCCATCAAAATAATCTAAATTTAAAATTATAATAAAATCATAAATAATAAAATAATATTTATTTTTTATCTTTAGATTCAAATATCAATATTCTGAATTCACTTGAGCCTTTTAAGAGAATATATATATATATAATAAATTATCATTTTTGGGCAAATCAAAAAGTTTTCTATCGATTTTAGGCATCTAACCTTTATATATATATATATATATTATATATATATAATAATGAGCAAATTCACCACTTTTAAGTAAAAATGCAACTTCAACTTAAGAATGTTATTCCTAAAAAATTACAACAATAAGCTATCATTAGCTTGCTGCCATTTTAGTCCTAACACTGACAGAGTTACATGTGAAGCTATAAAAGGGATCCTTAATTTCAATGGGGGCTCACTCGTGACAAATACATTGACTTGCCGTCCATGGTAGGGATAAACAAAATAGCAGTTTTCAGTGAGCTGAAAATTAGAATCCTCATGAAAGTGAAGAGATGGCACAACAAATTTATATCATTGGGGAAAAAGAGGTGTTGATTAAAGCTATCGCTCAAGCCATACCTACATACACCATGGGAGTCTTTAGAATCCCTTAGAGTCTTTGCGAGGAAATCCAGAGGAAATTAAATGCTTATTTGCGGGGCTCCAACGAAGCGGACATGAAAATTTATTGGCGGGCTTGGGACAAGTTAAGCCAGTCGAAAAGAAATGGTGGTTTGGGTTTCATAAATTTGGAGTGCTTTAACCAGGCTATGTTGGCTAAGCAGGGATGCAGGATTATTCAGTTCCCATAGTCTCTCATGACAAAGGTGATGTGATCCAGTTTGAGCTATATTTGTTGGGCCAAGTTAACTTGAAGTTGTGGCTGATTGCATGGCTTGGTCAAATTGGTGTATTTGGGCCATTTTGGTGGATTTGGAAGATTCATTGGGTTCTGGAGTTTGGTCCATGCATGAGACTTTTTTGTGAAGGCTTTATTATGTCTAAAGCAATATTGGAATGGGTCTTGGACGTGCATGGGCTGCCTTGATTCATTTTGGGCTTTATTTCCGAATGGTGCCCTAGTAGTGGCGGGATTTGCGCACTCTTCATATTTTGGCCGTAGCGTTCTCGTCCGATATCTGATTTTTGTGATTCAAGTTGTATTGGAAAGCGAACTCGTAGCTCTACAACTTTGTAGCTTATATCAAAGTCCAGTTCGGATGTCTTCGTGGTCAAAATTAGGACGCAATATATCCATATGGTTTTTATATTTTATAATTTTTTAAGGTTATGTGTTGTTTAAGTGTTGAGCTGAACTTTAATTATATTACAAAGCCATGCACGAAATTTTAAAGTATTTTATGTGTTATTGGGTTTATTTTACTAGGATTTTATTATATTTGGGAAGAATTAGGGTTAGCCACCTATTTAAAGGGGCATTATTTTTTGTAATAGGGAATTAACTAAAAATATATTTTTTTACAAAATAAATTGACTTGTGTCATCTTGAGGGAGTGAATTCTTCCTTGGTTTTACGGAACAAAAGCTTATCAACGTGTGACAAGCGTTGTGGCGCTGTATCGCTGTTCAGGATTCTCCAAAGAAATAAATAAAGGTTTTTAAGGGCAATGTTCCTTAAGGGTTGAACTTGATCTTGTAAAGATTTTGTTCTTACAAAATCAAGATTCGCGGTTCTTGGGGCTTAGAACACGTGGAGGGGCTTGCTTGGCTTTGTTCCAGGCAGGTTTATATCATTTGGTATCAGAGCCACAACGTTTGCCACACGTTGATAAGCTTTTGTTCCGTAAAACCGAGGAAGAATCCACTCCCTCAAGATGACACAAATCAATTTATTTTGTAAAAAGATATATTCTTAGTTAATTCCTCATTACAATGAATAATGCCCCTTTAAATAGGTGGCTAACCCTAATTCTACCCAAATATAATAAGATCCTAGTAAAATAAACTCAATAACACATAAAATACTTTAAAATTCCGTGCATGGGTTTTGTATATAATTAAAGTTCAGCCCAACACTTAAACAACACATAACCTTAAAAAATTATAAAATATAAAAACCATATGGATATATTGCGTCCTCATTTTGACCACGAAGACATTCGAACCGGACTTTGATATAAGCTACAAAGTTGTAGAGCTACGAGTTCTCTTTCCAATGCAACTTGAATCACAAAAATCAGATATCGGACGAGAACGTTACGGCCAAAATATGAAGACTGCGCAAATTCTGCCACTACTAGGGCACCATTCGGAAATAAAGCCCAAAATGAATCAAGGCAGCCCATGCACGTCCAAGACCCATTCCAATATTGCTTTAGACATAATAAAGCCTTCACATAAAGTCTCATGCATGGACCAAACTCCAGAACCCAAGGAATCTTCCAAATCCACCAAAATGGCCCAAATACACCAATTTGACCAAGCCATGCAATCAGCCACAACTTCAAGTTAACTTGGCCCAACAAATAGAGCTCAAACTGGATCACATCATTCTCCCTCTCTTGAAAAGGATTCGACCTCGAATCCGAACCCGGGTCATAGATAAAAATGACAAGATCAATGAGACGAGAATCCTGGAATAAAAGAAAATCACATGGAAAAAAATGGTCAAGGTGAGCAAAAGTTAATAAGGCGAATGAATGACTTTTTGGCAATACTTTTCCACTCTCAATCTCTCCATTGCTACTCTCATTCTTAACGCCACTTGCAACAGCAAAGAGATTCCCACATGGATTCACATTTGAAATCTCATTTAAAACAAACTCAACATGCCCATGTCGCTTTCTCAAACAATCAACTCTCCCATCCACGATCTGACCACACTCTACATATTCAGCCACATGTACTTTTTGCACACCATAACTCATGTCCTTACAACCAACATCAGATTGCTCCATATGATATTCACCCTTAACAGTAACGTCAAACACCTCATTGGAATCATGAACAACCAAATCATGATCACTAATGTTATCGCTCACATCAATATCATCAACACCATCAACCACCTCACTCTTATTTATTGAAACATCAACATGTTTCATTTCATTACTCAAGGCTACGTTTATATCATTCTCTACTTCACATTTTACTAATGTCTTTTTCTCTATCAACTCTGGAAGCTCTCCTAGTAACATTCCAAAAGCAATCGCACTTTTCTTTTTAGCCCACTTTTCTTCACTCATCTGCATGTACAACTCATCCTCATAGACCTCTTGAAGGGTTAAAGGAGCAAACTTGATAATTTTTCCACCATACCTAAATTTGTACATATTCTTATCCATATCATAAACTACTTTATTGAATTTATACCAAGGCTTACCCAATAAAATATGCGTATGACACATAGGATTCACGTCACAAACTACTTGGTCAACATACTGCCCAATTGCAAAATTTACCACAACCTGCTTAGCAATCTCGAACTCTCCAAAATCACTCATCCACTTATAAGGTCTATCCAGAGGTATCAATGGTAATCCCAATTTTTCCACAAGGGTAGTGCTAGCTAAATTTATGTGATTCTCTCTATTAATAATCATACTACACACTTTATTACTGATAGAGTATCTCGTGCGAAAGATAAATACCCTTTTATCCATCAAATTATTTATATAAATCAACCCTTACTGGAAAGACGCCAATAATGAGGAAAGACTCAAAGAATCACTAAGAAAATATGAAAACAAACACAAAGAAACTGACTAAAAAAAAAAAAAAAGTAAATAAGAAGACAAACTGAACTGAAACTGGACAGAATTCGTAACTTTGAAAGAGATTTTGAGACTCGAAACTTAAGCAGACTGCGTGCGTCCAGTGACTAATGAATTCGTATCCTCGAGTACTTATAAATCGATATATTATGGGTCTCGTAACTCTTTCTAGACCAAAAGTTACAGTCATTTTAAATTCAGTGCGGGGCTGAAAAATTCTGACCGAACTGATCCGAAAATTACATACAATTTCGACTCGAATTGACTCAAAACTCCAAGAATTGAATCCTAAATGCTATTACCATGAAAGAACATTATAATAACATCCAAGATGCAGTCATAAACATGAAAAACACAAAGAAAAAAATTGAAACTAGAGGAGACGAAAAAAAAAGAAATATAAAGACTTCATAAAATGATAAAAATAAAGAAAATCTTGACCTTGGAACCCTGAGCTCCTGATACCAAATGATAGAAACCTGCCTGGAACAAATCCAAGCAAGCCCCTCCACGTGTTTTAAGCCCCAAGAACCGCGAATCTTGATTTTGTAAGAACAAAATCTTTCTAAGATCAAGTCAAACTCTTAAGGAATATTGCCCTTAAAAACCTTTCTTTATTTCTTTGGAGAATCCTGAACAGCGATACAGCGCCACAACGCTTGCCACACGTTGATAAACTTTTGTTCCGTAAAACCAAGGAAGAATTCACTCCCTCAAGATGACACAAGTCAATTTGTTTTGTAAAAAGATATTTTCTTAGTTAATTCCCTATTACAAAGAATAATGCCCCTTTAAATAGGTGGCTAACCCTAATTCTACCAAAATATAATAAAATCCTAGTAAAATAAACCCAATAACACATAAAATACTTTAAAATTTCGTGCATGGGCTTTGTAATATAATTAAAGTTCAGCTCAACACTTAAACAACACATAACCTTAAAAAATTATAAAATATAAAAACATAGGGATATATTGCGTCCTAATTTTGACCACGAAGACATCCGAACTGGACTTTGATATAAGCTACAAAGTTGTAGAGCTACGAGTTCTCTTTCCAATGCAACTTGAATCACAAAAATCAGATATCGAACGAGAACGTTACGGCCAAAATATGAAGACTGCGCAAATCCCGCCACTACTAGGACACCATTCGGAAATAAAGCCCAAAATGAATCAAGCCAGCCCATGCACGTCCAAGACCCATTCCAATATTGCGTTAGACATAATAAAGCCTTCACATAAAGTCTCATGCATGGACCAAACTCTAGAACCCAATGAATCTTCCAAATCCACCAAAATGACCCAAATACACCAATTTGACCAAGCCATGCAATCAGGCACAACTTCAAGTTAACTTGGCCCAACAAATAGAGCTCAAGTTAACTGGCCACCTTCTACTGGGAACTGGTTCAAAGTGAGTGTAGATGCTGTGATAAACTCCTCAAGCTCTACGGCTGGCATGAGAGCTGTGTTCAGAAATTACAAGGATGAGATCGTTGGAGTTGCCATAAATAAAGTGCATTATACAGACGATCCCGAGTTAGTAGAAGCCCAAGCTATCAAGATGGGGATTTGTGTGGCCTCGCAACAAGGGTTTCAGCCGCTGTTCATCGAATCTGATGCCAAAAAATGTAGTGGATCTGGTTAAATGTTCTATTACCAGCCTCAAAGAAATCTCATGGACCATCAAGGAGATTCAAGATATGATAAGAGACTCAGATCAATTTAGGATTTGTTTCAAACCTCGTACTTATAATGTCGAGACACATATGTTGGCAAAAGTTGCGTGTAACTACCCTGTTCGGGTTTTTGGAGGGATAATTTTCCCTCTTTTATTGCTTGTAAGTTGAACTTTTCTTAATAATATCTAGACCTCTTTTTTTTTTTTTTTTAAAAAAAGACTACCAATAAAAATGGGAACCAATCACAGTCTAAGCTTGCTGCCATTTTTAATGGCAGCAGCTAATTGGTGTAATTTTTTTGTCCCTGCGATCGGGTTATGCAATCCCATTGTAAATGCCACAAACACTCATTACAAATATCACAAAAAACATATCTTATAGAGTGCGCTTTGTTTTTTTTTTGTTTTTTTTTTGCTTTCTATGATTGAGAATTAGAGAAAATTACATTTTTATTTTAAAATCATCAATTTACTCATTTTTTTAAAAGAAAAAATCGGGTGTCCAAAATTAATTAAAAAAAATAGTTTTATCCAAAATTGATAATTTTTCTGTGATTTTATAGGAACTTTATTGTGTGTTTATATATTCATAATTGAATTGAAATCAGGATGATAAATCAAATAAGAATTTCAAAACATCATACTTGGAATCAAGGCTCATTGATTTATTAATTCATTAGTTATTAATTTATTTCGATCACTAATTAAAATAAATATGTGAATGAAAATATTTTAATTAGTATTTTTTTTACCTTAGTTTAGTAATAAATCATTGAGAGAGGTGTGGTTTGGTTATATTTCATTATGAGAATTTGAGATAATCGGAGATTTTATCTATTTTATTTAAATTTGACGGGAAAGGTTTAAAAAAAAAAAAAAAATCTTAGCTTAGTAAACAACTCGGTGCAATCAAATCATTAATAGCTTATTTTAGTCAGAGTCAGACTCGATCTTGCAAGTACACTTCTATTATAACTCAGCAAATTTCTCTCTCACTCACATCACAAACCTAAAACCAGTTCGCATTTTTCTCTCAACTCAACCTTAATGGCCGCCTCTTCTTTTATCTCTCACCATCCCCAGTCCCACATCCATCACTGCTTCACCTCAAGAAACTCACAAACCAGCTTTCTTACGAAGCAAAAGTCAAACTATCCCATCATCAGCATCAGAGCTTCTTCTGACAACCCATCTGAATACTCAGACACAAGCAAAGGCGAAGGCGGCGGAATTAACATAAGGGACGAGGCACGTCGCCGCCGCAGTCCGATCCTCACCCATAAGTTTTCAGCAAAGTACGTGCCATTCAATGCAGGCCCGTCGGGTAATAACGAGTCGTATTCTCTCGACGAGGTGGTGTACAGGTCTAACTCCGGCGGGCTTCTTGACGTCCAACACGACATGGACGCTTTGAAACACTACGATGGCGCTTACTGGAGGGCGCTCTTTGATTCACGAGTTGGCAAGACGACGTGGCCGTACGGATCAGGGGTTTGGTCAAAGAAAGAGTGGGTGCTGCCTGAGATTGATAGCGATGATATTGTGAGTGCTTTTGAAGGGAACTCGAATCTATTCTGGGCTGAAAGATATGGCAGAGAGTTTTTGAAAATGAATGATTTGTGGGTGAAGCATTGTGGGATTAGTCACACGGGGAGTTTTAAGGATCTGGGCATGACTGTTTTGGTTAGTCAAGTGAATAGGTTGAAGAAAATGAACAAACCGGTTGTTGGAGTTGGCTGTGCTTCCACTGGCGACACGTCAGCTGCTTTGTCAGCTTATTGTGCCTCTGCTGGTATTCCTTCTATTGTGTTTTTGCCTGCTAATAAGATTTCAATTGCTCAGTTAGTGCAACCTATTGCAAATGGTGCTTTTGTTTTGAGTCTTGATACTGATTTTGATGGTTGTATGCAGTTGATAAGGGAAGTTACTGCTGAGCTTCCTATTTATTTAGCTAATTCTTTGAATAGTTTGAGGTTAGAGGGACAAAAGACTGCTGCTATTGAGATATTGCAGCAGTTTGATTGGGAAGTTCCGGATTGGGTTATAGTTCCTGGTGGTAATTTGGGGAATATTTATGCATTTTATAAAGGGTTTCATATGTGCAAAGAGTTAGGACTTGTTGATAGGATTCCTAGGCTTGTTTGTGCACAAGCTGCAAATGCAAATCCACTTTACTTGTATTATAAGTCGGGGTGGAAAGATTTTAAGCCGGTAAAGGCAAATACTACTTTTGCATCTGCTATTCAGATTGGTGATCCGGTTTCCATTGATAGAGCAGTTTATGCATTGAAAAAATGTGATGGGATTGTGGAGGAAGCTACTGAGGAGGAATTGATGGATGCTTCTGCGCAAGCAGATTCTTCTGGCATGTTTATTTGTCCTCATACTGGGGTGGCATTGTCAGCATTGATTAAGCTTAGAAGTAAAGGGATTATTGGGAAAACTGATAGGACAGTGGTTGTGAGTACTGCTCATGGGTTGAAGTTTACTCAGAGTAAGATTGATTATCACTCGAAGGATATAAAGGACATGGCTTGCCGGTTGGCTAATCCTCCAGTGAGCGTGAAGGCAGATTTTGGGTCTGTTATGGATGTTTTGAAGAAGTATTTGTTAAGTAAAGAGGCAAAGTTTTAGGCCTTTATGATGAAGCGTGGTAGACACCCTGTTCTTGGAGGCTTCTTATAGGATTCAAAATTGTGTCATCATGTTGTCTTTGATGGAGAAACCATCAGTAATAGCATTCTTACTAGTGTGTGTGTGTGTGTATTTGTTTTTAGGTGTTTACTTGCTATCTATATACTCAGCTATAGATGGAGCACCTTTATGTTATTTCGTCATCGCCTCTCTTTCTATATCAAGTTTTCTATTTGTTAGCAGGAGAAACTAACTAGTTTTTTGCCATTTGAATGCAATGGAACTGTTGTCCATTAACTTTCAATTTGCAGTATTTACTTGCTTTCTACATAATTTGCCATAGTGTGTAAGCAGGGATAACTTTCATAAGCCTGAAATCTGCGATTTTGTTTGGAAAAGATAGCATTTTAGATATGATATTCTAATAATTTGATTTAGACTTCATAGTTCATCTGGTAGCTAGATTGATGCATTTGCTTGATTTGGTTTCAGAGATGCTCCAGAACCAGAAGCTTAGGTATTGTTGCATGTTATCTAATTCCTTTTGTTAAATCATAGTTGTTTTGCATTACAAGTTATTGAGCAAATTGTTAATGGTCAGCATGTTCAATTTTGCGAAATGGGAAGGCCCCCATAAAGGCCTTCTGGTAGCTGAACTTTGGTTCTTACACTGCTAACAGAGGAGATTCTGGCGGTGACATTAAAAAATCTGATGAGGGAGCTAATACTTTTTTGCAAACTCTATCATGAGATTAGGTGCTTATGAAATCTAGGAGGTGGTATATCATGTGCCGGGTGTATATGTCATCTCTCTCACAGCAGACGGGCCTCACAACTGGTGCATAAGGCCAATCAATTCTACAGAATTTTGCAATCCCAAAGTCATTATGATCTGTACATTTTTTTTTGAATTATTACAAACTACATATATTACAATATGCTATTAACTGGGATTCTAGATACATACAATTATAGCACTGCCCAGAAATCAACCGAGACGTAATTCGAGATTTATAAATTCTAAATCAGTCAAGACACAGTTTGGGAATCAACTCCCATATAGGATAACTTCTTCCTGCTTTTGTGGGGACTCGAACCCATGTCTGTACATTAAACTTGATCTTTTTGCCCCTTTTAGTGGATGCAAATTTCTAATAAAAGGAGGTTGGTTGCTTATTATACATAGAGGTGAGGTGCCGGTGCGATGTCAGAACAATCACAAGAATTTGCTTTTGGAATCACAATTTCAAAGAGTGGATATGTGATATCAGAAATGCTTCTTTCTTCAGATGGTTCTAAACTGATACAGAAACTATAGCATCATCTCCTGATCCAGAAGCCCTTTATGGTTATGGATGATTAAATTGGTGTTGCTATTTCTTTACAATATGCTTGAAATGTGAATTATACTTTACCCCAAAGCAATTACTTTGGATGTTGTTAACCAAATCAGCTTGGTTGCTTACTTCATAGCATTGTAATATCTTTAATGATCAGCTCATTAGGATAAGAGCAGGGAGGATAATGATAATTAATTAAAATTAATTAGCATATTCCTTCCATATGCAACCACTTTTTACAAGTGGTGGGGTGGTTTAGTTTAAATTGAATAGTGGAAATTGATCAGCTCATTAGGATAATAGCAACTTCAAAATTCTCTTCTAATTTTACTCTTTAAATACATATTATTAATGGAAAAATAAAATATTATTCAAAAAACTATTCAAATAAAATTAATGTTATATTATTTTAATCAAATTAAATGGACCCATTTTAGTTATATGATTTTTATATATAAATAATAATAAGTAATGATGATGATGTGTATAAAAAAATTATATTATATTAATATAAGAGAGATAATGTAAATAAATTTATATTATTTAAATGAAATTAAATGATATTTACTTCATTTATATTATTTTAATATATAACTGATTATTAATAAGTTCAACCACCATCACTACAATAATAAAAAATATATATATATATTATATAATAATATTTGAAGAGATATAAATCACTTTCAATATTAAGAAGTAAGATGTAAAATACAATTTGAAGATTCTCAATTAATATTTATTTTAGAATCAATTTTGATAATATGACTGATCAATTTAATAACTAAATAATAATTGAAGAATCTCTTGAAGTTGCTCTAAGTGGATGGAGTATAATGATAATTAATTAAAAATAATTAGCATATTCCTTCCATATGCAACCACATTTTTAATTTAAATTTTATTATTAAACTCTCTCTCTCTCTCTCTCTCTCTCTCTCTCTCTCTCTCTCTCTCTCTCTCTCTCTCTCTCTCTCTCCAGCAGAATTGCCTTAACACATTCTAAAAAAAAATACAAAACATGACCTAAAAGTGGGTCTTGTGCATTTATCTTGCATTTTTTGCAAGTCATGTGCATTCAAGAATCCAGATCAAGGCAAGATGGATGGAAAGCATTAAGCAAGAACAATAAATGTTCAATGTACTGTGAGCCTGTGTGTTTATCTGACAGCTCATTAATACACATAAAATGACAGCTTCCACCTAACATTATGACCAAAATCAAGATTGTGGAGAGTCATCATCTTATGCCTCTGATTTTTTTTTTTTGAAATCGTTAGAAATTTCGTCGTCGAATTATCTCTTCCGGACTTAAATGAAGAAAGTTAAAATCCTCAGTTGTCACAGACTCTTATAAAAAAACACATTCCTTATATTCGAACCCATGATTCAATGTGAGATCATGAGTCATTCACCACAAAACCACGCCTATGGGGGATGCTTATTATATTTGCCAAAAACATACCTTACTATCATCATTCATCTGTAAAAGCAACATTACTCCTAGATTAACATTAACAAATCATCTGTCACATGCCACACAACAATTTCAAAAGTTACATGTGTCTTTTAACATAAAGAGTAGAGAAGAAAATACAAACTAAGCAAATTTACAACTATTGATTGGTCATATAAGCAAATTCAATGTTCACAACTTGGAATTACATACAGAATAGAACAGATACATTAAGAGAACTTACAATGTTAAAGAATCAATGAACAGGCAAGCCCTAGAAAAACCTTATGCTGTGCTGTGTAATGTGTTCTATCTATATATAAGTGACATCACTTCGAAATCAACGTATATATACACCTGCGACATACAAAAAGATCCCGATATAATAACATCTGAATGGACTAAAAAAGACGAGACAATTCGTAGACAGATTGTATACTATTATGTATATAAAAATCAATACTTAAATAAGAAAGAAAAACTAATTTTGTGACACCCAAATGCTTGCTTATTAGAAAAAGTGCTTTCTCCAAAATCAATTCCAAACTTCTAAATTTGGGCTGGCTAGCTTTCTCCTTCTTGACTTGGGTTTGGTTCTGGCCCAAGATTTGATCTCCCTTTCACAGAATTCATCTTCTCCAACCTCAAACCAGCTCTGAATCTTGCAATGAAGTTATCAGCTTTAGTATTCACATCAGGACTTGGACAAAACAATGGCGTCGCCACCGGTGAATCCCCACCGTCCATCGCAGAGGGACTAGATGACTCCTCAACTTCATCACCGATGTTACTTTTCAATCTAACATAGTCCCCATGCACCTCAAACTTCCATGCAGACATTTTAAAGGGCGGCAATGGCGGCGGCGGAGGAATAGCATTCAATGGAGACTCATTCCCACTGTTTACGTTATTATCCTCTACATTGCTGTAACTCTTTATCCTCACCGGCAATGACGGCTTCTGGGATGTGGATGGTGCATTTCTTGACTCAACTTTTGGAGCATAAGTTGAAGTTGAAAGCTTTATTAGTGTTCTTGGTGGTGGTGGTGGTGGTGGGGGAGGAGATGGGATAAGAGAGTGGATTTTCTTGGCCTTTCGCTTCTTGGAAGAGAATATACTGTGAAAGAAAGGAGGTGGTGGCGGAGGCGGCGGCGGCGGAGGCGGAGGGGACGGTGGCGGGATTAGTGAAGGTGGCAAAGGGTAAGAGGCTTCGTAGTTAAAGAAACTATCAAGATTCTCAACACTCTTTTGTCTTTGCTGCTTCTTTTTCTTTCTTCTTAACGAAGTCAAGAATTCTTTAGTTGCGCTTGTACCTCCTCTCTTCTTCTCACCCTTTCCGCCGCTCTCTTCGACAACCGGTTCCGGCGGCGGTGGCTGGGGACGCCGTCGTGGAGGCGGTGGCTGTGATGGTGGTTTGTCTTCCAAATCATTGCTTCGATAATTACCAACATTTTCTTGATTTGTTCTCTTTACTCTCCTCCTCACCACCTTAGTCTGTGGCGGCAGAGGAGGAGGAGACGGCGGTGATTCCGCCGGAGCCGACGGCGGTGATGCTGGTGGTGGTGTGTAAATAATTTCTTTTTGAGATTCTTTCACTGGCGAAATTGTATGAGCATCAACTTTCTCATTTTCTTTCTTCTCTTCTACTTCATGCTTTGGCTCCGGCTGTGGCTGCCATTGATGTATCTGAAACTGCTGTTGTTGTTGATAATCGAAGCTTGTAAAACGATTATTATACAAATGGGTATCATCGTAGAACCGCCATTGATCCTCTCTGTTCACCCACAATGCTTCTTCTTGCCTTAGATCTGGATGTGAGCTGAAGCTTCTTAACCTACTTAGGCCTCCACTGTTGTTGTTATGATCATACCAAAATCTTCTTGGGGTTTCAGGGTTTGATTTTGGAAAACTCTCCGATCTGCTATCAAACTTGTAATCTTCATAAGAAATAGCAGCAGCAGTAGAAGCATTACTTGTTGTTGTTGTTGTTGTTGTTGGTGGTGGTGGTGGTGTTGCAGTGCTTTCATTGTTGCCGGTGTTTCTGCTGAGGAAGCCACAGATGATGGCGAAAAGAACAAGAACAAGATTGAGTGAGTCCCAACTTTTTTTCACCGACTGGGGTTTTAATATTTGAGAAGTGAATGATTGGATTGAAGGGATGATGATGAAGATGACAGCAACTGCAATAGCTAGCAAGAACATGAGAATGACGCCGGAGTTGAAGAGGAAAGTGGAGGAGCGGCGGCGGAGACGGTGGTGAATGCCTTGGCTGCTGGATTGGAGCCAGAATGGTGATGACATTTCTTCTTCTTCTTCTTCTTCCATTTTTTCTTTGAAGTTGGTTTTGTTTGGTTTTTGGTTGTGTTTTTTATGATACCTTTTCAGACAACTTTTGATATTTGCTTTGCTCTGCTAACTTGGCTTGGCTTTTACCTTTTGCTTTTGTTTGTGGGTTTGGTTTTTCTTTGCTTTTTATTGCACACTTTGATCATATAAATACTAAAGTTAGCCCCGAGACAATAAATTTATGGGACAACTTTTTTTTTTTAAACAAAATTATATTAACTAATTTTTTGAATAAATTTTAAAAATGATAATAATTTTTTTCCATTAGGGAAATCCCCATGGGACTCACGGGGCTAATAAATTAGGGGCGGATAAATATATAATTTTGTACATATTTATTGAATAAAAAATGATACACTCACACACACTTTCACTTAAAATTTTACAAACTCTCTTATTGGGAGTAAATATGTAGAAAATAATATTAAAATTAAAATACTGGGCAAGGAAGGTGACTATGGATTGGGTGGTGAATGGTGATGATTGATTGCAAGTAGTCTGAGGTCATGGTTTTGTTTTGATTTTTGAGAAAGAAAAATGTGACGTGAAATTGTGAATCATATGTTGGTTGTCACTTAAGAATGACAACTAATATAATTTTTTTAATTTGATTTTTAACAAAATATTACATTAAATGCCCAACAAAGTAATTCTTCTTCAATTTTTTCACAAATATTAAATTTCCATTCAAATTTTATCGAAATTTTCTAAATCAATTGTACGATAACATAATATAAATATCTAAATTTAGAATTGAACAAATAAATTGTAGATCTAATAGTTACACTACAAAATTGCCTAGTCAATTTAGGGTTAAATTTTAATTGATTTTGAATTTGAATATTTTATAATTTTACTAATGAAGTTAAATGTGCCATGTTTTAATTTAAAAATTAAAAGAAAATAAAAAAAAAATTATGGGTCAAGGTCATACAAATTACAGTCCGCGTATGACAACTAAGCACAAAAATTATGCAATAATTTGAGTGTCGTATTTATACAAGTTTATAGAACGACATTGCAAGTGGGGCACAAGTTATATAAAATGTGCCGCGTAGTTAATGTGTTTAAAAGTCTTCACTCTTCACCAACTCTTTTAACATCTAAAAGCCGAAACTTTTAAGTCTGCTAAGAGACAACTGTGTATTTATTATTATTATTTTTGAAATAATTGGATATCCTGCCACCAAACAATTTCTTCCGATTTTAAACAGAATATGTAAAACCCTTGACTGTCTCAGATTCTTATAAAAAACACGCTCACTGGATTCGAATTCAAGACTTCAAGATCAGATTTTGAATCATACGCTACTCTAAGACGAGACAACTGTGGATATATTTAGGCTTTTGCCATAATAATTTTATATCCAAAAGCACTTCTAGATGGACATAGTTTTGGCTTTTGGACAAAAAGTTATATGTAGTCTGAATTTAATGGGAAAAGCGGATAATTTTTTTTTGTGTGCTGTATGGTGTACATTTTTGTGTGCATAGATTTACAAATTTTATGGCTCAAAGTGTTTTGAGTTTTAGTCATACACATGAGATTTCTTACGACCTCAACAGGGAATGCAGAAATAAACATAAAAATACTGAGAAAGGATCTCTTATTCAAAGATTAAGGCTCTCTGGTTGCTGTACAAACTTCACACTAACTGGGTATTTTAAAACAATCAATTCCCAAATGTACAAGACCATATAGGGATCCAAGAACTGCTTTCTATTTGAGATTGTTGGACCTTGCAAAGTTATTTCTAGTTTATAAAATCTATTAAGATTACAGGATCTAAGCTTTATGTATAACTTTTACGCTTCGGCTTGTTCTCCGCGGAAGCAGAACTCTGATCGGGAAGAATTCTTACAGGATGGTTTACAATAAAAGAACTGCTACAACAATTATCGCGACTACTGTACATATCAAAGCCTGCAACAGTCATGACACCTGGGATTAGTGTAAGATAAAATATCAATAAGGGACTAAGCGTAGTCATTCTTCATAACAATTCATGTCCAAATTATTACTTTTATCACAATTTCTGCAATTAACAATCACAACGCTTGTCATATTTCTGCAAAGATTTACAGTTTCTAACATGAAGGCAAAATATCTTCTTACACAAAAGGCAGTAGGTTTTAAGAAATTGAACTACATAATTGCAAATAATACGTACACAAAGTTGAAGACCGATGTAGTCAATTTTAGAGTCTCTCTAATTCAGATGAGAAGTAGCTGTTCACAATTCACATTTGCTTTCTGCTAATGTATTTATATGATCAGGCCATATAGACCGGAACAACATTAGAAAGCACCAGGAAACATATTTGTAAAGAGGTAGCCTGACTAGCGGCTAAGGGGTCTTTAGGTCTAGCGTATCCAAAAAATAATAATAATAATTTTGATGTTAAAAGTGTGTGGAGAATCTAAACCTAATATTGCGATCAGAAAGCAAATGAAGTTGTTATATGGTGATTACTTAGAGAGCTTGAAGTGATGAGAAAAACATTAAACGTCATTCGTTCAGCAGAACACCTACAGCTATTGCTGAAGCAGCAAGTCCTGACCGCTCCCTTGGATCCTTATGATAATAGTTCCCAAAGTAAAGGATTGTTGAATAATACCACATCAATGGGCATACAAATCCAAGAAGAAAGCTGCAAAAAGACACACACTGATGAGAGAGGGAAAGCGAGAGAGAGAGGATAAGGACAAGGGATGGGTAAACTTACGAAAACCATCCGATTCCACAACCAAAGCACGGGAGGGGTTTATCGTACATGCCCAACTCAGGTTCATCTGCACCTCTAATTA
Source organism: Zanthoxylum bungeanum (assembly GCA_019454045.1). Taxonomy (NCBI): domain Eukaryota; kingdom Viridiplantae; phylum Streptophyta; class Magnoliopsida; order Sapindales; family Rutaceae; genus Zanthoxylum; species Zanthoxylum bungeanum. The sequence goes on along the minus strand of SKCR01026025.1, from coordinate 13,130 downwards.
TAACATATTCGCCTTTGTCATGGTCCACCACATCAGTTGAGGCTCCTGTATTTAGAAAAATATCCTCAGCAGTTTGTCTACTTACACTTCAAATAGCTCAAAACATATTTTCTAAGGTCGCAATTTTTTTAAAATAGCGACAGACATTTTCATTAATTAGAAAGATGATTAATATCCAATGAGTTATTAGCAGAACAATCACCAAGCCTGATATTAGAAAGATGATTAATATCCAATGAGTTATTAGCAGAACAATCACCAAGCCTGATAAAATGTTATGATTGAAATGCAGCTGAGTTTCATGGGTCTAAATATCAATACTATGCTGATGCTTATAAGCTTATTTTAACAAAGAGCTGGAATTATCCTGGTTGTGCTAAAAAATAAATGATATCATAAGCATCGGTATTAGAATTCTAAGCATCAACTACTTAAACCAAAATCATATACGTGTGGATGAGCATTTAGCTTGACAACAATGCAGAGCTGCCATGAATTTAACAATTATTGATCCCTAAATTAGAGAATAAAGGTGTAAGAAGAAGTTGATTACTCTGGTTTATGTCTCTCATATCTAGTATGTTGGCACCTTCAGCTCTCCTCTCAGCTTAACAAGAACCTGTGACATAAAACACGCATGCTGATAAGAGTTACATAAGTTTGGAGATTATGAGAGCCTCAGCTATGAAGATTACACAGAATAAATTACTCTTGATTTGAATTTTTATTTGGAAAAACTTGAAAATATGTAAACTTGAAGAAAATCTCGATCCAATCCAAACTCATGTCATGGAAGTTTATAATAAATACAGATAACATGGAATAACAAAATTTTCTCAATACGAGCACACATTTGCTTTATGTATGGTAGAAATACCATTCTAAAATTAAGAGCCACTTGATGCCCATACATTAAAATGATTATGAGATATGTTTCAACTCCCTAAAACATGGGTATCATTTCCACTGAAAAGTACCCTTATTTGAGTTCAACCGCTTCTAACCACAACGTAAAATATAATTATGATAGTGAAATGTTAAATCTCATTCATGATTGAGTTAGCACCATGCTGCAGAACAATGGCAAACATATAAAAACACAGCAATTGACTATAAAACTTAACGTGAAAGGATCATACTCTGTCTCTCTACAAACCAATCACCTAGAAGAACCAAATCACTATCCATCTTGGACAAGCCTATTGCAATCACGGCGCTAAGTTTCATTCCCATAATACTCTGTAATGCTAAGAGAGGTGAATGGCAACAAACTTACCACACGAACTATAGAAAAGACAGCTATAGCTTCCTATATTAACTACCGCAAAAGTGCAACGCAAGAAAATTGAATTCAACAAAATTTAAGCAACCCAGTTTAAAATACACAACTGCTAATGTGTGTATTACAAAACCAGCAGTGATACTGTGACATTGCTTACAAGTAAAGAGAGAGAAAACCCATTAACAGAAATTAAACCTTAAGATGAAACCCATATGAAAGCAAGGCATTTTAATCAAACTTGACCCACAAATATGACAAAATAAACGTAATTACAGAATAACAAAATTGATACTTATAGCAACCGTATAAGCAGATTATGAAGAAATTTATCAGGAGAGAAAGAGAGAGAATCAACTTGCCTGTTAAAGATTAGAAGAGAGCTGAAGCAGCTTGTTGATTGCTGCTCTCTTCACACCCAGTGCCAGCAAATTAATTTATGAGGGTGGATGTAATTTATTTTCAATGAATTAAAAATTAAACTGAAATTCAACTAAGACAGCGTCATGCTGTCGTCGAGGTTCGAAAAGAGAGTGAGCCTATTCTCTTTTGGGCCAGAATTGGTCTTGGGCTTAAATGTTTTAATGGGCTGTGATGACCCGGCCCAGAGTAATTTAAGACAATCATTCTTCTTCCAAAGGAATTGAACTCTCTCACAAACAAAACCCTCGAACATAAAAAACGCGGAGGCGTTTTCTCCCTGAAACCAAGAGTCTCCATGAGGGTTGACGAAGAGACTCGTACTAAGAAGAGGCATGAACGGGATCGGGAACGAGAACGAGAACAGGAAAACGAAACAGAAGGAAACAAGAAAAAGAACAAGAAAAAGAAAAGAAAAGAAAGACGATGACGACAACAAGCAAGCCAACGCATCAGTTGATGAAGAGCCAGAGCCAGAGAGATTCAAAGCTAAAGTACAGTTCATACCAGAGCAGCCCAACAAAATCCCACCTATAGTAGGCTATTTTCCGTCTATCTACAAGCCTAACGAGGATCCAGATGAAGAAAAGCGGCCGAGAGTGAGAGTTTATAGGAACATGAATGAGAAGAAGAACAGGACTGGGAGAATGGAGCTGGTGGTGAGTCCACGTGACTCTAGCGTGGAGTATGTCGGCACTAGCTATTCAGGTGAGGCCATGGCGCCCCAGTTTTGTCATTATGCCGTTGGGGTCCTTGATAAGAAGACCCAGACTTTGAAGATTGTTCCCATTGCTGCTAATAAGGTGAAAAGTTCGGATTTTTTATTGATTTTTTTTAAAGATGGAATTTTGTTTGCTTTAAACAAGGAAATTGTTGAAAAATATTCTTGATATTGTAAATAATAGGCTTGTTTGTAAACTCTTTATAACCTTGATGTTTGCTGAAGATTTTCCTATAGTCTTTATTAAGGAGATTGATTGGTGAAGAATTTGAGTTATTTAGCAGGAACTGTGCATGTTTATTGGGCATAAGTGTATTCCCATTGCTTTTGATTACTTACTCTCACTTAGACCTACTTTGTTGGGTTTCTTACTTTTGTTTCAAGTTACCAACAGCCAATTATATAAGCCCATGTTATGTTGGATACTTGGACTTCTGAGCATGTTGATTGATAAGATGTGGTTAACTTTGTTCTATGATAATATTAGGGAGTAGTTTACTTGTCTTTGTAGGTCCTCTCTGGTTAGTCATATATGTTTATTTTGCAAGAGCAAGGTTTTGGTTTTGCGTTTCCCATAGACGTTTCTTGATGCAAATAGGTATGTACTTCACCATGTGATTGATTATTTATGTGGTTTTGTTATGGTTGTAGATATTTAGATTGGAGCCAAGAGTTGGAGGGTCAGATGTTGCTGATCAGGAAGCAGGAAAGGAGGAGGTTTCTGCAGAAGTGCAAGCGAATATGAGGGCAATGCTTGATACTCGTTATGGAACAAAGAAGTCTCTAAGACAGGTATATATGCTCACACTTTTCTGAGTTATTGCAGATCATCTTTGGCTTTAAGACATTTGGTTTGTGTTTATACCAAGGTTTGAAAACTCGGCATGCGGTGCTAGGCAATTTCCAATCTGAGGTGATGCGGATAGTCTCGGGGCGGTGAGGCGGAAACCTAAATCCAAACACGGGAAAAAATTTAAAATATAAAATAAAAACATAAATTCACGAAATCATCAAACTCAAAGCATCTATAACACATCCACAGTATGGTTTCAAAATTCGAATTAAGGTGGCGTCTCAGCAGTGTCACGGCGGCTGGCGCCTCGAGGAAGTGATAGCCAAAAATTTGGATACTTTTGAATCTCATCCTCGACTAAGGGATCCTCTTTCAGTGATTGTTTTTTCAATAACTTATATTGCAACTTCCTATTGTACATGACATACACTAATGAGTTCAATTTCTGAGTGGATAATCTGTTTCTCCTCTTTGTATGAATCTACACAAATGTGAAATAGAGTATATCATAAAAAATACTATTTTTTATGAATTAAATATTCAAAAGTTTTCGTAAGCTCATTCAAAATTAAATGCACTCCAATTGCGCTCACACCCTGACAATGAGCAAGTTAGGCTCAAGATCTTCACAGCTAAGGACCGCAGTTCGGGATTTTGGTCTCCATATTGACCCCACCAGCTCATTGTACACACATTTAAAATTTAAGATAAGCTTTCAATAATGATACCACCCAATTTTATTTTCCACATGCCAGGAATACAATTGAATATCGAGTTTTTAGCCCGGCCACTCTTTTTTTAAGAATGCATCTACCTGCACATGTGCCTTTGTCTTATCTTCATCATCGGTGATAAGTTTGTTCATGCACATAAAAAACCTATCTTAATCTCTGGATGCTGGATGGATTGTCTGAATACTGGATTTGAGGATTCAAAAAGTATGCAGCTGCATGCAAGTGGCGATGCATCTGAAAGTCCTACTTATTATCAGTTATCTTTCATCTCTTTGTATGCTCCAACATCATCTCCCAAATTTTTGGCTATCTCTTCCTTTGTTTATCCATTGCACCGTAGATGAATCCCATCCCATGCATTTTTTCACCATTCGTCATCCCCAAAACATTAACCAGGACTCTGGTGGTTTTCAATGCATAAGCTATGTTGATCCAAAACCTATCACTCAAAATGATTTTCTTTACTTCTCTCCCCTCAGGCTTCTTCGACAAACTAAGTTCATTCCATTCCTTCAAATTTTCCTTCTTCATCCCTTGTCTTGAGAAGTGGGGCGAATGGATTTTCCTTGCAAAGTTGGAGATGAACCGCCAGATTTGCTCCAAATTTTGCTTTAGAATAAACATACTTTGTTATGTCAAGTATGCAGTAGCAAACCTTGTAGGAGCGGGACACACCAACCCTTCATGGATAAAACTCCTCATCAAAGCCAACACCGCTTCATGATAATATATGAAATTACTCACCTATTACAGGACATTAATAAATACATTATCGGGTAGTGAATGATTTAAGAAAAAATACATTGTGTTAAGGTATAATAGTTACCTTTTTAGCCTTTATCAATGCATTTTTATGTTGAGTGAGGTAGCTTTTCAATATCTTCAAGCATCGAATCAATATAGTGTGCAACACATGGGGTCCAACACAGCTGTGTCCTCTTCTACATCAAGAGTTCCCCATCTCTCATGTAGATTGATGCATTATCTGTCACCACCTGAACGGCTGAACTACAATGTCCTCTCCATCTTCTTCAACAACTTTATCAAGGAGTTTAAACTTCAAGTGTGCATCCTTTACTACATCACTAGCATCAACAAACTTTAAAAAAACTTTCCCATTGGGATTGTTCACAAGGAATTTTTTACCGCCTTCCCCTCATGTCCTTCCACCCGTCTGACATAATAGTCACAAGATTGACAACTTCTTTAATGGTGGCTACTTCCTTATTCAATATTGTAGTTTATAGCTCATATGGTGTAGGCGTCTTTAGACCACGTCCAAAATTACCAACTGATCGCAACATATTAATTAGGGGTGTTGACGGGTCGGGTCGGGTCGGGTCGGGTCGGGTCAGTTTTTTTTAAAAAAATTCTTAAACCCGATCGGGTCGGGTCATGCTGGTTATAAGACCCGGAACTCGAAATTTGAAAGTGTAACCTGCACGGATCAGGTCACTCTGTGTCGGGTCAGGAAAATGCGGGTCGGTCGGGTCGGAAAAAATGCATAATATATATCTTGTCCACAAATTATTCTTGGTTAAAATAGCCCTAGCTAGCTTTCGTTTTTTTTATGATACAATTTTGATAGGATTTGTAGTTAAACCAAATTATGATAATTTAACTACAGAGGAAAAGAGAAAAATCATCAAAATCAGGTCGGGTCGGGTCAAACCCGATTTTTTGCATTGACACGTGACCCGATGATTTTGTGGGTCGGTTTCACTATGACCCGAAAATTACTTATTTATCTTGTAATCTGATCGGTTCGGGTCGAGTCGCGGCCTAGCGGGTTGACCCGACCCTATGAACACCCATAATATTAATTAATGATGGACTAATGGCAACATTAAATGCAATTTCATTCTCAAAAAGTAACTTTCCAATGTCTTGTGCCGTGTGATCACACAACTCCTCACTTCCCTATAATGACTATCGGATTTTCCCCTCTTATCCCTCTTCCACACTTAGTAGAAATTTATCCATTGGTCATTTGACTCTTCCTTGGGGGACATTGGTTGTCGAACCACTACTTGATTTATTGTGCAATGAGACATCTTGGTCAATTATTTCTTAACTATACATTTGTGCTACCTTTTTGGCTTCAGAATGCTTCTCCATATAATTTTTTATTTCATCTCTTACTTCTGGGGGCACCTAGGTACCAGGGCAGCATTACCATGAACACCCGTAAGATGTTCTTTCATTCTAAACACACCCCTTTTAAGTATCTTTAGGCAAAAATTATATTGAATGTACTTATACCTCTTGATTCCTTCCCTTTCAATCTTTTGTCCATACAACCAAGCCAGATCTTTTCGACTCAACATGACGACTACATTATAACAAAAATTTATAACACAAATTAGACCAAAATAGTCGACAACAAAAATAATCACAAATGTAAATATAACTTAAGAATCAAATACCCAAACCTAATGTAGCATTACAAATGACTAGAGACATCACGTAGCAACACGCAACAAAATAAAAAACACAGAAAAAAAAACTGAAAAAATGCAATAAATTGAATCAGAACAAAAGAAACACCACATTTGCCCAAAAAAATTGAAAGCAGAAAATCAAATACTAAAACTAATCTTGAAGAAGAAATTGAAGATGGAATTGGTGAAGACAAGCTTGATAGACTTGGTTGAGTTGATAATTGACGATTTAGATGAAGAAATTGACACTGTTCTAAAACGCGCCGCCACGCCTGGCCCCAAATCGTTGGGGCCAGGCGCTTGCCAGAATGGGCGGCATTTTCTGCCCATTCTGGCAAATTTTGACCGCAAAATTCGTCTGTCAACGACCGTTACCGCCGTTGACCGACTCAGAATTCGAAATTGAAGCTGTTTTCCTGTCGAATTTTACACCCTAATCCTAACCCTAACCTTAATTTTACAAAACTAACTCTCTAACTCATCAATTTTAAAAATCTCCAATTTGATGCATAAGCCCTAATTTAAAAAAACTTTAATTTCTTCAATTTTTGTTAGTTTCTCATCAAATTAACCCTCTATAAATCTTACTCATTACTTAAACAACATTTTTCTGTGATTAATTTGTCAAAATCACACCAAATCTTAAACCTAATTATGAAAATTCTCTATTTCGGATTAATTTCCTAGGCCCCGCGTAGGCGCCCTAGGCGCTGGGTCGCCGCCCGACTGGCCCCTAACGCGTTTTAGAACACTGGAAATTGAAGATGGAATTGATGATTTAGGGTTAGGGTTTCAATGAGTTTTTTTAACTCTGTTGTTTTGTTGTTTGTTTGAAAATTTGGGAGATGAAGTTGGGAGTGAAAATCCCGACTTCAGCATCCCAATATATATATATCTTAATTTTTTTTAAATCGCACTTTTTAATCGTGGGTTGGATCGGGGCATCCGAGTCGACCCGCCTCACCACATCCCGACCCGAGGTGATGTGAGGCTGATCGTCTCACGTCGCCAAGGCAGTGCTGCCTCAGTTCGTTTTTTTGAACCATGGTTTATACATGTTTACTAGTCTTGGTATTCAAAATATGTATGATTAATGCTTCAGATTTGATGAATTTTTCTTTTTTCTGTTAGACATCAGGTAGATTTTATTGAATGGATGATGCGTCTCCTTAAATATGAAATTTATGGCCTGATATTAAATATGTTAGTTTGTGCAAATGTTTTAAATAAATTCACCTTGAACTTGAAAAAAATACACGTCTTATATTAGCTTACTGGAGAATGCAGACAAGTAACTTGCATGGTTTTATGCGAGTATCACTTATATCTCAACACCCAACATCCAGCCATGAGCCATTGTCCTACCTTGCCAGCCATTTCTTTTTCTCTCCTGCCACTACTCCTGTCTGTCAGTTTTCAAGATTGCATATAAATATCTTCTGACTACGTGATTTGTTTATAGCTTGCTTCTGGGATGTACTCTCTCTCTCTCTCTCTCAGGAAAGAATCCTTAATAGCTTCAGCACTGAAATTCAATTTGTCAAATTAAATGTTTTGTTGAATAAATCAACCAGAGAGATGCCCTTGGAGTTGAAAACCGTGATGGAAGTTTTTTGCAGTGAGGCTTAATTGTTGCATTTGATACAATCCTTTGTTGGGTTGACCACGGTTGAGTTTATTTTTGTAATAGTTGCTTATAACACTGAACTTTCTATCTTATTGCAGTCTAGAAAGATGAATGCTTTGAACAAGGAAAACGATCCTGAATCTCAGAAAGATCTTGCACTGAAAATAAAGTCTGTCAAGATTAACAAGGAAGCTCTTGAAAGTACCACATCTGAGACCGTTCTTAATGTCCCACCTTGTGATGTTAATGCCACTACTCCTCAGCAGGCTTATCCTCTGGATAAGATTATTCTCAAAGGAGAGTGGGATTTTCTACAAGATATTTATAATCTTTTGTCAGTGGGCTCGGAGGTGACAGACAATGCTTACCCATCTTTTGTCTGCAGCAGAATCTATAAGGTGCAGGAAAGTCAGGTGAGCGCACAAGGAATGAATAACATGGGTTGCAAACCTGTTTGTGGGATATTTTCTTGCTACAGTCATTAAAATAATATATGTTGCCTTCCTAAAGCTGGTATTATACTCATTCAATTCTGAAAATAATAGTGTGATGTAAAAGCTTTCATCATAGCACTTGAACTACCTAAAATTAGTTCATTAGGAACCTTTGGAGAACTTAGTAGGAAATTAGGAATCCTTTCAATCAGTTCAGAGTGGTCTGCAGTGGCAGACAATCATCAAGCCTAATTTTCCTTTGCCGGCTGTGTTGTATATTGACTGGACGTTGCGAAGTGTGATGTTCTGTGTCTAACATTGTTTTGTATTTTGTAGGATGATGTAGAGAAGCAGACACTTGCATCTATTTTCTCGTACATCACTCATCTGGTGAAGTTCAAAGATCAGCATTCCATGGATGGTCGTGCCTCAGCAAAGAACCATAGAATCCCAAACATTTTGTACCAGAAGTTCATGACAATGTTTTTTGATGCAGAATCAAAAAGACTGTCAGATGACAAAATCCATCTTCTCATTAGTCATGTCCTGGTACTCGCTCTACATGCTGATGATTTCAGAACTAACCCTACGGATATAGCTAAGGATCTGAGAATGAGTGAAGTGAAGTTAAGAGACCATTTTGAGAAGTTAGGGTGCAAGCTATCACGTGAGAAAAACATGCTGTACGCTACCCTTCCTGTACCACTCCAGTTTCCGAAGGCAAAGCAGAGGCGGCGACGCTAGATGGGTCAACTTCATGTTACATACATTTGGTTCTGAGAGAGAGACTTGAATGTGATTTTAGAGGGGAAAAAAATTATCAGCATTTCTGATAAATATTGAATTCTATTGCTGCTTTGTTGATTTTGATTTATGTGTTGTACCTCCATGGCAGTATGGACATGGATCAATTTTGTGGAACTCTTGTTTTTTTTTTATATTCATTAACTGGTCTCTCTTCAAGTTTGAAATTTATTTTTTGAAAGCTGTAAGTTTCTCCTGCTGTGTTTAAGAGTGATCACAGAAATATCATCCCATTATAACAAGTTGGAGCTGCTGCTTTTATGAGCTGATCCTATGCTTAAAACCCAAGAGCCTAGAAATTCCAATAGGGCACTATTCAACAAAAGTAGCACATTAGTTTTAGTACAACATTGTAAGATTCTCTTACCAGCTACAACTCCAACAGTTCAAGTAAATAATGTCATTCAGGTGATACATTTGCTACAACACATGCTAAATTCTATTCTTGTACACACATTAAGCCCATGACAAAAAGGAATGGACCATACTATGCATTTCATTAGATGTACTACTATTTTCTAATATGTAGTAGTATATATAGACTTGAACTAGATGGAAGGTGAACCTTATTCAAGATTTGCTCTTGAACTTCCTCTGAGCTTTCAGGTCCACAACAATCACAGAGATGTTGTCTTTGCTTCCCTTTTGAAGGGCGAGCATCGAGAGGTAGTCTGCTGCTGCTTGAGCTGCAGGATCGATTCCTTTGCCTCTTTCGACAAGCAGGGGAGCCCCGTGCTTTTTGTGCCAGAGTAGAATCCGCCTTCGTGCAACTTCACAAACCTCCTCATTTGTCATGACGTCCCACAAACCGTCACTTGCTAAAATAAGGCATTCGTCATCTCTTGCTCGAGGAATAAACATGACTTCTGGTTCAGGAATGATCCATGGTTTGAAGTATCTATCACCTGTGAAATAGACGCAAAAAAAGAGTGAAAAGCTGAGCTTGATGTAAGATTCTGATAAAACCGTATGTTATATAAAGTTAATTATACAAATAACTTTTGCTAGATGCCAGAAGTTCCATGTTTAAATAGAGTTTAAGATTATTCAACAAACTTTCACCAAATTTTATTTCAGGATGAGAATTACCATCATGTCAAAGATCAAGTAAACCTACCGATGGACCTTGACATTGCAAGAACACCAAAAACACGGTGCCCGTTCCATTGTATAACCTTGCCTCCAGATGCCTCAATCCTTGCATACTCGTCTTCTCTGTTTGGCTGAAAAAACAAAAAACCAAAAAACATTCACAAAATTGGTTTCATTGAAAAGCATGCTCAGTTCTAATAGAGCAAAGATGGAAGAACAAAAGCGAATGCTTTACTTTATGATCTACTGATAAAGCCATGGGTTCTTTGCCACGACATAAAACTGCTCGTGAATCACCACAGTTTGCTACTATGATATGGGATGAACAGACTAAGGCAACCACAGCTGTCGACCCAACAGTTTCTGGGGCAACAGCCTCAAAAATGACTTCAGAAGCATCTCCATGTCCTGAATTCACAGTTCTGCCTGCTTTTCCTCCAATCTCATCATCAACCTTAAGAAAACAGCTAGTGAAAGTTTTCTCCCACTGCACCTGTCGAATTTCCTTTGTGCTTTCATCACTTAAATCGTTCTTGATGATTCCAATCTGCTCAGCTAAGGCCAAATGGATTCTCTCACGACAATAGTTAGCAACCTGCATCAGACCTCTCCAAATCATGGTAGCAGTACAAATTTTGGACCCATTCGCCACCAAGAATATCTCAAAAAAAAACAAAAAAGACCAAATGAGTAAAGGAAAACCCAAGGAGAAGGTTGTACCTGAGAGCCTCCATGGCCATCATAAACACCAAAAAAATGACTGGTTAGGCCGTTCAAACCCTGGTTCATTCCATCAATGACGCGATCACCAATTAGCATTTTGATAGGAATTTTCATGAATCGAGGTACTGCAGCAACAGCATCCTCCATTTCTGGTCTTCTTCCGCAGATAGACACAGAACCCCAAAGGGGTATACAGTCCACCTCGAAAACACTCCGGCCAGCATCTCTACTGAGATTTTTCTCAGTAGGCAACTGAATAACCACTGCAGAGGCCTTAAAATCAGATCCATGATCAGAAGTCTTTGCATCCAGGCTCCCTGGAGTAATAAGGACTTCAGCTGTAGGCACCTGCTCAACACTTGACTCTCCCAAAATAATAGCCTCAGCAAGAATTCGACCATTATCAATTTCCACAGAATTTGGCAAGCTTGACCCTGGATCCAAAACTACCAACCCCTCATTGATGACCCCGTTTGTTTCCTCAATTACTGAAAGCATTTCATCTTCCTCGCTCTCTGGAATCACAGCATCGCCAGAGACAATATTGCTTCCACTCTCAGGAAAGGTTTTCGACAAACCAGCGCCACCAATTCCATCTGCAGCTGACAAAATCACCTTGTTAACTTCATTACTATTATTATTACTACCACCGGAAACAGATTCCTCCAATGCCAAATTATTAGAATCCGACAACAAGCTTGCTGTATCTGTCACAAACTTCAGCCGTGTGATTTCCACATGGTTTGCTAGTCCTGAATTATCTGTCATAGAATTACTTAAACTAAGCGTCAGCGCAACAGCCGGAGACATCTCTTCCATCAATAACGTCACTGATTACTATAAACAATAACCACTGAATCTCTCCAATTTCACCCAAAATCTACCAATTTTCATCTTCTTCATCTCCTTCCAGCAATGAACTTGAAATCAATATAGCAGCTTTTAACAACAAATCCTCCATTGAAAAAAACCTCAATGATCCACCAATCTACTTGAAACTCTACATACACACTAAGCAAAAATTACACTACCAATATCAAATTAAAGATGGAATAAGTTAAACATGAACAAGATGCAAAAGGTTCATCAGATCTGGTGTCAGATAATGGATCTATCCATCTAAATGATCAAATCTTCAAGACTTCACAAGCAGCCTTGAGTTTCCAAAGACAACAACAACTAATCAAATTCTTCTAACCTCTATAAAAAAGAACCAATCAAGACAACCCAAATCTTATCCCAATCACCAACCATTAAATACACCATCAAAATCAAGCCTTTTTAATCAAAAAATAAAATAAAAAAAATTCAAGAAGTGAGAAAGCAAAAGAAGAAATGAGAACCTAGGAAAAAGTTAAACCATACCTACAATAAAATCACAAGAAAAACCCTAAAAAAGCTGAACCTTTAATTTTCTTCACACATTAAACTTGAGTTTTCCTGGATCTAAGGTAACCCATCTCAGCCTCTCTTGAAAGATGAGTCATTTTCACCTTTTTACTCTTTCTTCCAATTTTTTTTTTTTTTAAAAAACACCCCAGATAATCAACAACAAGAACAATTATCCATATAGATCAAAAGATTAAATTTTTACCATCTGGGTATCCTAAAAATCTGATCTTTAATCCCAAAAACAATGAAACGAATAAAGAAAAAGTCAACCAAAAAAAATCAGAACAACTTACCAGTTGAAAGTTGAAGAGACTTTGAAAGTTGATAACAAGGTCCCCAGCAAAGCCTCTGGATTTTTTTTTTCCTAGCTTCTTTATCTCTGCTGGCTTGGATTGGAGGCTTGCAAGAGAGAGAAAGCCTTGTGGAAATGCTTTTAACCATGTACTCGTTGAGGTGACACGTATACATGAAAAAAAAATTAAAAATAATAATGAATATGCTTGATTAAACCTAGATTAGTAGAGTAGCTGAATGAAGACCACTTACTAGTTACTACATGGGATTTTTCAAGAGGCAAAAGCTATGAGTAGGGACACGTGTCTTCTTGTCTGAAAAGGTCACAAGTCACAAACAAGCAGACCAATAATGGCATTTGGTTGTTGTACAAACA